>JAOTIZ010000007.1:24137464-24147520 GCA_027123425.1 Erythroxylum panamense | reverse complement strand
ACGGCTGACAGTTTCTGATCTACAACGGCAGAGAATCAAGTCAGGATGCTCGAGGACGTTTGCAGATACGACGGGTGCATTCGTAGATAAGCCAATAGGTATTAATCTAATGTATATGAATTCGTATTGTGAGTTCTCTCCAATATAGTGTTTACTTTATCTATTTAAGTATCCAGAATTTAGGTTATAAGTATGCTATTTAAATTAGCTATTATAATTTACAACTTACTTGTTTTTCTCTTAAATTATAGGCTTCTATATACCTATATAAATGATTTCATTTACAATAGAACGAATCAAGTAGTTATTCAATATTTCTTAGATTTTCAATGACTTAGCTCTAGAATCACATGATAGTATTCCATATGTAAATAAATCTTGTAAGATAAAAGGAGATTTGTAAGATCACTTTTCTACAAGAAATGTTCCACACACTCGTGAGTTGAAAAAAGACGTTTGTTTGGTTTGCGTAGTAAAAGATATTACTGAAGGAGCCTACTACACTAAATTAAAGGGTTTTGGGGATGAGTTATTCCTTCATGTATATATGGTGTTGGAAAAGAAAATTTGGATGAACACGAGAAGAAAATTGTAGGATCATGTTTTCTCATATTAAAGGTTAGAACCCTAGATAACATCACATGAAAGATATTATTGAGGAATGTAGAAGTGTATTTCACGCCCTTGCATAATATTAATATAAACATACGTGAATTTGATTTTTCTGTACATATTACAATGACTGTTCATACACTTATTTGACCTATTCCGGGATATATTAAAATAATTATGATGTGAATAGTGAATATTTTGTCTTGAAAATTGATTTGGTGAATTATATTATTGACTTAATTTTTTTTGAAAATTTGGGAAAATAATGAAATTATGAATTTTTTTTGACTATGACAAATATCAAGTGGCAAGACAATTGATAAATAGTAGTAGAACTAAATGTCAAATGGTAGTAGAAATTATTGATAAGTGACATTAAGATTTAATGAGAAGTGTCATAGAAAATTGGAAGACAATTAGATTAGAAATTGAGGGACAAATGAACTGATTATTAAGAGTCATGTGTTAGCTTAAGTAAAAAAATACAAGTAGCATAATTCTTTACGTGGTAAGTGTCATAACACTCACCAAGCATTAAGCCCACGACATATACATTGTAATACCATCTTTTAATTGTCTTTCATTTTTACTACATGCTCTCTTCTTCATTTTCTTCTTCTCCATTCATGATACTCGTCCTCACTCTCACAACCCAACCCTCAACGTTAAGCTTTACTATCATCCTTCACTTTGCCAATCCAAGATCCTTGTTGTCTTCTTCTTCTTGATCAAAGCCTAACCTATTCCTCCTTGAAGAGTTGATGATCGTATAAGCTTAGAGGCTAGGGTTTCACGGCAATTTTTGAAGAAGAGTTGAGGTAATCAAGTAAGTATATTGTTCTTTATGATTTGTTGAATAGCAACTTTTATGATGATAGTTAGAGATAAAATGAAGTTGATAATGGAGTAGAATGTGTGCAGAAATTTGATGAGTGTATGTATACATTGAAGTTCTGTTTTTATGTTTATGATCAACCATAATTTATGATTTATTTGTGAATGATATTGAGCTGAAATGGAGCTGAAAATGAAGAAAAAATGAAGTAAAAAAGATGATCTATTTACAAGATGTGTTAGATGTAAAATGTAGGAGTTAAAAATCTGGAAAATTGAAGGAGAATGGCTAGAATATGCTAACTGTAACGTTTCCAATGGACATGCATATGTATTTTACCCTTATCTTGGTCTGTAGACATCTAAATGAGATTATTTTAATTTTATATTAAACTAAAGACATATTTCTATATTTTTCATGAAGAAAACAAATTTGAATTCTATCTCTAAGGATTTAGAAATTTAGCTTGAAGTTGAGTATAGTGTGTTGTCAAGGTGTGAGAATAGCCTGTAGTATTTTAGGTATGACTTGTGGAATACTGAACCAAATTACATAAAATTGATGTTATTAGAAACTTAATACATATAGGAACATTTGTTTAGAAGAATGTATTACCTAAATATCTCATTTTGTTTGTAAAAAGGGATCACCAAGTAGTTGCAAGATTGTGCACAAGCACGATCATGATAGAGAGGGATCATCAAGTGGTTGCACGATTGTGCATAAACACAATCGTGCACTACCATCTTTTTACCTTACCTTGATGTTTTGAACTTAAATTGAGGTTTGAAATGAATCTAGATGGTTACTAAATGAAGTGGTTAAGTGATTTATAAGTTTAGGTTGTTGATTGACATTAGAACTGAAGAATGGATTGACTTTATATGAATGTATCTTAATTTGGAAGTTATGAGTTGTTAATGATGTAAAAGTGTTCTTAGAAATGCTACTATGATTGTAAGGAGATGAGTAATGTGTATCAAGTAAGAATTAATGAGAATTGAGAAATTGTGTGGATGTATAACGCTAAGAATGGATTGGTAAATGTATGCTTAATGAATAGATGATTGATAAACTGAGGATAATCAAGTTTCACAAGATATGATATATGGATGATCATGAGATGTTAATAAAGGAAACATGCCCAGAATATTCAAATTAAGCATGCATTATACATAACACATATACATATGTGTATGATTGAATGTTTATATGATTGTGCAATTAGTAATGCGTGTGCAATGTGTATTGTATGATTTAGATACAGATGATAAAAAGTTAGCATCCAGACGTTTTCAGATCTTGGAAAAAAAATGCTATTTTCGAGCGTACTGTGAGTCGACCTAGATGGTCTCCTCTTAATTAATTGTTTTGTTTAAGCATCTGTACTGAATTATTATTGATGTGAATGTGAATGTGTTAATTCTGGATATTAATAGTCCGAGGAGTTTGATAAATGTGAACATATTGGAAGTGCTTTGTTGAATGTGAATGAGTAAGGAGTAATTGATTCTCAACATAACTGTTGAATTCCAGACTTAAGTCCGAAGACATGTGAAAGTGAATGTGTAAAGTGAAATAAAGTGATGGATTGATCTTATGTGATTTGATGCATTTCGTTACATGAATGCATAAACAGATAATGGCAATTGTGACTGAAGTGGCGACCGAAAAAGAGCTTAAAGCTCAGAATGTTATTAAGAGCCAAAGGTTCACTATGTATAACGAGCTCAGTATCCTCAATGGATACTAGATATTTATTAATAAGCCCGGTATCCACAATAGATATGGGACAATTATAGGCACTCGATCATAACAATGTAATAATCGAAAGTGAGTCTCATGAGCATTGCATATACAATTGATATGTATGTTTAAATGACTGGATTGTACTATTTGAATTGTTCTGAATGTGATATATGAAATAAGTGAATAAAGTGTATTTGATGCCACATGATGAATTAATGAAGTGATGTGCTATATGAGTTGATATTTATCTACAAATTGAATATGAACTATGAACTATTTGTGTTATGTGATATGAGTGAGCCATCGAGGATTGTCCACTCACTGAGTTTACAAAACTCACTCAAAATTTGTAACGTTGTCTTTCAGGTTCAAGAGATACCTAGTTAAACTAACTGGAGTCTAACCAATGCATTCATATAAGAGTTAGAGGTCGGGATCAGTTAGCGTCTGCATATGTTTTCTGTTATTTTTAGTATTAAACATTGTATTCTGAAGCATTATTTATTGTGTAAATGAATTTTGCTTGTAATAACAGTTTGATGAAACACTTTTTTTTTGTATTGGACCCAGATGATCACTAGAATTTATGATGATTTGTTTATGGTTTGTGACATTTATAACTGAGATTTTTATAAGCAAAATGGGTCGAAAGTTCAATTATCGATTTTCTGGATATGCGTGTGATATATATATAATTTTTGAATTGCGTGTGATCAACTAACTGCCCTAGCATACCACCTCATAGAGTATGTGCTCCAATAACGATAGTTTGTTTGGGAATATGCCCTATGAGAGTGGGGTGTTACAAAATTGGTTCATCAATTTTTCAAGATACTGAATGATCAAATATAGAATCATTCGATCTCAATTATTAAACATAGTAACTTACTAACTTTTCATTTAATCAATAAGATTTATGTTTTTAAAACCAAAGAAGAGAAGCAACCACCCATTGCTTCCATTCAATAAAGGTAGGAACCTTTATTGTCAAAACCTTTAGCAATCAATTAATGGAATTTATAAGAGAGTAGCCAAACAGATATCAATAAAAGGGAATGATTTTGATGATAACTACATAATATTTCAAAATTCAAATTAGATTTATTTTCTTATATATGCAACGATATAGTTCTTAAAAGGAAATAAAATCATATAAATAATGCTTCTTTTCTTGTTGAAACCTTCTTAATGATCTTACCTTATTAGAAATGATTCTACAATATTCGGAAGGATCTTGCTAATTATATATTATGTCAATCATCTCCAAGACATTGCCATATTAATTTCTTAACGTCTGAATATTGGAAGATTTTAGCAGAGATAATATTGAAGATTCGTTAGACACAAAGTCAACTTATAATCAAAATGAAGCAACGACTAGCTGAAAAAATGTCTATTTAAGATAGAGTCAATGCAGTCGTAAACAAGAAGTTAAGAAGCCAGGTTTTTGAAATACATCAAAGGCATCAATACTCTTGAAAGTGATACCTTTATCAAATTTCTTGTGCCTTAGAAAGTGAAAAACCTTCTTGAGAGAAATCATTGAAGCTCATATCGAGCAAATCACTTTTTCTTTTAATGAGAGCTTGTATAGGCTAGTTAAATAATAATAATATGGAAGGTTGAAGAACCTTTAAAAATATGTACTTGTGAGCTTGAAGAGGTTTATCAAATTACTACTTAGAATTTTAGTGAAACACTCAAGTTAGATACTTAAGAACTGGACATAGGCTTGGGTTATACGTCGAACCTATATAAATCGACTATTTCATTCTTTCTCTCTTCTTAACTTTAAATTTCCACATTATAGTGTTAGTGTTTTGTATTTACAAGAGACTCCTTCACTTTTATAATAGGCTCATTTCATTTTAAGCGTTAGGAGGCTCCTATCGATTAAACAGACTCCTTTCATTTTGAGCATTAGCAGACTCCTTTTAATTAATAAGCTTCTTTGATTTTTAATGTTAACAGGATCCTTTTGAAAGTTTATAGGACCCTTGTATTTATAAATTTATTTTGTTTAGCAGGATCTTATCAATTTGAAAGTACCTTGAAATTGTTACACATAATTCCCCCCTCTTGCATGTGTTTGCTTTATCATTTGGTATTAGAGTGAGGTTTTACATTTATTGTATTTTACAGCACGTGATAGATCATGACAAACAATTTGAGAAGCCTTGAAGGACAATCCATCTCAAAACCTCCTTACTTCAATGGAAATAACTACTCATACTAGAAAGAGAGAATGTCAATATATCTCCAATCTATAGATATTGAAGTTTGGTAAGCCATTAGAGTTAGAGCTACACTTCTTGCTACAGAAAATGTAGAAATGTGGTCTGATGCTGAAAGAAGAAATGCACAATTGAACGCTAAAGAAAAACATCACCTGATCTGTGCACTATCTTCAAAAGAATATGAGAAGATATCTTACTGCTCTACTGCAAAGGAAATGTGGGATAAACTATAAGTCACCTTTAAAGGAACGAATGAGATAAAGAAACATAGAACAAGCCTTTTAGTGCATCAATACAAAATTATTGGCATGAAACAGGGAGAAACCATAGATAAACTCTTTGGACGGTTCAACAACATCATCAGGACCTTAAAGAACTTGGAAAATATATATCACAATGATAAACTCGTAACAAAGATTCTACGATCACTGCCAAAGGAATGGAGACCAAAGGTGATAGCTCTGGAAATTGCAAAGGATCTCGATACCATCTCACTCGATTGGCTAAGAGAAAATTTGATGATCCATGAAGTCGAGCTTAGGTGAGATGAAGGATCTTCATATAAAAGAGGAATGACACTAAAAGCAACTGATGAATCAATTGGTGATGAAAGCAACACTGAGTTACAAATAGATGGAGATGAAGAATTCAATTTCATGGTCAAGAAATATGCCCGCTTTTACAAAAAGAAGCTGATGAAGAAAAGAGAAGGGAACAAGAAAACCGGAAACAACAGATCCCTACTAAAAGGCAGCAACAGCAATAGTAATACATAAAACTATCAAATCATATGATATCACTACAAAAAGCCTGGACACACAAAACCAAAATGTCCCCTCCTTCAAAAGGACAAAACAAAAAATAGAAAACCCAGGAAGCAAGCGATGATTGCAGCTTGGTTAGATGAAGACTTTGAAAACTTTGAAGAAGAAGAGCCAAAAGAAGTTAGCAATGTTTGCTTCATGGTTGAATTAGGAGATGATGAGGTATATTATTCTGACTCTGATATTGAAGTTGATGAATTGAGAAATGCATACCCTGAATTGTATGATCAGCAAAAAAATATTGACAGTGAAGTGCTTTAAAGAAATTGAGAAGTCCATGAACAATGAAACATCCTTGAAGAGTAAGATTAAATCATTAAAATCCGTGATTGAAAATATGACAACCAAGAATATGTCTCTTGAGGATGATTATAAGCAAAAGGCTTCTGAAAAGGAAGTTTTGGAAGAAAGATTAGCCAAGTTGGAAATACTTTGCTTGAGAATGATTATGATAAAGTGAGACAACTAGAAGAAAAGGTTGTCGCCCTAGAACTTGAGAAAGAGAAATGTGCAGGAAAGATCTTATCTCTAGAAAAAGATCTTGTAAAGTTCATTAATGAATGGAACAACCTTGATGCATTACTTGGTAGTGGTGAATGTGTTTTTGATAAAGTTGGAATAGGTTATAATGAAAATAATAATGTTATGTCGTACAAGAACTTCTTTGTTAAATCCAGTAGTAGCTATAGTCAAAACAACAAGAACCTGACACATGGTAGAAATTATAGTAATTCCCATTCATTTGTTTTATACTTCTTCTGTGGTAGACATGGTCACATTAGTTATTCTTATAAATTTCATAAAATGGAGAAATTATCTCAAATAGATTATCAATCACCTTACCATTTCTTATAATAGTAACTGCTTTGGCTTATTTAGGTTGGTTGGGCAACTTTTCCTTTTGATTATTTTGCATTTGAGTAGCAAGTTGCCCTACTTGAGTCTCAGCCCTCTTTACAGAAGCTTCCAAGGAGTCAAATATTTTATTGTTTATTTCTTAATTGTGAGTTATTGCCTAAATAAATGCATTCATACTTTCTTCCAAAGAAGGCTTTCTTGGTAGGTTCTCATGTGAGGATTACCCTTGGAACTGGTTTTGCCTATGAAAGTTTTGATATTATGGTTGGGGCAGCACTGGTGGATTGTTGGTCTTCCAAGCAAAATTAAAGTGGTTTCTCTAACCAGGGTTGTAAATGTGCGAATTTGGATCATTTCACACCCTCAATTGAAAACATTAAGTGAGTTCGCTTGTTCTTCCTCACCTACAAAAGAATTAAAAGAATACGAACAAACATTAGCTTTATGACTATAAGTTCCATACATACTACATACCTCTTGATTTAGAACGTTTTGAGGTGGTCTCATAGTTAACATTTTCACATACTTTGTTAACTCAACCAATTGCATAGTCATTTCTTAGTTCGAGTTCACTTCATGAACTCTAACTTTTCTCACCCTCAAGCTCTTTTATTGAGAATTGGCCCCTAAAATTTTCAAATGTTTGGTATTTCTCTTCGATAGTCTTCTCTCCTACAGTTCCTCCTGTTGAATTATCTATTGTGTACTGACACTGTTGTGTTAATCGATCATAAAAGAATTGGTTTTGCATGTGAAGTGAAAAATGGTGGTGTGGACACTGTATTAGAAAGAGTTTGAAAAGTTCCCACGCCTTATATAATGGCTCTCCCTCTATCTAACTGAAGGTAGCTATTTTTGTCTGCAACTCAGAGGTCTTTTGATGGGAATAGAATTTTCCTATCAATTTGTTGTACACCTCCTCCCATATAGTCAATGAATCATACAGAAGGGTCATCAGTCATGTCTTGGCCCAGTCTTTCAATATGTATGGGAAGCATCCCATTTTGGGTTGATCTTCGTTTAAGCCATACAAGGGAAATGTCTGGAGAGTGGTATAGAATTCTCGAATGAAGTTTAAAGGGTCTTCATTGGGAACTCCATAGAATAATGGTAGCATATTGTAGTGGATGCTCTTCAATTCATAGTTTCTAGCTGCCTCTCTCAAACGTATGCATAAAGTAGCATTACCAATCACTAGTCTGAAGTACTCCTTCATTATTAACTGCCTTTCACCCATCTTTTGGTTATTAACTTGATCTTCAAGCTTAGGTTCCTCGAGATTATCTTCAAAGTCCCTTTGAGGTACTTTTATTCGATACACGTTGTCAACAAAGGGAACGATTTCACTTTCTAGGGACATCCTTCCTAGCATAAACAAAATAAGGACATCAGTGAATTAATAGCAAAAATTAGCAAAACAAATCAATGAAATAACACAACAAAAATGTGTGCATGAAAAGACAAAACGGCCAAAATTAATTTAAGTTTAAGCACTAAACACCCCCCAACAACGGCAACAAAAACTTGTTGTGCCAAACTAAGTTCTGAAAACCTAAGTTATCCGACTTGCAAGTATATGAGGTAATTATAGTCGACTACCCAGGGTCGTCTCTTAAGGAAATGAAATTGGTCTACTCAAATTAACTTTAAATAAAAACAAATGCAATCCGAAACACTCTAACCTAATTTGTTGAGAAAAGGACTTAAAGAAACTAAAACAAAATAAACTAAAAAGTAAACTAATTTAATTGGAAACAAAGAACAGTTGATCAATCAATAGAGTGAGCTCTTGAGAAATTAATTTCACTAATTTAATCTCCTATGCATGACTAAGGAAAATTAATAGAATAATTGTCTTACTAAAATTAACAATTAGGTTTTAAAATTTAATCAAATAATAAACTAGATCTAACTTTCATATTTTACAAGTCTATTATCCAAATCAATTATTTAAACCCAACTGATAATTACCCACTTAAGTTAATATATTTTTATTAAGAGTCTATAATTCTTGTTCTAACATTAAACTTCTTCTCTTGATTATTTGGTTGATATCAAAATAATGCAAAGCTGGCCAAACTCTTACAACAATAAGTTCAAAAATTATAGAAAATAACAAGACAACTAAACAGTAATTCAATCATGCATAATCGATTAAATTAGATCCATTAATCCTCAAGAATAAACAATAAGCCCATCATGGAATAAGAATTGTTCATAATATTCATTAACTTCAATCCTATATTTAACGGTAAATATAGAAATAAAAGTGATAAACAGATGAAATAAGTTCAACAAATAGATGCAATAAGTTCAATAAATAGAATGAAGAACTCTCGGACAAAGAAGAGTGGCGGTGAATCTCCTGCCTGTAGGAAAATCCCGGTGTGTGCATCACATGCACACGGTGCGGAAAACAAAAATTTTTGCTCCGGGACCTTCCCGAAAGTCAGGATCCATGTGTCTATATAACGATGTCAAACCATAACGATCAAAAGAGACCGTCTCTAACGGTATCCACGTAGAGATCAGATAACCTAACCGGGGCAAACCCTTTGACCCGGGAATAGCTAGAACAAGGGAAGAAGTACTAGCTCTTACCTTGTTCTTGGAGAGCTTGGAGAAAACGATGAAGAGGAAGCTTGGAGAGGAGAGTTTCGTTGGTCTTCTTCAAAAGAAGCTTAGAAAAACACTTTTCAATTAACCCTCTTATATTTATCAACGACCATCTTCCTTTCCATTTGCATTTTTGTCTTTTATACACCTTGTGTTTAGCATTTAATGTCATTAAATGCTACTTTTGAGTAGGCAAAATAAGAAGCTTCCACTCCATCCACGTTGAACATATATATATATATATATATATTAATTACTTAATTAATTAATAAGATATATATATATAAATGCTGAAGTGGTCCAGTCACACTGGGGTCGGTCCTAC
>JAOTIZ010000007.1:24099719-24126810 GCA_027123425.1 Erythroxylum panamense | reverse complement strand
TGAAATGCTTGAGAGTGGCAGGAGCAACTCCCTCATTTGCTATTGTTTGCTCTTTCTGTTTACTATTTCTTATTGTTATAGACTCATGCATTTTGCTACATTTATTCCTTTGTTATAGAGTCATGCCCTATTATGCTTAACAGAAACTTACTATGTTAGCTTTTGATAGTTTATTGGGGTTAATTACTTATTTTTTTTGTTTTAATACTTCTTTGATACTAATCAAGATGGGATTGAAGTGTTTAAAGAAGATTAATCTTATGATTCTTATGATGGGCTGATCTCTCTTCTTGAGTAGCCATTTTAGTTAAATATCCATGATTGAGGGATTGTATTGTTGTATTATGATTGCTATAGATTTTGAATTGAATGGATGTAATCACGCTCAAACTTTGCATCATTTTGGTATCTAACAAAGGACCAAGAGAAGTTTAATATGGAAAGAAAAACTATAGACGCTTAGATTAAGAATTAGAAATATATTAACCTAAGTGAAAATTAGTAGTCGAGTTTCCATAATTAAGTCGAGTGATAACTTGTCAAATATCAAAGTTATATTTAGTTAATTATTCGAGTTGATCTTAGAGCCAAACTATTAATTTTGGTAAGACAACTATCCAATCATTTCCCCTTAATCATACATAGGATATTAAATTAGTGAAATTAATTTTGAAGAGTTTTATACATTAATTTCTACTTATTTTTGCTTCCAGTCGATTCAATTTACTTTTCAGTTTAATTGAATGATTTTTCTTTTAAGTCTTTACTCAACAATCAAGATAAATTGTTTAGGATTGCATCTGCATCTATTTTTATTTTTTGTTTAAGATTAATTTAAGTTAATCAATTTCACATCTGTGGGATATGACCCTAGGTAATCACTACAATTATGTCATATACTTGCGAGTAGGATAGCCTAGGTCTTTTTAGAACTTTTTACGCACAACAATTTTTCAATTCATCAACTTTAATATCAAAGTCACAATAATATACATCATTGTTTTTTTATTTAGCCATAAAGCAAACATTGCTAACTTCTTATTTAAAGTTTTCAGAATCCTCATCTGACCAGGCTACAATCATCGCTTGCTTTCTAGATTCTCTATTCTCTAATTTGTCCTCTTAAAGAAGAGCACATTCTAGTCTTGTGTGTCCAGGCTTCTTGTAATGATAGCATATGATTTGATCATTTTGTGTATTATTATTGCTACTATTGTCTTTTGAAAGGAACCTGTTGTTTCCAACTTTCTTGTTTCCTTCTCTTTTCTTCATCAACTTCTTACAAACATATTTTCTGACCATAAAGTTGAACTCGTCATGTCCATCTATTTACAACTCAGTGTCACCTACATCACCATTTGATTCTTCAGTTGCTTTCAATGTCATTCCTTTTCTGTAAGAGGATCCTTCATCTCGACTAAGTTCGGTTTAATGAATCATCAAATTTTCTCATAGCCAGTTGAGTGAAATAGTGTTTAAATTCTTTGTCGTTTCTAGAGTTGTCACCTTAAGTCTCCATTCCTTTGATATTCATATTAGAATCTTCATTACGAGCTCGTCATTGGGATATATCTTTCCTAAGTTCTTTAAGGCCATGATGATGTTGTTGAAGTGTCCAAAGAATTCGTCTATGATCTCTCCTTATTTGATGCCAATAGTTTCATATTGATACACTAAAAGACTTGTTCTATGCTTCTTTACCTCATTTGTTCCTTCATATGTAACTTGTAGTTTTTCTTACATTTTTTTGCTGTAGAGCAGTAGGATATCTTTTCATATTCTTCTGGAGACAGCGCACATATCAGGTGATGTTTTGCTTTAGCATTTAGATGTGCATTTTTCTGTCAACATCAGTCCATACTTCTACGTTATTGGAAGTGGGAATTGTAGCTCCAATGCTAATTACTTGCCATACTTCGGTATCTACAGATTGGAGATAGATTGTCATTCTATCTTTCGATTATGACTAGTTGTTTCCATTGAAGTAAGGAGGCTTTGACACAAAGTATTTGCCACGATCTATCACGTGTAGTAAAACACAAAAAATATAAAACCTTGCTCTGACACAAAATGATAAAGCAAACATACAAAAGAGGGGGTGAATTGTATGTGGCTTAAAAAATTTCGCAAGTTACTTTCAATTTGTATAAAGACAGAGGTCTATTAAAAATTAAAACAATAGGAGTCTGTCGGACAATAGTAGCCTGATAAACGATAGGAGCCTACTAAAGTATGAGTCTTGTTGAAACAATAATACGAAGGTGCTTGTTAAAATGAAAAGAATCGTAAGCAAGTCGAAAATAGAAGAAACCTATTATAAAAATGAAGAAGCCTCTTGCTAAAATAAACATACATACAATATAATGCGAAAATATAAAAGATAAGGAGAGAGAGAGAGAGAGAGAAGAAGGACTTAGTCGATTTGTACTAGCTTGGCTTACAACCCAAACCTACTTCCAGTCCCCAAGTATTCAACTTAAGTATTTCACTATAAAATCAAGTAGTAATTTGATAAGCCTCTCCCACCCCATAAGTTGATATTTTTCAAGGTACTTCAACCTTCCACACTAGTAGTATTTAACTAGCCTCTACAAGCTTTCAAATAAAAAAGAGGTTTGCTCAATATGAGCTTCAATAATCTATCTCAATAGAATTTCACTTTTTAATGTAGAAAAGAATTTTTTACAAAGATATCACTTTTAAGAATGTATATTCTTTTGATGAGATTTGACAGCATATCTTCGCAAGCTTCTGAATCGTTCCTTTCTTGTTTACAGTTGCATTGGCTATTCCTTAAATAGTCAATTTCTTCAACTAGTCGTCGCTTCATCTTGCATCCTTAGTCAACTAGATAGATTTAAATTTGAATAACTTCGATGTCATCTTGTCAAAAAACTTCCAGTAATCACGAGACTAATATACATCCTTAGTAGGATCCTTTTGAATGAACCATTTCTAATAAGGTAAGTTCATAATGAAGGCTCCTACAAGAAAAAAAAACGTACTTCTCATTATTTTATTTCCATTTGAGAATAAAATCATTAATTATATAAGGAAATAAATCTAATTTGAATCAAAATGTTAATTATAATCTTTGAGCTAACAGTGAAGGTGACATTCAAGAACTCTAAGTTAATTAATTTTCAAATAAATATTTATTATTTAAAACTTAGTATAATATATATTTTTATGCTTTTACTTAATTTTATTTTATTTTAAATATTATTATTTAAGTGTTTTATTCAAATTTAAAGTAATTTGGCATGCTAAGACGTAAATACAGTATGTCATAATTATTTTATATAATTATTAAAAATTTTATTAAGGCATGGATTTATCAGTTAATTTTAAAGTTTAATTTTTTTAATGGATCAAATTTGAGTTTCAAAAGTTAAACTCATTTTATGAGTTAGGTAGGTTTAGTATGAATTTTACGTATCATTAAAATTTTTACAAGGCATGGATTTAACAGTTAAGTTTAGACTTTAATTTTTTAAATGGATCAAATTTGAGTTTAAAAAATTAGACTCATTTTGTGGGCTACCTAGGTTCAGTCTGAATCTAAGAATTTGTAAATTTTTGGATTATAAATTAATTAGAGGATAAGAATGCATCTTTTACTTTGAAGTTTTCACCAAATACAAGTTAAATTCTATTATTTTAGAGCATTCAAAATGAGACCTAACATTCATAAAATATTTAAAATGAACCTTAAGAGGATAGAAATTTGGATGAGTTAAGTTTTCATCTGTTATTTTCACGTAAGTATTGACGTAGTAATAACTAAATATTTTTAGTGATAAATATGTGCCACATTATCACATGCACGTCAGGTAATAGGGGACCAACTTTTACGAATAATATTAAAATAATTTAAATCTTTTTTAGGAATTTTAATTCATAAATAAAATTATTAATCTAATAATATCAGTTAATTCCTAAAGCCAAACTCTAATTCCTAAAGTCAAAATCCTAATTTGGAATGGCGTTTTGACTTTGGGATTTAGAATTTAGTTTTATCCACATCATGCACCATGTACCTAATCTAATCAAGCTAAAAATTGTTGCTACTACATACATAATGACGGCTACAATACCTTCATCACATATACCTTTGTTATTGTCAACCTTGGTGGGCAAGGTGGCTGTCAATAATGGACAGCCATGGCAGCCACCAACTTTCAAAGTTGGTGGGAATGGCTGCTTCTCCTGCCTATAAAAAGGCAGGAGCAGCATGAAGAAAAAACAAGCAAATAAAGAGAAGAGAGAAAAATAGAGAGAAGTTAGGTGAGAGAGAAAAGAGAGTAAGAAAGAGATAGGGAAAAATATTCTGTATATTTTTTGTGGGTGTAGTTTCTCCTTGTAATTCTCCAGTTTTTCTAATAGTAAAAGTCTTCTATCCTTGTCCGTGGTTTTTACCCTAATTGGGGGGTTTTCACGTAAACTTTGTGTTTTTTACTATTCATCTCAGTCCTATTTAGCTGCGAACCTGCTCTAATCCGGTCGATTAGTTTTACAACAATTTGGACCCATAGTTCGAGGCTTACCAGTTCTACTTGTCGAGGGTTTTCATGAGGTTGTAGTTGGTGTAACAAAATGGGAGTTTGCTGATAATTCCATGGGCCATCCCGCATGACTCTATCCATATCGAGGTGGTGGAAGAACTGAAAAATGAAGACATTATTTCCCAGTTCTGTAATCGATATCCCTTTAACAGGGCGCCAGACACTCGCCATAACCTGTTTGAATATTGAGAAGTTGATCATCTTCTCCGTTAATAATCTCTCGACAACACAATGTTGCCATTCAGTTCCTGGAATGTCTTGTTCTGCGGTAGTCGTGTCGTCGTTGTATTCCAATGTGTGTTCATCTTCTTCTAAGTTCAGACGTCGGTATATGTCGTGCACCAGATGATCCTCGTCCGAAGTCGTAGCCATAAGAGATACGAGCAATATTTGAAAGGCAGCGGATGAGATGAGAAATAAAAACGAAAGACGAAACTAGATGTGAAAATATAGAATAAAACTTGTTATAAGAAACAAGAGAGAGATCCATTCAGGTTTAATATAACTGAAATTGTCTAGTGCTTGTCATGTGGCTCAGTGACAGTGTTCCATAAAACCTGCTTCAGAAAGTTCACAAGCCGCTCTTGTGGAGCAGACGAGCTAATGCATTAGACCGTAAATCCATTATCTGCTTGGAAAATATCCAGCTTGTTATTTTGATGGGTCCTTGTGAATCACTTCTCTCCCACAAAATCCCTACAAGCCAAAGCATTGGCTTGTCATTTGGGAAGTTTTAAATGCCCATCAGTTATTTACTTTGCTTAATACAATGATAACAAACTAGTTAGGCTTGATCCAAAGTTACTAGGCTAAAATCTAACTTAATTAGAATTGGAAATTTAAACTTGATCAAATTCAGATTCGACAAAAAATTTTAGGCTCGATTATGCTCAAACCGAAATTGGATTTAATTATGTTTTGAGTTCAAGTTTTCAATCCTGCCTAATTGTTTATAAGGAGGAATAATTAAATTGTAAGTCACCTAATATGAATACCGATCTTAGCCAACAGTACATGATCTAGACAAAAAAAATACAGACAGCTGATTAAGACTAAGAAGAATGACAATTTCAGTATGAATTCTCTCCAGTATATGTATGCTGTTACAACCATGCCACCTTATAATGGCTCTTCAAACTAAGAATGTTAGCTCTTGTTGGACGATTTCTGTATCTTCCAAAAATCCCTAAGTGAATTGCTTTGCTATGAACTATGTCAAGACAGGATTTATTTGTTGTACTTTTCTCTTTTTCTCTATTCCCCTAATAATGTAGCTTTCTCTGCAGGCATTCTGGACTTCTTTTTCAATGTATTCAAACTGGTTTTGCTTCAACACTTCTGATTCTGATTCCGGCTACCTCAGGCATCGATAGGACTCGGGAAACCATCTCGACAACAATGTATGTTTCAACTTTATAATGAAAGCAAACACACCATAGCAGGGGATATGCATCAAGGCCACAGCAAAGTACCTTCAAGTTCACATGTTCATAAGAGAAGGCATTAGTATTTGCAAAAAAACAACATTACAGGCACCATGTTAGGTGCTTAGTACGACTTGAAACAAGAGTTAAAACATCACAGGATAATTCAATTAATTGGTTTTGAGTAAAACCAACAAGAAATGTTTTCTTAAACTCCACAGTGATGATGGTTAAGAGACAATACCATAAAGGAGCATATGAAGATGATAAGTCGAGGAATGGATATGGCCACCTGTTAAGACAAATAGCAGATATATCAGTTCCAGAACATAATTTCATTGTTTGAAAGAGAGATGGAAGAGGGATTTTTACCAGAGTCTGACACAAGCATGGACTAGCCATTGGAATATGACATAAACTATTGTCCACATGAAGAAGTATGCAATTCGGAACCAAGGAAACCTCTGAAACAAATCAACTTAAATTCAGAAAGAGAATAAGTACATGAGTTGCAGAAGGTGACTGTAGAAAAATGAAGAACTCACCAGGCAATTGAAAGCTGTATCACCGAGGAGGAAAATAGCATTCATCGAATGCATACCAATGACCAGCTGCCACAAAAGAATGAGCAAGTTAAATGTAAAACGCCTAATTAGTGGATTATACACTTTTTTCTACTCCAAGAACTGGTTATGTACATGACTACAAATTTCTGAAAAACCAAGCTCAACAATTTAGCTAAGGGTGATAGGTTACTGCATGTTTTGTTATACTTACAACGTTTAGATGGTAATCTTTGATCGCAAGAAATGGAACGAGTATAAACCAGAACACACAATCTGTCAGCATCACAGCTCCCGCATTTATCTGTTATCATAAAAAGGCAAAAGTTGCAGATTATCCATAAGAAAACTACAGATGATTATTTAAAGCTTAATCCTTGGTCTAATCTTGAAGCACTATCAGGTAGAATCGTAGATTACCTGGAAAATTATATGAAACGCATAAGCCCATTTGCCTGCAGGTTGGCGCGCGTCAGGACCTTCAACATTGGAGTTCAAGCTTTTTCTTGGCACGGAAATACTAGAACTTTCTCCATGCGCAGGAGTTACATAGGTCCCCTGTTCTGTATCAGCATCTACATTGTCTACCCTGTCACCACCAACTATGTTGTGATACCGATAGCATCCACGCATGGATAGTAACGAGCCAAGCTTCATAAAAAAGAACATAAGATTAAGCAAATAACAAGAGAAAATAGACACTTATAGGCACTCACACCGATAAACTCTGAAAGAAGGAAGTTTGAAGACATAGAACTTACCCCAAAATAGATGGTGACCGAAGTGACTGTCCACCTGTCCCAGAACAACAAAATATCAACCGTAAGTACATTATGTTGGGAAATAATTTCAAAAGTTCATATAATTGACTTGAGACAGACCCCAAAAGAAACTATTTAGCATCATTACTTGAAATTCATCTAAAAGCATTGGACAAACTGGGGGGGAAGATAAAGGCTTACTGAGTATAGTAGTAAAAGATGCTGCCTCCATTGACATAAACAGCAACCACGAGCAGAACTAGGAGCACAACGAAAGCTGAAACTCTGAATGCTAGCAACCAAGCAGGGTGAATTCCTGTAAGGCACGGCATCCAAGTTTCGTCGTCATAGAGACAAGAATCTGTTTTTGTATTGGTCTCTCCATCGCTGTCACTTTCTCTTGTGGAACAATTTTCTTTTCTCCATATTAGAATCAGTGCAGTAGTCATCAAGGTTAAAACCCACGTTGCACACAGGAAGAATCTCCAGTTCAGCCAGTAACTGGCTACGGTTGTATCGGCAGTCATGACTGGATGCCAACTATCTTCTTCTGGTCCTGTTACAAAACTCATGTTCGCACTGATTTTCACTTAACAGGGATGAATATCCTCAAATTCTTACATGAATATGAATTGGATGAAGTTTGGTGACAAATAACAAACAGAAGAATGGCTGAAAAGGGTGCAAGAAGAAGAGCTCACTTCAAGGAATTAAAGGCTTATTACAGGTATGCTGCAAATAATATCTTGAGGAACAAAAACAAAGTCTTGTGCACAAGAACCGAAACGAAAGCAGAGGAAAGAATGAACAGAATAAACAATGAAAGGTCGCAAAAGGCAAGTGAATTTAAGAAAATCAGAGACCAAAAGCATGTTTTAGATGTTCACGTTAGGAGATAAATCTCCAAGTCTCTAACAGAACCCACAAGTTGTTATTCCATGAATGAACTGAGAGAAGTAAAAATTTTTAGGAGAGTGAAGTTGAATCTATGAACAAAATCCCTCATATAAACTTGAAACCCAGATTTCTAAAAACTTGAGTGGCCAGAAAGAATGTACATTTGCTATTAGACCACATATATCACAAGTTCAAGAAGACGGCAATACTGTTGGTGGCTGCCTAAATACACATCAACATCACAACAACCAGAGAAGATATGTCCCAATGGGCATTCAAATAACAAAAGAACCCAGGTCAGTTTCAAGTCTTAAGAGTCAATGAAACCCCGAAAGTAATGAGAAGATTCTAAACTTCAAGTGGATTCTTGCGCAGAAATTAAAATAACATTGCAACTTCGTTGTTTCGAAAGAAAGTAAACAATCACAAAAGGAGAAAGGAAAATTTGATACTTACAAGGGAAAGGAAACCAGAGTGGTGGTGAAGGAAGAGAAGATGCTTCGCTTGTATGGTTTGGAGAGAAAAGCTAAACTAAGAAGGAACCAAAAGAAAAGAAACCCACTGCTTAATGGGATAGATGTGGAAGAGAAAAAGAAGGTTGGGTGTCGTTAGAACATAAGCTTCCCCTTTTTTACCAGACAGACAGACTATAAGAAAACTCTGAATCCCCTCATATCGTATCCATGCAAACATATAAATAAAGAAGAAAAGAAAACATCTTTTGAAGACATGCAACATAACACAACCAGCCTTTGGCTTGTTTTTTTCTTATTATCAATTTCCAAAACTCGATGAAAGCGAGTGTGAGAGAGAGAGAGAGAGAACAGACATGAAAAAAAAGGTTCTCAGTCACACATGGACAAATTGTTGGGAATCCATGAAAGGTGACTGATGCCTTTGGAGTATAAGAAATGGTTTCTGTGTAGTGTTATACAAGGAATAAAGCCACAGCAGGAGGCTTGTATGTAGCAGAGGGCAAATGATTCCCTGCATTGTCTTCACATCAACTAGCCCCCCATTCTTTTGACGGGTTTTTTTTTTCGCGAAATATTTTAGGAAGTTCTTAACAGTATAATCTCACTTAATTTAGGAGAGTCCCTTATCAACTCACCACTCAGAACTTCTGATTTGAATATTTAGGTTATAATGAGTTGCATGATTGTCTGGATCAAGGGAATGGAACGCTTTTGGTCTAGAGGTGTTTTTTGTTGTGGGAATTGTAAAAACAAAATCATAACCAAAAGCAAAAACCTAAGAAATCATGATGTTAGCTTTTAGATCTCATGAGTAAGAGTAGGGTCAAAGAGTCCCCCCCTTGATATGACCATTTTGACTTGGGTCGTTAAAGTGCTGAACAGAAACGTGTCCCCTTCCGATTGGTAGATGTGCAATTAGTACAGAATAAAGCAAAAACACCCAAAAATAAAAAAAGAAATTGCAAGCAAAGAAAAGTGACTGATGGGTTCTTTTCTTTTTTCTTTCTTCTTTACTGTTACAATCAGTGTTTTGAAATTCAAACCAGTCATCGAATTGAAGGTCTTATTGGTCACTGATTTGATCAGTTCAACAGGTTGAACAGGTGTGACGTCATAATTATGTAATAATTTTATTTAATTATATAAAATATTAATAATATTAAAAAATACAAAAATATACCAAAAAATTTAAAAAAACAAAAAAAAAATTATTGAACCAGTGGTCGGACTAGTTCAGTTTGACCGATCCGACAAATCAATTAATCAGTTTTGACCGGTTCTCACTGGTTCAATTGAGAACCGATTTTAAAAAATAAATTGAATCGAATAATTAACCGGTTACTAATCAAATTGGTTGAACCGACTGGTTCGATCCGATTTCTTAGGCATAGAAATTTGATAAGTGTAATAGCTTTGCGAAACTAATCAAGGACAGGTGTATGCAAAACTTGGACAAAAAGCAAACAAACTGGCAGCCATAACAGAACTACAAGTTGGATGTTGACAAGACAGGAGACTTAGAAAAGGGACGTGTTCGATAGATCAATGTCGGTCAGACAATATAGGAAAACTAGTGTCTAGGTATGTGATAAACTTGGTCTTCAAGAAAGAAATGAATCGTAAATACACACAAACTCTGGCAAGATGGCGTAGTATCGAAGGCAAAGTTTCATTTGTTTAAGGAGTAAACGAGGAGAGACCATACAAAAGGTTTGATTAGATAGTAAGTTGTCGGTGAAACTTAGTTAGACCTTCACCTGATTATGAAATCTAGTAAATTAAATTCTTTGAATTTAATCATATACAAATTTAAATTTGATATTTTTTAAAATTCAATTAATTACAAGTTTAAAGTGAATAAACCAAATATGTTTGATGATATTTAAATTTGAACTTTAATTTTACTCCGATTTCACTAACTTATTTAATTATGATAATAAGTCGAGTTAAAATTAAAATGGTATTATTTTAATATAATTTTTTAGAGTAATCGAAAAAGTTATTCCTTTATAAAAGGCTACGTATAATTGATGACTCTTCACTTACTTTCACAAAATGAGAAATTTTATACGTCGAGATAGCTCATTTATTATTTTAATACAATTAATTAAATTATATCGTTTTGCTTGATTAATTAAAAAATACAAACTAAAAGCATGTGTACGTAAGCTATTGCATGCTAAAAGCATTATCCAACTACAATACAACAACAATTGTATGCAACCGTTCAACCTTATTGGCGTGATTAATTAGTTACAAGATACTAATTAATTAAGGCCTAAGACAACTTAAACTCGTTAACCAAAAAGAAAAAGGATCTAATAACACCAGCATTTCAAAGTCTAGTGTTGCATTTTCATGAAACCTTGACATGAACGTTCTGATCGCAAGTTTGGCAGAGGGAGACAGAAAGAGGCATACCTTCCATGTTCAAGACGCGAAGGTTGAAGGATTCCATAAATCCAAACTGGTGAGAGGAAGCCAACGAGAGGAGATGATCAGATGGGTATATATATTAATATCATATAGTATTGTAAGTGTATATATATATATATATAGGTGACTGAAGCAAAAAGTTGTTGATGAGAAAACGAAAGTTGAAGACAGAAAGAGTAGTATACGGATGGGTTTACGTTGTTTAGGCAATGAAATAAGCAAAGGCAAGCGAGTGAAACTTCGTGATTTGTCTGCCGTTCTGGGAACTGAGTAGGCATGCAAAATGAAATTTATGCTTCCTTTTCCTTTCTGTGCATCGGAAAATCGTGAGTTTGGTCCTTACGAAAAGAGAGAAGACTTGTGGCTATTAAAGTTTCTACGTCAAGAAAAGGAGACAAGATCTTCTATCTAATTTTATGGTGTTTTATTGTGTCCAATAAATCTCAGCTATTTATTTTTATGGGACCCTCATTTATTTATTCAGGACCTACACGGGATCCATATAAATAAATAGTTGAGATTTACTAGACACAATAAGACACCATAAAACTGAACAGAGGATCTGAACTCTAGAAAAAGTACTAATTACACAATAATGAATTGCTTTATTGTTTTCTATAAAGTTTTCACACAATATAATAATGACAGATTTATTGACAATGTTTACATCTGATTAACACAATAATGAATTGCTTTATTGTTTTCTATAAAGTAGTGTTCACACAATATAATAATTACACATTTATTGACAATGTTTACATCTCGTTAACACACTCTAAAGTGAACATGTTATACTCGAATTGATAAGTTTAAAGTCAGATTCAAGTTTGCAAGAGTAATTACTTGATCTGTAGTTTTAAGAATTATTAATAAAATTATTTAATTTAATTAAATAAAAATTAAAAAAAATTAGCTTTTTTAAACAGTAACACTTGTTTTAAATATATTTTAATTATTAAATGTAAATGTTTGAATTCTTAAAGAATGTGCTTTATAGAAAATAGTGTCATTCATTAATACATAACTAATACTCCCTCCTATCTAAAATAAGTGTCGTTTTAGAGAGATGCACACTTATTAAGAAAGCTAGTGAAATGTTTGATATATCTTTATTAATTGCATGTTGAATTGTCTTGAAAATGTAATCTGTATAATTAGTATGAGAGATAAATTAAAGGGTAATTTTGAATATAAAATTATAAACATGAATGAAAAATCGTGAACGACATTTATTTTGAATAATTAAAATCTCTCTAAAACGACACTTATTTTAGATAGGACGGAGTACTAATTTCCAATCCATAAATTTATTAAGCTATTTAAATCACAATACAACTGTGTCATAAATGTTTTTCCTTTCATTAATTGGCATGGAAAACACAGTTCTTTGCCACCAACTTCATTTTCAGTCCTTTTGTGCTTGGAGTCTCAACTCTAGTTATCATTGGCAAAATGGACTCAAATCAAGGAATAGTAGAGCTCAATTCACTTAGGATAGTCTGGGATTAGTCTGGAGACCTACTCGATTCGAACGGGAATTAATTTAGTGTAGTTAACTTAAAAATATCTTCCTATAATTGGAACCTTCCTAATAGGCGACCAAAAAATAAAAAGATCCAAGCGTGAGTGCCTGAGTAGCCTTCCAGGCTTTTAGCGGCAAAAACAGCTATTCTGCAATAATGGCTTTAACGAGTCTACATTCTGTTCATAGCAGTGGAAAAACCCAACTTTCCTGAACTTTTCAGCTTCGACTCTTAGATAAAATGGTTACTTCACAAACACATCTAAATAATCAGAGATGTGAAAATAAGAGAGGGGAGCCATATTGTGTTTAAAAGACTTCAGAAAGTACTTGAATTAAACAACTCAAATAAACACAATAAATGAGTTTTTTACTAAATAACCTTTATATATCATAATTGTACATGAGAAATCCATGCGCAGTACAGTTAACTGCAGTGTTAATCTTAACACTTTGGCAGGATTTTGCCATTTTTAAATGTCATTAAGAAGTTTTACAGGTGCAGATCAAGGCCTTAGGTTCGTCACGCACAAGAACTCATGCCTAAAAGGTACACCATGTGGTCTCAATTGTTTATATGTGGCAACTGGAAAAAAAAGTCTCGTATCCTGCACTTAACCTGCATAATTTCTACACGCAAGATAACCCCAAAGATAAAAGCAACCATACATTGCTAACAAGTCATAACTCTTTATGCAACTTTGTTTTATTTCTGCTGATTTAGTTTCCACCAAGATCTCTACTAACATCCGCACATGTATACATCTCTTAAGCAAATAATGGTTTAGAACATAACTTAAATGTGCTTCAAAAACTAGGATGATCTTTACACTTGCACGACTAACATACACTATCTTACAGCTCTCTCAACCTTAAATTTCATAATAACCTGATATCAGGAACAAAATACCTCCTCAAAGATATCACCATGTAATTGTTCTCAGACAGTTTCACTTCCATCACCTAGAATTGAGAGAGAAAATGGTGCAATAGCCACATTGAAAGTCTGCGAGCCTACCCTGTCAATGTGTTTCATCTCAAAGTCACCTTCCTGCAATTATATGAATCAAGCAATTTAAGGATATGCTTCTGAATAAGAAACACTGCAAAACCTAAGGGGTGGTGCTCATAATTACAAAGAGAAAAAAAGGGGGTCCAATAAATGACAAAAAGAGGAAATTAAATACACTAAAATGGCTGAACTTAAAAGGTTTTTATCTTAGTGAGAAAAAATGTTCATAATCTTGCATATAAAAAGGTATCAGAAAAAAGAAAAAGGAGTTGGTCAAAGACAAAGGGTAGCATGAATCGAAGCTAACAAGGCAAATACCTAATTAAACATGGTGCGAAACACTGAAATCTCAAGTCGAATATAATGCCCCAACTAAATCACATCATGTATTTCAGGCACTATCCCTCTAATCAATGGTATTTTGGACTAGGAGATGCTTTCCGTAAAAGCAATCTGAACTTTTAGGCTACAGATATGCATTACATACAAATCCTGAATCCAATGCTCAACAGTGACCAGGTTAGTAAAAACAGAAAGGGAAGGACAAACACCTACCATTTTGCCATTGGGAGTTGATAGTGGACATGCAGACGAGTACTCAAATCCTGTTCTAGGAAGTATAACTGGTTGCTCTCCTATAACTCCAATCCCCCTGCAGTAATAGATTATTCTCATAGTTCAACTTTCAAATATAGCAAGACACCAGTCCCCAAGAAACAGCAGCAAAATAATTGAAAAGGATGTATCTACAGTTGCTGAAATTTTGATTCAACTTACCAAAAGTTTTCAGTTTTACCATTGGCATCGGTGATAATCCAATGTCTTCTGAGAAGTTGAACCGGGCGACCAGAATTGTTGGTGATTCTTATTCTATAAGCAAAGAAGTACTGCCCCTTTGAAGGCTGACTTCGGCCCTCAATATATACACTCCTAACTTGAACCCTAATTCCCTGATCAAAGAAATGTTGGCAACCAATGTAATCAGTTCAGTTGATTTTCCAAATACGTAATAATTTTATTTTTTATTGAATATCCTGTCTATATTTGCAACGTTCCTAAAATGGATGTGTACCAAGGAAATCTTGAGTTGCTATACAGTTAAAGCATCAAACTTATACTAAAATAGGGGGCTAGCCAAGGTGAACCCGCCTAGTTATTCCATTAATTTACCTACGTATCCCAGATTCTGAGTAATATATGAAACTTAAGAATGTGTATTATCAAGCCATTACTAACTCCAGAGGAATACCCATTCAAATATTCGTCCAGGAACCACAGTTTCATTATGCTAAAATTTTGTTACATATGGGGAAAGTATGGAACTAATGAAATTGCTACATTTTCATAAAAACTTCAGCCATTGAGAAGACTGGAATGGTCCACAAAGGAAAACCAGTGGAAGATATAACATAGATAAACTAATTTTGTTTAACAGAATTGTAGCATCACTGGACAACAGTTGAATGCTACGCTCACATTTTTGGCACTTTGCATACCAAAGTTGTTGCATCGCTTGAACACTTCAGAAGAGAGTGTGGTGCAATTTCCTTAAGTTCATCACGATACCTAGCTGCATCCTGGCAAATGAGATACAGATAAAGGATTAGCAGGGATTAGCAGGAAATGGTACTTGGAATGGCTTAAGCACATGCATTCATCAAATCCTGCAAACCAAATCATCAGTAAGATCTTCACCAAAAGAGAAACTGTAACCTCATTCAAAGTATGAAAACCGGAGGCCTTTTTCCAAGATGGTAATTTGAAGAGCACAGCTGCGACTTGGAATTTATTTGCAGGATATAGAACGGTTTTTGGACAACTAGCATTGTCCGTTTTAATTTCAATCCTTTAGCACTACTTGGGATTGTTTTCCCAACAGTAAGGTAGATACAAGAAAAATTGGAAAAAAACAGGGTAGGGAAGAAGTAGTTGAGACTGTCGCTAGTTGAGAAGGGAGGATATTTAAAACTAAACACCATGAAAAAAGCTAAACACTGGACGTCAAAACTTCCAGCTCAATTCTCAAAATTTGATATCTAAAAGGTTGTAATTATTAAGGAAAATGACTACCATAACAGTTTTGATGATCTGAATTTAATTTTTGTATTGACACTACAAGAATAAAGAGAGGAAAAAATAGATACAGCGAGTTTCAACATATAACATTTGGCTGTGTTGAGGAACGACATATACAGGTTAAACATAAATCCTAAACAGAAGATTAACCCAGTTAATCGTCTACACTAAATTAGTCATCCAATAATTTAACTCCACGAATAATCAGTAACCTGAAAGCAGTCAAACCGTTGCATTGACAGAACTAAGAAATACCATGAAAGACATCTCGGTTCTACCCCAATTTAGACGAAAATTCATACCACTCAAAGGACACGCGGGAAAAGGTTAAATATGTTCGACACGGTACCTGAAAACGCTCTTCGGCAATTGCCTGCTTCAGCAAGTTGCGAAGTCGGAGAACAGGTTCCTCTTCCTCAAACGATTTCAACGAATCTCGAATTCTTGCAGCTTCCTCATAGTCCTAGAACCATAGGAACATCCCCGTTTTCAAAACAAAACAAAACCAACGATTATATTCTAAACATTTCCTAATATTCAGTTAAAACAATACTTCAACGCAATCCATCGACAAAAACACGGCACTAAAGAAAACTCAAAAGAGACAAACCTCAGATTGGGCAGCGACCTCCATTTGCTGCTTCAACAAAGCGTAAGTTTGACTACGAGACAAAGACGAAGACGAACCGGAGCTTGTACCTTCGCTACTACCGTTTGTCTCCGACAAGCAGGCTACTATTTGGCAAACCCTGCCGGAGCGCGGGAAACTCAAGCAGTGTCGCCCCTCAAAACTGGAGCTCCGACCAGGCAACGATCTCTTGGAACCTACTCTAAAATCCGCAAAAACTTTAAGACTCAGAGACTGCATGATTCTCGTTCTTTGTAAAAGCAAAGAGAAAACGATTAAATATTGAGTCTGAACTCTGCGCGATGAATTTGAAGCAGCGATGGTGCGCGTTTGGCGCCTGCGATAACTGCGCCTTCGCGTTAGCGAGCGAATTTAGGCACTTTCTTGCTCCGTTTTTTTTTTATTTATAACACCAACTAATTACCACATAATTCTTGGAGAGAAAGAAATGACTGAAGCAGCCATGGAATTTGAAAAGGTATGGGTATGTAGTGGAGGAGATTTTGAGGAAACAGAGGAGATTTTAGTATTGTCGTGGGCTGTTTGGGTGCAGAGAAAATAGGAAGGATAGATTTGATGGGACAAAGAATCTGTTGATATCTGCTACTTATGGTTTGGGAGAAGTGACACGTGTCATTTTACGGGTTAACACGGAGCATCCGAGATTTCGTATGATTCCGTCTGGTGGATTCCTGGTGGTGTTTTGCGAGAGGGCAATCTATCCGACATTTAATTTTTTTGATGTTATTATTTTATTTTAATTTTTTAGTATTACTTTAATCTTTTATTAACTTATTTTTATATCATATTTATATTGCGGGTCTGTTAGAAACAATCTATTTAATTAGATAGGGATGTAATATATTGATAAGTTAAACTCAAAAATAAAATATTTTTAAAAATGTAAGATTAAATTATATAAATTCAATAATAAATAACTTTATTTAATTCCATTTATAATTGATTTTTATTTTAAAATAATAGATTATTTTATTTTATTATTTATATTTATATAATTATTCAAATGTTTAAAAATATAGGCTTATAGGTAAGACTGAAATTTATTTTTTAAATAATAGTTAGAGATTAACTTTAAAAATAAAACCTATTCTATCCACAAAGTTTAATGTAAATTTTAAAATATTATAACATTAGGTTAATACAAAAAAAACACAAACTTTTGTCAATTTTTTAATTATGGCCTGAACTTTAAAAAGTAGTAATAAAATATCAAAACTTTTAAATTTTTCAATTATAACCTAAACTTTAAAAAGTGACAATAAAATGCTCAAATTTTCAATCTTTTTTCAATTCTAACATAACGTTATCTTTTATTCTCTCGATAACTTCAGCTCTTTGATTTCTGTTTGTTCTTCTAATGCCTCAAACTACTTTCGTATTACAATGTACTATATCAATAAGCTTTTTTTTTTAATTCGTTCTCTTGATGTCTTTAGTGTAAGGGTGTTAGAGCTGTGTAACCTAAAAATCGAAAGATGAGAGCATCAAGAGAACAAACTAAAAACAAAAAAAAATTGAAATCAAGTGTACGATCGTCGAGGTTGCGTAATCAGTTTTAAGTTATTTTTAAACAACGACAACATTTCATTAATCTTCATTTGTTGTGTTAATTTTGGTTAACATGTATTAATAATAAGATTTTTTAAACACGTAGTAAGTCACATTAGCAAACTTAACTGAAACACTAACGTTGAGTTAGAATTGAAAAAAATTGAAAGTTTGAGTACTTTATTGCTACTTTTTAAAGTGCAGGCTATAATGAAAAAATTTGAAAATTGGGCTATAATTGAAAAATTTATCAAAAGTTTGAGTTTTTTTTTATAATTACCAATAACATTTACAATTTTAATTTATTTAATCAATGCTGATAAATTTTATTTAACATCCTTTTAATATCATATTAATTTTGCAGATTAAACTTTCTTTAAAGTCTAACAAATTTTAGAAATTAATTTTTAGTTTTTCAAAAAAATCTTAGAGTGAAAAATAATGACAAAGAAGTATATAATATAGACTAATCAATTATTACAATCTAATTTAGTTTTTAAACTCAATCTGAATTAATTAAATAATTAATAATTATAATACATTATTAATTTATATTATATTTAATTAGATAGGTTGTACTTGTATAGTACTTATGCATTTATCTTTTAATAAAAAAAGTTAATGAGTAATGTTCGGTTAAATATGTGCAGAAATTTTTTCAAAAATAAAGAATTATCTATAAAGTGTATGTTTAGAATAAATTTTATATGATAAATGTTTATTAAATAATGTCTCAAACTCGTGATTTTACGCTACTTAAATCACTCTGTATGCAAATTTGATCTAATGTTTAACATGTCTTTTCTTTTTCATTTTAACTTATAAAAGAAGATGATAATTAATGAATCGTCGATATAATTAATTATTTGATATATTTTATAACATAAAAATATTTCTTTTATTATGCTTAAAATAGATATAATAACTTATTATTATTTTATTTAAGTTCAACCTTTAATTGGTAAATTTTAAAATTTTATATTAAATTAAATTAAATTAAATTAAATTTTGATTCCAACCAAGTAGTTTTGAATTTGTTATTCCTATATGGCTTTAGTGCCTGTTTGAATAAGCTTTTGGAAGATCAATAAGTATTTTTTTACCACCAAAGCCTTTTTAAAAAAAAAAATAGATGTTTAGTTATAAAATAAAAAAGTAATTCTTTAATAGATATGATTTTTTTGGTAGTCAAATTACAGCTTTTTAAGAAGTACAAATTTGGAGCTTTTTAAATTTTTTGGTAGATTTTTTCAGATCAATTAATGAACATATTTTTTAGTCTCTTTTACCCTTATATTTTACATATAATTCTCATAATACTCATAAATCTATATTTACGTTTATTTTGCAAACTCATCTTCTTTATTACAATAAAATGTATAATTTATTATGTATTTAACTATTTACTGAACTTGAATCTTTATTTTGAGATTATATAATATTATTTGACTTTTTTATATGTTTAATATTTATTTTTAATATTATTTTTATTTATGTTATAATCCATATAAATGATTTAGTTAGATATATTTTCATTTATTTTTTATATAGTTTAAGATTATATAATAATTAATATATCGTGCTTTGCATATTATTTAATATACTTTAAATAATATCTATATATATAAATAATTTTTATTACAAAATAAAATATAGTTAAAATTAAAAATATTTTTTATTTTTATGTTACCAAATCGTCTATAACTCTTTCAAAAAAATTCTTGTATAAATGATAGCCAAATAATCATCTAACTTTTTTTAAAAAATTCCATAAAAGATCTAAAAAAGAGCTCTAGTTTAACCCTAATCAAACATACTCTTAGATAATTACTATTATCGACACGAAGAAGATGGAAATTACAAGGTCTCCTCAATCATCAGTAGTGTACTTAGAATGTCAACAACATCATCAAAGTCATTTCTCTTTTTAAGTTCAAACTTCGAAGAAAACTAATAATATTGCGTTGGGACAGCCGCCAACAGTGCTCACCAAACACCTCCTCCAAAGTCCGCGGACTTTCCAACGCCGCCACTCACCTCGTTATTTCTGTCACTTTCCCTCCTTTTCCTTCACACCCAAGCACCTCTATTCTCTAGCCCATCCCAACAATGCAGACCGCCGCTTTAACTCTTCCCTCCTCTTCCTCTCTCCCCATCCGTCGCCGCCCTCGCCAGCTTAACACTGGCTACGGCTTCCGATTCGAACCTATTCGCGCCCATGCTAAGCGCCCCGATTTCGACGAGCTCAGCAATGTCGTTTTACCTCACCGATCCTGGTCCTTTTGCTCTTCTTCGACACGCCTCCGTGCTTGGAATCCTCTGCCTCCGGTTGTTTCCAAACGGAAAGCTGAGAGCTTTGAGGTTCGCGCCACCGCCGTGCCGGAGAGTGCTGATGAGAGTAATAAGTCATCGGACTTAGGGAGTACTCTGGTGCTTGGATTGTTGTTCGGGCTTTGGTACCTTTTCAATATCTACTTCAATATCTACAACAAGCAGGTTATTTTTCTTTTATTTAATTTTGTTTCTGAGAAAAGAGAGTTTCTGTTTTCGTTGTTGATTAGAAAGTGTCAGATCGCAAAGGTGATTGTTGGTACCAGATGGTAGATATTTAAGTTAATGCGAAGGCTTTGCAAGGAATCATTGTCCAAAAAATGGCAATCTTGCAAAAGGAGATTCTCTTGCTTTTATGCTTATTGTGTGCTTTGGGAGAATCTGTAAGGTTTCTTTCGAACCAGACTCAGATTTTGCAGTCAAATTGACCAAATAATTGACTATGCCCAGAACACACTTCTTGAATTTGCAGTTATTCCAAAATATGTTTTTTTTAAGATATTTCTTCGACTAATCTGTATAGATATAGGGAATTTCAACTCTGGGACCATGTTTATAATATGTTTCATGTTTCAGGTATTGAAAGTATTTCCGAACCCAGTGACTGTAACTGCAGTTCAGTTTGCTGTTGGAACGGCCCTTGTTATTTTTATGTGGACTTTCAATCTTCATAAGAGGCCAAAAATTACTGGCGAACAGGTACCATAGTTGAATTTGAAACTATTTTCTCTTTGTTTTTAAGTAAGACTGATCATGGTAAGTGTTCAACCAGCTTGCCGCTATACTGCCATTGGCAGTGATTCACACGCTAGGAAATCTTTTCACTAATATGAGTCTTGGGAAAGTGGCTGTTTCATTTACTCACACCATCAAAGCTATGGAGCCTTTTTTCTCAGTCGTCCTCTCTGCTATGTTCCTTGGTGAGGTGAGTGTTCTAATGACTGTCTTCACAACCGATATCTTGTTTGGATTTAGTTGATACCGGTTAGGTATATGCAAATCTTCTGCAGAAGTAACCTATTTCTCTCCCTCTCCCTCCTTTGCTCCGCGTTCACTTCTTCTTACTTGATGTTTGCATTTGAAGATTTATAACTGCCCGACTGCTCTGGCACTTATCACTTGTTGATTATGTTCCTTTGTTGAAATAAATTGCTCTTGACCTTGTTTCCTACTTTTTCTCCTGGTGCTACAGTTGCCAACACCTTGGGTGGTTGCTTCCCTTGTGCCAATTGTTGGTGGTGTGGCACTTGCATCTGTAACTGAGGCTTCCTTCAATTGGTATGCACCAGATACATCTTATGTAATTGGGCTATAGTGTTTTCCAAAACAGCTATTCTTTTACTTCCCATCTCTAGATTCTTTTATCCTTTCCCACTCTGTCTAAAAATTTTACTGAATGTCAAACATTTATACAATTTTAGGTAGTATGTAATAGTCCTCTTTACTTTTATTTCTTGAAATAGGGCTGGTTTCTGGACTGCAATGGCTTCCAATTTGGCTAACCAATCCCGTAATGTCCTAAGCAAAAAGGTCATGGTGAAGAAAGAGGTAATCTGATTTTCCAAATTTGTAATTTGCAACACTTTTTATCTCTCAGGCTTGACTTTGTTGGTTTTGTTTCTTGATTGGAGAAAAACATCAGATGCATATAAACCTTATTATGTATGCTACCAGTGCATGATAAGTGGCTTGTTGATTGGCAGGATTCGATGGACAATATCACTCTCTTCTCAATTATCACGATTATGTCCTTTATCTTACTAGCTCCAGTGGCTCTTTTCATGGAAGGTGTCAAGTTTACCCCTGCATACCTCCAATCTGCTGTAAGCTTGTTTAAAGAGCTAAAAGAGTGTTACAAATTTACTTGAACTTTGGAGTGTTTATGTTTGATATAAATATAGCCTGAGTTGTTCTATATGTCATTTGCTTGATAGGGGTTGAATCTTAAAGAGATTTATATTAGGTCTCTACTTGCTGCACTTTGCTTCCATGCCTATCAGCAGGTATTTATTCTTCGTTGCTTAAGATTGTCGATATTTGTTGTTGAAGGCTTTTCTTGTCGCATTTGATAAAATGTTACATGTGCTGGAGATTGGACAATTAGTGCATATGACAAATATCTTGCTGAACTTATTTCATGCTGTTGACTCGTTCATTGAACATTGACCTGCATGTACAAGTTTCAACTTTTTAGCTTAAATTATCAATTAAAATGACATCACAATGGTAATTATTTATTGCCATTATTTATTTTGTCCTTTTTAATACTTGACTTTGACGAGTATATTAATGACAGTTCAGTAAGTTTTTCCAAACGTCTATGGAAATATATCATTTACTTCATAGTTGCTGAATTGCTGTGTAAAACTCATTGTTTTGAAAATATGCTATTTTAAGAAGACTTTTGTTGTTCTTTTCAATTCTTTTTATTGTTGCACAAATTTAAACATAACAATTTACGATTTATTTTATATGATTGCTTTATTGTTTCTGTATGTTATGTGCCTTATGATTGTAGTTGCCAAATGAAGCTGTGGTTAGTCATGTACTTGAAGCTCCACAACTGCGTGAATGGATTGAAGGGGCCACTACTATTGGGAATCCTGATACTGTTCTTTCAGCTTTGGTTGGTCATGTACTTGAAGCTCCATAGCTACTGTTGGTCAAGACATAGTGTCAGCTTGTAGTAATCAAAAGAAGCACAAGAAAAGTCAAAAGTTTAATTCATTTAAGGAAGAAGTTTCAAACAATATCCAGTCCTTTAGTGAAGTTGTCATAGAGGGATCGTTTCTTCAATCATCTCACGACTGCAAGCACTTGGCATTTGATATGCTGCTACTTCTTCTCCCAAAATTACCCACAATGTTTCTTCCTTATCTTATGTCTTACAAACTTGTATAGTGTCAGATGGATGTTCTTTCAACAAAGGACTCTTGGTAGTCAGATTATAGATAAACCTTCATATTAATTAGTGTATTAATTAGTGTAATATGACATGTTTGCGAATTGCAATTAGTATATTTTGATATTAATTAGTGTATTTTGATATGTTTGCGAATTGCAATTAAATAATACCAGATATTAAATTATTGTGATACATGAATAATTATTAAAATTAATGATATACTAAAAAATTGAAGAATTATTAAATAAATAAAATTCATAAATTATATTGAATAGTTATTAAACAAATAAGATTAAAAGAATTGTATTTTACAAAATAATTATTAAAATTAAACAATTATTAATTTAATATGATTTTCGAAAATGGAATAAATAAATAATAATAATAATAATAACGTCACGGAAGACATTCTGCGACGTTTCCAAAAAAACGTCACGGATTCCTTCACATTTTGTGACGTTTTAAAAACGTCACAGAATGTTAAACAATCCGTGACATTTTTTCAAACTTTCAGTGACATTTTTAAAAATGTAGCGGAATGTTAGTATTTTTTGTGACGTTTTTCATAAAATGTCGCAGATACCTTTTGTCTACACCACATTCCGCAACGTTTTTTGTGACGTTTTTTAAAACGTCGGAAATGCTCTTCTGTGACGTTTTTAGGACCTTTTGTGATGTTTTAAAAATGTCACAAAAGGACTTGTTTTGTTGTAGTGTACTTGACTTCTCATTGTGTATTAAATATAGTCTAATGTTAGATCTTTTTTGTGATCATTGTTAATTTAAGTAACGTGGCTTAATAAATAGAGTATTTAATGATTTTCTAGGACTTGTAGTATTTAAAAAGTAGTAAAAGAAATAGGGCTCTTAGCTAGTTTAAACAAACTAAAAAATTCTTAAACTTTATGCATTTTATTAGGTATTAATTAATTGTTTCAATCTTTTAAATTTTTATTTGAAGTAATTTGATAGAGAATCCTAATTCAAAGAATCAACAAATTTTAGTTTTCATTGAATTAATAGTTTCGAGGATGGAGATTATGTGATTTGTGTTTATTTTGTATGATATGTGAACAAATAAAATCAATAAGTGTGTGACATATGATTTGGTGAACACTTGTAACTACTTTGAAAATAAATTATGGATGCATTTTTATAGTTGAATGCCTCGTATCGATACTTAGTATGTTCAATGAATGAATTTTTATTTGATTTAAAGGCTCTAAAAAGGTGATGTTTGTTCATGTAAGTGAAGTGTGGTGACGAGAATGATTACTCGAGATTTATTAACGAATGCCAAAATGGGACAAGTACCTCTTTTTTTGTTCATTGTAAATTATTTAAGGCCAATTAGTCAAGTATTAGTCTATTTCAAGACAAATTAATTGGCTCTTATCCTAGATATGTACATCGCTTTGTATGTTAATTTGGCACTATTATATGATTTATTAATATGTTATTTTGAAATAGTATATTGACTAATTTCTTTCCTTAGAAAGTAATTTTAGAGATTTATAGTGTGATTTAGGCATGGTGGTGATGTTTGTTATATATAGGTAGATGCAGGCAGTTTTATTTCTAGTTATTTCTCCTATTTAGTAATATACTATGATCCTTTGTATATTTTCAAGTTGATTACTTTATCATTTTAGATGGATCTTGTTACCTTTTATATATATATAAAAGCCACCTACCAAAGTTGAAATAAAAAAAGTCAAGGATAACTGGCCAAATAACCGGCCATCCAACATGTCTCCTACCGATAACTGGCCAAATGGTCGGCCATCCCACACGTCTCCTGTCGATAACTGGCCAAATGGCTGCCCATCCCACATGTCTCCTGCCTATAAATAGGCAGGAGATGAAGAGAGCAAATCATCTTATTGGCAGATAAAAGAAACGAAAGTGAGTGAAAAGAGAGAAAATATTTTATATCTTTTGCGAGTTATTTTTTCTCTTTGTAATTCTCCAATTGTTCAGTAGTAAAATTCTTCTATCTTTGCCCATGGTTTTTACCCTAATTTAGGGAGTTTCTCCATGTAAAATTTATGTGTTTATTTTATCTTCAATGTTTTCAATTTAATTTTAGTTGTGACCCATCTCTATCCAATTCCCAATTTTATATGCTCTATGGTTGTTACTAAGAGTAGATCCTCCACTTCAAAAGATAAGTTAGATTATTATTCACCCTTCTAAAGGCGTTATTCTTAAAGTGTTCGTGGTAACAGCAATAATGGCAAAGTACAAAATTGAAAAATTCAACGGGAGCAATTTCTCACTGTAGAAGTTGAAGATAAAGACAACCTTAAGGAAAGACAATTGTCTGGCGGCTATTAGTGAAAGACTAGCTGAGATCACAGATGAAAAGTGGAACGAGATAGACCGGAATGTTGCAGCTAATCTTTACCTAGCACTAGCTGATAGAGTATTATCCAGCATAGAGGAGAAGAAGACGACGAAAGAAAAAAGAGATCACCTCACAAAATTATACGAGGCCAAATTACTTCATAACAAAATTTTTCTAAAGAGGAAATTATATGTTGGGCCCCCGTTTTTGAAGTTCAACTATTCAGAATATCATAGAGCGTGAGCGTACTATCTAGAATATACATCGCAGAATGTGACTTTCCACGATGTTTCTAAAAACGTCGCAGAGTTTGAGTTTCCATGACGTTCCAAAAAATGTCGATGACGTTTTTGAAAATGTTGCGAAATATCTGTATTTTTGCAGAAACCTTTTGCCTACACCACATTTAGCGACATTATTTGTGATGTTTTATAAAAAGTCGCAAATTGTGTTATGTAACGTTTTTTGAGACTAACTACCGAAATCAAACAACAAAGAATTGAATTTGAATAGCAAAAAAGGCTTTTAGAAATTTTATGTTGTACACATAATATTAGTTTATACTCATATTGATATATTATATACTTATGACTATTTACTATACACTTAAGTACTTTTGATATTAATTAGTGCATTATGACATGTTTGCGAATTACAGTTAAATAATAATTTTTTGCAAGTATGAAATTCTTGTGATACATGAATAGTTATTAAAATTAATGATATACTAAAAAAATTGAAGAATTATTAAATAAATAAAATTCATAAATAATATTGAATAGTTATAAAACAAATAAGATTTAAAAATTTTGTATTTTAAAAAATAATTAATATAAATTATTAAATTAAAATGATTTTCGAAAATGTAAAAAGTTAATTAAAAATAATACTGTCTTTGACGTTTTTGTATAAATGTCACTGCAAGCAACATTCCATGTTAATTAAAAATAATACTATCTTTGACGTTTTTGTATAAATGTCACTGCAAGCAACATTCCACGACGTCTTACATCGCGAAATGTTACTTTCCAGGACGTTTTACATCGCGGGATGTGACTTTTCACGATGTTTCTAAAAACATCGCAGAGTTTGACTTTTCATGACGTTCCAAAAAATGTCGCAAAAAGACTAATCTTTCAGTGATGTTTTTTAAAATATCACGACTTTTGCCTACGCCACATTCCGCGACGTTATTTGTGACGTTTTTTAAAAAGTCACAAATTGTGTTATGTAATGTTTTTTGAGATTTTGTGACATTTTTAAACGTCGCAATTATGTTGTTGATAGTACAATATATTGAGGGATTATTTTCCAATTTTTAAAAAATTCAGGGACTCTTTTATACATTTTAAAAATTATCCGAAATAATACCGATATTGACCGATACTGGTACAGTACTATACTAAAATTAATACTAATCCAGTATTCATAACATTGATACCAACGCTATGCCCATATCAACAATGCTATCCGAAGACTTGTGATTCAAATAAATTATGCATACAGATGATGTGCCCAACTTGGAAGTATCTTGGGCTGCCTTCACTAGTGGGTAAGAGTAAAAAGGCTATTTTTCATT
>JAOTIZ010000007.1:24077612-24097760 GCA_027123425.1 Erythroxylum panamense | reverse complement strand
CCAATTCATTTTCGTCAAAGATGATGTTGATTTGCTTCCTTCAACCTCAAAGTCGTAGAGGGAAGGTGTGCTAATTTGCCTCTCTTCCTTTCCTCTGCTTTGAGGCTCAGAAGTTTTCTCTTCCAGAGGAACTCGGAACCCCGGACAGGGTAGAGTTGTCTTGCCCGTACGTACCTATACTCTTAAAAAAGGCATTTCAAACTGATTGCAAATTCTGTATTTGAGTTGGAATTACGATACTTTATTTGGCAATAACAGCATGTACCGATTATTTTTCATCTTTAGTTGCATCGTTCCGTTCTGACCCATCTCTCGTGTTTATTTAATTTAAATATTATTAAAATTATTTAAAAGTTACTTTGGGGAATTAGAAATTTTGTTAATGAACTTTCTTTTAATTTTTTGTCATGGTTAAATTATTTTAATGCATACTAATTGTCTTGCATCCGGTATAATTTATGCAGCTACATTAATCTCATCATCTTATAACTTAATTTGACTTCAATTCACACCTTTAAGCTTTAATACAGCCATTTGGGTTGGGCCGGCTTGAGGCTTGACGAGCAATGATAAAATGATGTTATTTTATTTTTTTAAAAAATAATAAGTTGAGCCGACCCTTAGATTTTGAAAGAGATAACCAATCTTAAAGTGTTAAATCTTTTGAAATTTTTTCAATTTAATGTCCAAACTTGTAGAATTTTTAGTTGAGTAATTAACTCTTTAAAATTTTAACAATTTAGTTCAAAACATTAATTTTTACTGATGTGACTATAAATGGACATCCACATGGCATTTAGTAGACATGTCACTTCATCAAAAATAACCTTGTAAAAATATTTTAAAAGGTATGTTAATTGAAAATTTTAAAAATTAAGAACTAAATTGAAAAAATCTCAAAAGGTTAAATATTTTGAATATGTTATCTCAATTTTCAAATTATAGCTCGTTGAAGAACTTATCAACTTAGGATAAATATTAAATACTTACAAACTCTTAAGACAGACTGTGTGTATTCTAATTTGTAGTTTTCTATTTTGAATATTTGCTTCATCTATTTGTTACGTATTGAAACATTATATTAATTAGATATCATGAAAATAATTTGTAAAAAGTACTACATGCATCTCCAATATGATGGTTTCTTGCATTGACATATTCCCAGATAGGTTTTTTTGGTAGTCTTATACTAATCGACAAGATTTATAGGTGCAAGATTTTGTTTATGAGCTAAAATGTACAAGAAAAATGTGAATTCAATCAACATCTTCTCATTTAGACCAATCACTTGATGAAGAACATTGAAAAAATTAGTTTGCGTTGTTCCGTAAATATTGCATGAACCTCATTGAGCAAAGTTGGACCTATTCCCTTCTTCTTCACAAATTGTATATTCAAAACAATATTAATGTTAGTATATAGTAGAAAATTCGTTTAAATGTTAGTATAATACATTGATTACCTTTGCATTAAGCAGTAACAATTTCTGTCACATCCATGCTTATATCATTTCCATTTTCTTTCCATAGGAAGATTAGAAGCTTGGCCTTCTATTATATTTTCATGTGGTTGTGATTATTAATGTTCTATAATTTTAGTTAGTAGCTTTTGCCACCTTAGAAAAGCAAACTCTTTTTTTTTCTTACAAGGGAAAAGAGAACAAGAAGAAACTAGGGGAGAGATCGGCAACACAAGACGCCGTGAGAATCACAGGCCATAGTGGCGAAGACAAGCGACGGAGTCGCCTGAAGCGTGTGGAGCCCAGGACTGGAATAAGCAGCTAGGACAGCAAGACTGTCCGCACTCTGATTGCCTTCCCGATAGACGTGCTGAAACTTCAAGTTCCAATCGCGGCACAACAGCTCCCGTGTACCTGTCACCAAAAAAGAATAGTCAGTCAAGGATGTTCTTTAATAAGTTTCTTTGGTTTTTTAACCTTAAAAAGTCAGTAACACTACCTGCAGGGCATAAAGGTTATGATTTGTCATTCTTCTTAGAGGATTGGTCCTTCCCTTTTTTTGACAATTAAAACTATGCAATATAAAAAGAATAAATTATTAAGTTTATTTATTGGAATTAATAATTCGAAAAAAATTTATTCACATTATAAAGAGGACTAGACATAACTATTACTATGAAAACTATGTGCAAACTAGACTTAACTATAGAATAATCAAATATATATTCTAAAACAAATGGAAAAACATGCACCTCTTTAAGGAAAACAATTGGAATTATTACTAGTGTGTGTCTTTAATGATTTGACATTACTCTTTACTGTCGTCCAAATGTTCTTACTCTCTATGTGACAAGTCAAGTGAATCTTTTAGGTCATAGACGCGAGTCTTCTTCTCCTGCTTTCTTAAAATTTTTGCCATAAACTCAAGCCCAATAAACTTGGTCATACATGTTTGCTGCTTCCACTTTTTCATTATCAAGATAAATAACAACAAACAACTTTCAAATTAATAAAGTTTATTGGAACATATGGTAAAGAAAATTAAATTTTTGAATAGAAAAGAAAAATAACTAAAAACCTTCTATAACAAATTATTGATCAATATCCATTAACCCAATCAGTGTCATCAAAGTCCGGATCATCTCGTCATTTTTTGTTTCAATATGTGAGATATTTAGAGGTATATCAATTGTGTCTATAGGTAAATCTTATCTAGATTAATTATGATCCATGTCACCATCATTTTTAAAGAAATCATTAACGTTATTTTTAAAGATATATCAATTGTGTCTATAGGTAAATCTTCAACATTTTTATTGTCATCCAAAGATACATCAAACAAATACCTCGTACCTTTTGCTCCACATAATGACGACCTTCTTCAAAACAATCAACTATAGAAAACACTTGATGTAAACTATATAAAAGGATCCTTCATATAACATAACTTTTTGAAGTTTATAGTAAGCCTATAATAATCTTTCTACTCTTTATACCAACAATATTTGATCAACAATATGGTGAACTGTCTCTATTAATCTTGCACCATAGTAATTCACATTTCCAAATTATGGATTTGGATCTCTAGAACTTACAAAACTTGGAGTTAATTTCGTTAAAGAAACTCCATTATTTTGGCTCTTACATCTTCATCTGATTTTTTAGTCATCAACTTGTATTCATTAATAACATAACCTAAATATTTCTTTGTCATACTATAACAAGCCTTTGGAAAACCAATAAATATGATTTAAGGGGTCATTACAAGATATCACCTTATCTTGAAACCATTGGGAAGACTCATTGCAATGATCTTGTTCCCTTATCCATCAACTTCTTTAACCGGTCTTCTCTTTCAAATTATGATACTTCCTAAAAATAATGATATATGATAATTATTATGATGGGAATAAAAATTGATCTTGAGATGGATAAACAATGTTATTGTACCTTAAGTAATATACTTTTCAATTTCTTTACTATCTGAATTAAATAAACTGTATCGATGAGCTTGATGTAATGTATTTAAGTCTAAATTGATTTCCTTGCCTTTACTCTGCCCTTTCCCTCTAAAAAGATGTCTAACTTTTTTGGAAAAAATAAAGATGACACTTCAAAAAAAAATGCAATGTCATTGTTTTCCATGTACCTATTATATCTTTTTTTCTCACATTATGACATATATAAATATAACAAAAAGTCACATATTCTTCAACTAAGTATCCTTTGACTATAAGCCCCTCTAGTTGGCTTTTATTGTGAACAAACATTTTTAATCTGCCCAAATTCTTCTTAACAAAGTACATCGAGTAAAAATGCAGTGTTCTAACATATTTGATTTATTTTGGCAAATGAAAAGAAAAATAGACCATGATGTAAAAAACATAAGGTAGAAAGACTGTTATAATTAGACATAGTACTTTTACAAATTTCTTTTATAGATGCTCAAGATCCCTTGGCTTGATGACTTTACTATATACCCCTATGAAAATGTAACCAACCTACTCAAAATATCTACAAATTTTTTTAAGTGTTTTTCCCTAATAGCAAATTGGAGTCAATGTTGCGCAACAATTTAAGCATTATGACTTTTGTATCCTGATTTTTTCTCCTATTAATATCAACATATGGTACAATATTTGATGCACAATATTGTGGTAGTTCACATTCTTTAAAACTAAATATAAGTTTTCTTTCTCTTTCAGAGTTATGTAAAAGTAAGTCCAAGTTAGTGACACATGAGAGTTATTTGCTTTGATAGACTACATATATTTTCAAATCCCCATTTATTTCAAATTAAATTGTGCATTAAAATGATCTTTTAACTTGCCTAAGATCTCCAACGAAGTTCTAAGAACATCGTTACATACATTTTTCTTAATGTGCATCACATTAAAATTATGTTGACACCTATTATACTTCCCATAAGGTAATTTAAAAAATGTAGACCTCTTCCTCCTATTGTTGTCACTTGGTGTTTTTTTGCTTATTTTCCTTCCCAAAGAAATTATGATACCCATTAATAAGCTTTAAGACATTTGATCTTGACAAAGGAATTGGTGATTCTTCCAACTCTATGTCACTATTGAATGATCTCTTTTCTGCCTCTAAGGATGGTTTCTATCCAAATATATATGATGATTGAGATAATAAGTCTTTCTATTATGCTTAAAATATTAAGAGCAATTTTCGTAATGATAATTTGGGAATACTAACTTTCCCTTTGTAGTCTATCTGAACAACATTTCATACCCTAGAAAGTCACTAATTATTGTATATAACAAGGTTACACTCATCTTAAATGACTAGTTAGTTGAAGCATCATATGTCCTTACCCCCAAACTCTACAAATCCATCAGCTCTTTAATCAATGGTTGCAAGAAAAACATAAATATTTTTTCTAGGAGAAGTCAGGCCAAGTATAACTGAAGACAATATCAAATATTTTGATTTCAAAAATCTTTGTAATGCTAAATTGTAGTTTACTATAATTGTGGGCTATATACTATGTAAAACACTCATTGTGCAAAAATGATTAAATCCACATTGACAAGAGCTAATATGACATTACAAGGATCTTGTGCAGAATTAGGATACAATGAGTTAAAGAATTTCTTAGCTTGGCCACCATTAGAATGCCTTAAATTATAATCTTTATGATTCCCCCTATCATGTCATTTCATAAAATTAGCTAATCATTATGATACCTTCTTCTTGTATGGCTTAGAAGAAGCTATACATCTAAATAGCGTGTTTGTGATGGCTTTGAATTTATGCTTGTGAGGAACTCACAATGCTAGTGGTAAGGATGAAGAAGCTATGTATCTAAATTAGACCTTACATCAACAAATAATTCTTATTAGGACAACAATACCACGTTAAGTCAAAGTCAACGTACTCAGTTGAAAAGGCTCCCCACTTTGTAGAACGTACTCAGTCCACAAGGCTCCCCACTTTCTGGGAAGCTGGGGAGGGTCATAATGTATGCAACCTTCCCTTTGTATTTTTACAAAGGGGTTACTTACATGACTTAAACTAATTGCTTTAATGCTCACCCTCAAAATATCGCGTCAAATACTCTAATCCAACATCAGAATAAAATGTCATCTTGGTGAGGGATAACCTTTTAATCACCTCTCCTAGGGAGCAACTAAGCATAAAGATAGATTATTACTATATGATCCTCGGAGTTGCTTGCTTTTATTATATTATGTATTCTCATTAATTGCATGCATTTCTTAATCTTATGTCTACAATTAATGCAACAAAAGTTTCAAGAAACTTCAAACCAAACACTAGCCTTATAATATTTCTATTTAAAGCTTTTGAACCACTAATTGTGTAGCGCCTCCTTACCGCAGGGTACATATCGGGACACCCGGAGGTTATTACGGTATATAACCTATGATAAGGGCGAGCTACGTTTAATCACTACATTCACTTCACATGGCATCATATCAATATTCACTTATAAAGCATCAATAGAGAATCCATAATATTTTTAAACCAACTTTTTTCACGTTTCATTTCATAAAATCTGAATGTCTACATTGTGTCTTTCAACATTTACTATATGTACATCATCAAAACCTAATACAAAAGTACTACATGAAAGAGGAAAATATACACAATCTAACTAATCTCTCTAAAAACTCCAGCTAACTGCACTTTGAGTCACGACTTCTCTTGCCAATCACAATCTACACGGCTGGTAAAGCCTCTCAGTAGCTAGAGTCATCTCTCGGTCCTGAAAAGACAATGTTGCAATTTTGGTGAGTTTTGCAAACTCAATGAGATAATCATCATCGATGATTCACTCAATTCACGCAACACATCATTTCACATAACATATAATCACATACTACACTTTACATAAAAATCACATTTTCACTTAAGCATAGGCAAATTTGGCATTTCATTCCAACAAACATACTTAACAATATGCAAATGAAATGCTTATGAGATACTTTCCAATTATTACATTGTTGTGATCAAGTGCCTGAATTATCCCGTATCTATTTTGGATGTCAGGCTCATTAATAACTGTCCCTTATTCGCTTGGGGGATACATAGCTCATTTTATATAGTGAACCTTAGGCTCTTAATCACTTTTGAGCTCGAGGCTCATTTTCATTCGTTGAGCTTTAAGCTCTGATCGGTGGCTACTCTGGTCACAATTGCCATTATCTGATTATGCATTCATGTATGGAATGCATGTGCCACAATCACTCACATTATAAAGCACTTAGGTCTTCACATTCATATTCAAGTAGCACTTCAATATCTCAATCCACATTCACATTCATCAGACCTTCTGTCCGGAATCTATAATTAAGCACATTTAATTATCAGTCAAAACATAAATTAAGCAAACAAGTAATTAAGTGAGACCGTCTAAGTTACTCACAAGTTGCTCTTGAAGCTAATACCTGGAAGATCCGGCAACGTCTGGAGGTTGACGTTTCAGTTGCTCCTCTATAACAAATAATATACACAATTTCACAATTTGTACAATCATAAATATTCAATAATGCACATGTATGAAATGAATTATGTACAATGCACGTTCATGATAATCCCGGGTATCAATCCATCAATTTCATCACATTCAATCTCATATCAAGTCTCCTCTAGGTATAATTTATACTTAGGTTTATGCCTCACTAAAACTATTAAAAACACAATTCATTTCTTATATAATCACTTCAGATTTTTCCAAGACACTCCTTTCGGATCTACTGTTCACGTTCAATCAGAAGGTGAAAAAATGAGGTAATTTGGACAAACTCTCTTATAGAAAAGTGTTCCCCTATGTCTTATGTTTCTATTGACACCAAAATCACTCAATTTGGTTTAGTAATTTGAAAGATATGCCTCAAACATTATCGGGTTGTTCATATTCAAAAATAATGTACTATACACAACTTCCATCTAGAAATTCAACATCTTAGAGACTGAATTATAATTAAACTTCTCGAGACAATTTGTAGGCCTATATCTCTATGTTACTCCAAATTAAAAATCATCTCATTTGGAATCCTATAGACCTAGATATAATCAAAATACTGAGGGGTGTTCAGTAAAACAACACTAGTTCATACCATTCCAACAGATTCTCCCACTTTTGTTCAGTCAATCTTTTCCAATTCAATTCAGAATGCTACAAATTTTTATGAGGAGATAGAAAATTGTGTTAGGAATCTATTAGTGCAAGAATCAAGTCATTTTAATGTCTAGAGAAGAAGTTATAGTCAAAATAAGCAAGACTATTTAGTAAAAGAGAAAAATATATGTAAATGGATCTAGGATCAATCAGTGCATGCATTTCAAAATTTAAGAGAGAAATAATACCAGCACTGACTTTAAGTGCGTCTTGATCCTCACGAGCTTTCAATGCATAAGCTTGAGCCGAAGCAGAAGGCATAGCTGGTCAATCCACAGTTTCTGAGTGGAAACTCAGATTAGGTTCGTCCTGATTATATCCTCCTCGACTTCTACCTCGTCCTTTGTTCCCAGTAGATGCATGAGAGACCTCCTTACTAGCTTCTGATGTCTGAGCATGTCTGAGTGGGCAGTTGGCTATCCAGTGCACAGTACTACCACAACGGAAACATGCACCCGTAGTCCTCCTACAAACACCCCAATGCTCTATAGAGCAATGAGGGCACTTCGGGGCACCAAACCCTCGACCTCTAGAGAAACCCCTACTAGAAACAGTCGATGAGGGAAAGTTTTGTTGCTTTCCCCGAGTCCCAGAACTCTGGGTAACCACCGGTGTAGAGGAAGAACTTTCCCGACTTCGTTTTCCCGAGGATCGACCTCCTCTAGTGAAGCTCCTACGTTGATTCCATTCTCTTCTAATCATCTCTTGCCTTCTAATTTTCACATTAGCCTGCTCTAAAACCTCTCCTTGAGCTGAAAGAGGAGGTGGCACATCAACTTCACCTCGATTGACCCCAGAGGGTTCAAATATCAATTGACGAGTTTGCTTAGAATGATTACTCTCAGCAACTTCGTCGACAGCTTTGCATGATCCTTCCATCCTTAATTCTATAGACAAAACATGGGACACTGCGTTAGGCCAGACATAACTTTTATACAGAAGTTTAAGCAAGAGTTAAGCGCTGGTTAAACCAGAATCGCCTAAACCATGCTCTGATACCAAAAAGATGTCGTGCCCTAATACCTCCTGGGAGGATATTGCGAGTGCCACACACACAGACCATACTGTAATGAATACGAAATATTTAGCGGAAGCATAGCATTAAAAAATAAACATTTCCAAAACATATGAAACATAACATAATTTCATAAACCACCCTGAATTAAGGTTATTACAAACCTTCAAATAAATCCAAACTCATATACATCAAAGACAAGCTAAAAACAAACTCCAAAAATACAATTTTAACAAAACAAGACTCAGACTCCATCGGCCATTGCGGTTAACTTGTCCCAGCCCCTACGTCCTTCTCTCTGAACCTACACGGATCAAATCCACCGTGCTAAGCATATAACTTAGTGAGTAATAGCTAAACTATGTTTAACCACAATAAATGTTGAATCATGTTACACAAAAGCATCTCAACATACTGAAATTCAGAACAGAGTAAGATTTATTAAGGAAAACACTTCGCAAGCTAAAGTCAGTCATTTCAATAGCAAGACAAAACATTTAGAATACAGAACTGATTTTCAAAATAGGGTGTTAACCTATCATATCAAAATTTCATATTTACTTCATATCAAATCTTATCTTATCATAGATCAAAATACAAAACGAATCAGACTGTAAGTCCATGAACATAAGTGGGTAATGAGACTTATACAGAAGAGACCGAAGTTCCAATACCGAAGTGTCCAGAAGAGACTGAAGTCTCGACACGGAAGTGTCATTAACAGAAGACACCAGAGTGTCATTAATAGAAAACACTGAAGTGCCATTAACAGAAGACACCGAAGTGCCACAGAAGCAACTGCAGACCCTTCTAGGCATGCCTATTTACCCACGACTAGGACTTGATAGTTTTAAAACTAAACAAATTCATTTCATGTTAACGTAATTAGCTAATCATTGCTTTCATGCCAAAACTCAAACATATCAATCTGACAACTTTGCAAATCATTCAATGGATTAAAGTCAAACAGCAAACAAACAGTCGAAGCAGAACTATCCAAAATTTCTCACTAGATTTCTTACTGAATTACCCACAATTATTCAACAAGACTTACTTACAGATAAGATCATCTAAACTACTTACAAAAATTACCGTCTAAAATTACTTACAAAAATTACCGTCTATAATTACTTATTAGATTACTTACTAAAGCTCCCTGTTTGCTTATTGCCTCGAAGTCCTAGCAATATCTGGAATCGGTCGTTCTAAGGGTTCCTCTAAAATGTTCAACACAAACATATATTACTATTATGCACAATTATGAATTCAATTATGCACACTCATGTCTACTGAATATGTATGATGCATGTTTATGTCAAAAATCCGAGTTTCTTCCTAATCTTATCACATTATTGATCACGTGAAAACTATACTCAAACCCTCAATCCAGATTTATTTCACAACTAACTTTCAGATCCACTTTGCTCAATTATTCTCATCAGGTAGGTAAGGTAATTAGGTAACACTTCCTTCTAGAAAGTTATCCCTCTTTGTCTTAGTTTCCAATGACACAAGGTTCATCTAATTTGGTTTAGTAAACTGAAAGTTATACTCAAAAGATTTTGGATTGTTCTTACGGTTCAACAGAATTCTTATCTCAATTTCCAATCAAATTATAAAATTCTTAGAGGCAGAATTAAAATTTATTCTCTTCAGAAAATTTGTAGCCTTATGTCTCTAGTTTACTCCAAATCAAAAATTACTCCATTCGGATAACTACAAAGAAAGTTATACCCAAAATATTGAAGCGTATTCAAGCTATCAGGAAACATCGCCGTGGCGAGCCAAAAGTTAGCCCAACAAACTTTCCAGAGAGCAACTTCCTCGCAATTTTCTTAAAAGTTTGCCGCGGTGAACTTTACTGCGTTTTATTCATCTTCTTCTTCTTTTCTCCTTAATCCTCAGTAACTTGTATACTTACCTTTACCATTTTATTACACTTCTATATCATCTGAACTCATTCTCAACACCACTCAAAAACAAGCTTATAATCAGATACTAAAAACTGATGCATGCACGTGTTACACCATTTTCAACTTTCTCTCACCACCCATCAGGTGTTTGATCTTCTACATTTTCTTTTCAAATTGCCCAACACCCAGTAAATCTCATATTCAATTTCAGATACTCTAACTGCTATCTTTATACACTCACAACCTCAAATCCTCACCCAAGTCACTCAATGAATTCATTCACCGAGACCACACTGCATAAACTTCTCATGCATGTATATATTCCCAACATAAAACGTCATCCAACTCATGCATGAATTCATTTCCAACACTAACACATCATCAAAATCATTCACAGAACTCAAAGAGTTAGAAATATCCCTTACTTGATTTTTTTGCAACTTCTTCAACAATGAGAGTGATGATGAACAGGGTTCGGTGATGGTTGAAGAAGCAAGACTAATGAGAGAAAAGCAACAAATAGCTGGACCAACTTATTTATGTTGCAAAGGACATTACTGCTATAAGAATCCAAACTAGTGTTTTGGTGATGAATGTTCAGTGATTTTCAAAGATGTTAGTCCGAAGAACAGCAAGGTTCTAGTGGTTTTTCCTCTAACACACGTACTCGCATGTGTTATAACCATGTGTGTTGTTACCAATTGACACATGGCTCATTTTATGTGTGCCATTTGTCATCCATATACAGATGCTACATGGTAAAATTCCATTGGTCTATTTTTTCTAGTCCAAAATTCAAAATATCCTAAATTTTCGAAAATTCCTAAAATTTACCAAAAATTTTGAAATAATAACAATTGTCTCCAAATAAATTTTTCCACAATTTAATCGCATTTATAAATCCACTTTACCCAGAAAAATGTAAATGAATGCATGGACAATTTATTTGTACATGTCGAAATACAGTGCACTGAAATTCCTCAATCTTTCTAACCCTTAACTTGGGGTGTTACAGCCTGGGACAGTCTTTCACTACTGGTAAGCTGGACCCTACAGTAAAGATACTGCATAATCGTACCTCTTATCAGGCTCGCAATCCATCTGATCAAATACCATTTGTGTCCTCTCTAACCATCCCTTGGCCTCTACAGGGTCTGTACTGTCATAGAAGTCCATAGCTCCTTGCTTCCGCAACCTATCATACCTTCTCTCCCTTCTCTCAGAAAGTCTAGGAGGCATCTTCTTAGATCGAGGTACCGAGGACTCTCTACTAGCTCCTACCGATCCTTGGTCAGTTGGTTGATCAATCTGATCACTTAGAGCGGATGACCTATAACAGACAATAACTTCAATCATTATCTGCATTTCTCATGATATTTCATGCTTAACATTTTATATGTCCCAACATATGTCAAATCATGCTCTGATATCACCTAAATATAGCGCCCTCTTACCGCAGGGTATACACCGAAACTTCTGAAGGTTATTTTGGTACATAACCTATGATAAGGGCGAGCTATGTTCAATCACTACATTCACTTCACGTGACATCATATCAATATTCACTTATAAAGCATCAATGGAGAAACCAAAATATTTTAAAACCAACTTTTTCCTCGTTTCATTTCATAAAACCTGAATGTCTACATTGTGTCTTTCAACATTTTCTATATGTACATCATCAAAACCTAATACAAAAGTACTACACGAAAGAGGAAAATATACACAATCTAACTAATAAGTCCAAAAATCCCAGTTGATCAACCTTTGAGCCACGACTTCTCTTGCCAATCACAATCTACACGATTGGTAGAGCCTCTCAGTAGCTAGAGTCGTCTCTCGGTCTTGAAAAGACAATATTGTAATTTTGGTGAGTTTTGCGAACTCAATGAGGTAACCATCATCGATGGTTCACTTAATTCATGCAATACATCATTTCACATAACATATAATCACATACTGCACTTTACATAAATATCACATTTTCACTTAAGCATAGGCAAATTTAGCATTTCATTCTAGAAAACATACTTAACAATATGCATAAGAAATGCTTATAAGACGCTTTCTAATTATTACGTTGTTATGACCGAGTGCCTGAACTGTCCTGTATCTATTTTGGATGTCGGGCTCATTAATAATCGCCCTTTATCCGCTTGGGGGATACATAGCTCATTTTATATAGTGAGCCTTAGGCTCTTAATCACTTTTGAGTTCGATGCTCATTTTTACTCGTTAAGCTTTAGGCTCTGATCGGTGGCTACTCTGATCACAACTGCCATTATCTGATTATGCATTCATGTATGGAATGCATGTACCACAATCACTCACATTATAAAGCACTTAGGTCTTCACATTCATATTCAAGTAGTACTTCAATATCTTAATACACATTCACATTCATCGAACCTTCTGCCCGGAATCTACAATTAAACACATTCAATTATCAGTCAAAACATAAATTAAGCAAATAAGTAATTAAGTGAGACCATCTAGGTTACTCACAAGTTGCTCCTGAAGCTAATGCCTAGAAGATCTGGCAACTTCTGGAAGTTGACGTTCTAGTTGCTCCTCTATAACAAATAATATACATAATTTCACAATTTGTACAATCATAAGTATTCAATAATGCACATGTATGAGATGAATTATGTACAATGCAAGTTCATGATAATTCCGGGTATCAATCCATCAATTTCATCACACGTTCAATCTCATATCAAGTATCCTCTAGGTATAATTTATACTTAGGTTTATGCCTCATTAAAACCATTAAAAACACAATTCATTTCTCATATAATCACTTCAGATTTTTCCAAGACACCCCTTTTGGGTCTACTGTTCACATTCAATCAGAAGGTAAGAAAATGAGGTAATTTGGACAAACTCTCTTATAGAAAAGTGTTCTCTTATGTCTTATGTTTCTATTGACACCAAAATCACTCAATTTGGTTCAGTAATTTGGAAGATATGCCTCAAACATTATCGGGTTGTTCATATTCAAAAACAATGACTATGCACAACTTCCATCTAGAAATTCAACATCTTAGATACTGAATCATAATTCCACTTCTTGAGACAATTTGTAGGCCTATATCTCTAGGTTAATCCAAATCAAAACTCATCTAATTTGGAATCTTATAGATCCAGATATAATCAAAATACTGAGGGGTATTCAGTAAAACAACACCAGTTCACACCATTCCAACAGATTCTCTCACTTTTGTTCTTTTACAATTCAATTCATATTGCTACAAAATTTTATGGAGAGGTAGAAAAATGTGTTAGTAATCTATTGGTTTAAGAATCAAATCATTTGGACGTCTACAGAAGAAGTTATGATCAAAAGAAGCAAGACTGTTCAATAAAAGAGAAAATCTCAAATGCACGATCATGCTTAAGCACGAGGGTGGGTGCAAATTTACTATACCCCAAAGTCTTTTGCACGACGGTGCTTTATGCCTAAGATAAAAGCACGATGGTGCTTTTCCACTTAACTCAAAAGTCCCCGTCGTGCATATGCACAACGGTGCAATTCCACTTCTTCTTCTCCACCGACGTCCAACTTTAAAACTCCATAACTTTTGATCCAGAACTCCAAAATTTACAAACTTTATATCAATAGAAAGCTAAGAGAAAGATATAAAACTTTCATGAGAAAATTTTATCAAAATCTGCCTAGATCAATGCAAAAAATTCGTGAAAGTTCAGATCAAAAATTTAACTCTCTCCTACTATTCATTCCCAGAATTTTCAGACTTCCAATTCTCAAAAGCCAACATTTCAAATTTTTATTTCTAGTTTTTCTACTCCATTTCATTAAACTCATTTACCATAAATTCATACCACTCCAAAATATACAAGTTTAATAAAAAACCATAAAAAGTCAAAAATTCATATTCATCCTATTCGTACTCTATTACTTTTCTGCATTTTCAACTTTTATTCTCAATCACTATTCTTCCTCTCAACTTCCATTTAAACACTCATTCCCATCTCAAACCATCATTTTACAATTGTTCTTCAACTCAAAATCCATTTTCCAGATCATTTCTAAAGTTTTCATCTACTCACGTATATACATACATATATATATACATGCACAGTGAAGAAGCAGAGCATATCACCTTTTCATAAATAGTCTTCTACACTAATCCCATGCACCATTTTATTGCTCTTACTTCCTCCAAAATCATTTTCTCATCACTTGATCACTAACAATCCATCAAATACTAAATAACACTATAACCACAATTTTCATCCCATTAACATAGTGTTCATGAATATAAATATACGTAAATGCCATGATCATGCACTGAGAATAAATTCATCAAATTTATTTCAAAAATTTACAACTCTAACAAATTTATTCACTACTTACTTGTTGAAGACTCTAAAAACTTCAACTATCTTTAAGCCCTAACTCCATACAAATTTACGTAAACCACTGTGAACACTAACCAACCTTTAGTTCTTCTTAAGGCAGAAGAAACCACTTGCAAGGTAGGGTTGGTTTAGGAAAAAGAAAAAGTAAAGAGATCCCTCCGAAGGATTGTGATGGAAAACTCTGTGTGTTTGATGAAAATTTGAAGAAGGTGAATACGAAGAAGGGACTTAGACATATACTTAGTTCTATTTACTCTCTGGTATCTTAACTCACTATCAGACAAAAAATTATAAAGGCAACTTATTAAATGACACTTGTCACTTTCCTAAGGTCTAAGTTCTAACTTAGTTTCTTCCTTGAATAATCCCTTTAGTCTCATCTTTACAATCTAACTATCTCCAATCACCATAAATTCCTATTCTCTTTTTCTTTTTTTTCATAAATTTCCATAATTCTCTATAATTTTTGAAAATAAATCCTAAAATCACCAAAATTCAAAAATATTACAATTTCACTAACCGTAAAATTTCTAATGTAAAAACATTCATAATTCAAAAAAATACACAAATCAATCCAATTATACCCGAAATTATTCATGAATGCATGTACAATTTTTTTCATGAGAGAAAAATTTACTATTCATGTTTATGTGTATGGCATATTTTGCATGAGCATGAGAACGCATTTCTAAGCCTCTCCTAAATCACTCATATTTACCATTTTAACCTTCCCACAAATAATGGGATGTTATAGTACTCCCTCAAGCAAGTAGTTTCCTAAATCTTCATATTTTGATCATGAGATGAAAAGTAGCACTCGTGTTGTGCTTTATTTAGATTCTCCTTAGCATGTTGTAAGTTCCCTGCAAAATCCATCTTGTTAATCTTTATAAACTCCTTTAACGCTTGCTTGACCATCTGTAATTTCCTCACCATCTAATAAGTTTTGAACCCTTCCACCTCAGTTTGCCATATGCTCCTTATTAAGTCATCAAATCCCTGTCTTCAAATCAAGTAGTTAAAAAACTTAAGTGGGGATCTAAACATTTTATCATTTTACATGCCATGTATATCCATCCAAGAGAGATAAGAGCATTTGGGTTCCCTAAAATGAGTATAAGAGTTGGTAAACTTGATAAGCCATTGATTATTGATCATGAATCTCTCTAATTTTCTTCTAGTAAAGTACTCCCCTTGTTTGTTATTATGAGTGTAAAAATAGCCATCAAATCTCAGATCCACTAAACTAAGTTCTTATGTGATTTCAATTAACTCCTTCCTTACTCCTTGTAACCTGGTTATATTTCCTTAAGCCTTAAGTGGTGAAAGTATTCAATTGTAGTAACTTGCAACAACCTAAGGTCCTCTTATTGAAGAGTGAATCACCTTGATGTCCTCCCCAGGCTTTGCTCTTTGGAATGTATAATCGACCACATATATTATGGAAAGTTCAATTCTTCCTAGTTTACACGAATGACCTTATTAGAATTGAAACTAGTTTACACATTATCTCTTTTAGTATTATATGAAATAATAATCCTGCCATTATGATGAAATGAATGATTCGTATATAGTTTCCATTCAGATCCTAAAAAACTAAGTGAACCTTAAAGTTGTGGTAGTTTTATTTTAGTCTCTATTAAACCCAAGAATGTATATTACTTTTTAAGACATTCAACCCTCTTATATTCCAAAATAAGAAATTCATATGAAAAGTCATGTGAGAGTTTAAGGTCTCTCATCTTATTCTTTCCATTGGAACTGACTGATCTTCTTTTACTGTTTGTAACTACCTCAAATTTTTTCAAACTCTTTTCCCTTATTAACATCAGCTCCACCCTCAGAATTTGTAATTGTATCTTCTTGGGTTTGAGTAAATTCATTCATATCCTTCTATTTAGTAATCCCCTCTAAGCATTATTCTTTTGAGTTGTTCTGATTCAGTCCCTTTTCAACATTCTGCTCCACTGCTATATTTCTTAGTTACTTACTAACTTATCCCTATGACTCCATATCGGAGTTAGAATACCCTAACCTTATAATTTCATTATAAGTTCCATAAACAAACAACTTCCTAATTGGTTTCCATACTTTATGAGCAATCTAAGGTTTCCAAGGATAGGTAACTTAAATATCTTCCTTAGTTAGCTCTAGATCCTCACCCAACTTCATCGAAGCTAACTAGCTTTTTGAATCTCCACACATATCTTGGCATAACAAATTCTTTCCATTCTAGCAATTTGAGTGTCTATGGTTAGGGGCTTACCTACTAAGCCAGCTGAGAATCTTAGCCCATCCAATGTCCAAAATTTTAGTGGAACATTGTGGAATATAACTTATATAGGAATTGAGTTAATATTACTCCTATCCAAGTTCATCCCTAGTCTCCATTTTTGCGAAAACATAGGCTACCCTCTAATATGCTATGGACCTAGTTCTAGTATTTCATTTAGGTTGCATTCATAGGAAAATTTGAATATGGATGTATCCTCCTTGTTGAGCATGGTTTTTTTTATCCCTTTCTTTCCCCATTTATCCAAAGTCCATGCTTGTGCCTGTGGGTAAGAGGGTCTCCTACTCCAGAAGTATCCCGCCAAAGTTGAAGACTAGATGGCAGCTTCAACATTCAACATTTCCTTTATAGGGTTTAAGATCTCATTTAGCATTACATATTTAAAATGTGTTAGCTTATTATTCACAACTCCAACGCCTTCATTGGAGTAAAAGTAGGCAAGGGAAAGTCACCAAGTAGTTCTTTAGGTATTTTACTTCCCCTTTACCAAATTGTTGGAGAAGAAGGATTTTTAAAGCTCCTCAACAACAACCTTGGACTTTTATGAGTTATTAGGAGAGGTTGGATCCCCTTTTGCGCTTTTTGTCATGCTCCCAGCACCTTTGGACATGGACTTTTTGGAACTTTGCAGATTTAGAAAATCCTCACTAGCTAGCTCCACTCCAACAACACTCATTCTAGTAGAGTTCCTTGCTTTATCAAAGTTTCCTTCCTGACTCACATTATGCCCAAGTGTTTGGAGAAATTAATAGTGTTTGGAGTTTGAAACTTTTGAGAACCATAGGAAAAAGATAAGACAAATTTGTGTTTTTCTTTTATTAGAACTCTAAACAACCAGAAGTGTCTAACTTTAATAACACATATCTTGCAATTATTTTTCTGCCTAAATATGGAGGGCTAGAGAAAATTTTGAGTTCTACCAATGACAAAAGAGCATAATCAAAACAGCCCAAAAAGTTGGACAATAAGAAAGACAAATTCTTACAAAAACCCGAAACTCCCACATTCCATATTTCCATGGTAGAGCCAGTGACAACTTCTTCCTCTAGAAGCAGTCCTATATGCTATAGGTTTAAAGATTGCCATCTGGGCCCTCACTTCCTATAAAAGGCCCGACATTATGTTACAAACATTGGCAAATTGAAAATATGTTGAATGCGATACTAGTATGGTGTTTTTTTAGTATCTCTTGCATTCAACTATTTAACGACAATGATAGACCATCATAGCAACATGATAGAGGATACACCCCTATTTCTAATTTTGTTTCACCCTGAAATTAAATTGTGATTTTGTGAATAAATAATTAAACAAACAATAAGCATTGGTCTACAGTCTGACGAACAATTGTTGGATAACCTTGAAACACTATTTGTAATTCTGGCAACAATATTGTAGAGAAAATAGAGGAAGGCTTCAAGAATTATTTGAAACCCAGAAACACTACAACCTTTATTCAATAAAGATACATTGTAAAATGAAAACCCAAAAATAAATTATTGGCCTAGGCATACAAAGTAGTCATCGACATTGAGCAAGATGCTTAAAGCTTGGTTGCTTGTCGCTTATGGTTGCATGCTTTTGCTTTGTTGCTGTTTCTTTTCTTGTGGTCTAGTTACCGCCAGAAAAAATTTGAGGGCTAATATGTTTTCCTTCGTTAATGTAGGAATAAAAGTTATATACAACAAAGTGTTTGTAAATAAGAAGAAAACTATATCCTACAATTTCTCTTTCTAAATATATACAACTAAAAAGATACACATAAGAGATACATATCTACATATATATATATATACACATTGCTTAATACTCCCCCTTAAATTAGAGCATGCGGATTGCAGATGCCCAACTTGGAAAGCACCGAAGTGAATTATTGAGCCCTAAGGGCCTTGGTGAAGATATTGACAAGCTGATGAGTGGAACGAATATACAAAGTAGAAATAACGCCAACCTAAATATAATCTCATAGAAAATAACAATCAATCGTGATATGTTTGGTACGATTATGAAGGATATAATTAGAGGCAAATGGAGAGCAATTTTGTTATAGCAAAATAACCATATGGGCTGGGAATGATGAATACCAAGAGAGCGAATTCACAAGTAACAATGGGCATAGAACGGTTGTAATATCTTGTCTCCTAAAATTATTAAGAGATTAAACTGTTAGATTGAGTCACATGAGTTATTTCATTTAAGAATTTATGAGATGTATTTCATTCATATGCATAATATTCGTATACACATATGAATCATGATTTAGAAAACATTGCAAGATAGTATATGCACTCAATTGACATATTCTGGGGTAAGAAACAAAAATGAATGTGTTATAAATGCCTAATGTTTTGCATTTTGATTTACCAATAACATGAATTGATAGATTATAATTAGTGAATGGGGAATTTATTGTTACAATTGAGTAATTGATGAGGAGATATGTGCATCTAGCTTAAGAAAAATGTTAAGGAGCAAGACAAATTGATACATGGGAATTTTGGTTAATTAGGCCTATGAAATGGTGACATGTGGCATTAGGAATATGTGACAAATGACTTTATTAAATGGATAACAAATGCCTTGAGTATAATTGTGATAAGTAGCCCTTTAAGTTTGTGACAAATGGCACTTTAGACTTGTGACATGTGGAGCAATAGAATGGTGACATATGTAGCTTTATAAATGATGACATATACAGCCTTACAATTGGTGACATGTGTAGCCTTACAATTAGTGACATGTGTAGCCTTACATGTTGGACCCCGAATTTTTTTTTATGATGTCATTAAGCATGAATTGTGATAATTATGTGTTTATGGATTAGTTTGATTAAGTTGGGTGCGTTAATGGTTAATTGGAGTATAATTGAGATTAAATATGGTTTAAATAAGGAATTAGAGGATTAATTTGTGTAAGGGT
>JAOTIZ010000007.1:24067380-24077512 GCA_027123425.1 Erythroxylum panamense | reverse complement strand
TCTCTTCTAGAAAAGTGTTCCTCTATGTCTTATCTTTCCATTGACACCAAAATCACTCAATTTGGTTCAGTAATTTGAAAGATATGACTCAAACATTATCGGGTTATCCAAATTCAAAAACAGTGTACTATGCATAACATCAATCCATAAATTCAACATCTTATAAGCTGAATAAAAATTAGACTTCTTAAAACAATTTATAGGCTTATATCTCTAGTTTACTCCAAATTAAAATTCATCTCATTTGGAATCCTACAGATCAAGATATCACCAAAATACTAAAGCATGTTTAGTAAAAATATCTAACTCATACTCTTACCACCGATCCCCTCACTTGATTCAATCCTTCTTTTTCAAATCAAAACCAAAAGCTATAAATTTTTGTGAAGAGATATAGGAATGTGTTATGAATCCAATGCTTCAAAAATTAGGTCATTTGAAGGTCGGACAGAAAAGTTATGACCAAAATAGTAAAATATGTTCAGGCTAGGAGGAGGACGATGCTTGTCACGATCGCGACGATGGCAACCTGCGCACGCCTTCGTGTCGCGATCGCGACTTTCGCCCTCTTCTTCCCTTTTCTCTTCTCCTTCAGACCTGTTTGGTAAAATAGGCATAACTTTTAGTAAAAATATCAGATTAAGGTGATTTAAAAATCGTTTTGAAGAGGACTTCTAGACCTACAACTTCAATGAAGACCTCAATAACAAATTTTGCCTCTATAAAGGTCAAATTTTCAAACCAATGCAGCTGTCCCGAATACCCATCCTATGTAATATCGCAAATTTCTAAATATCATATCTATCAACTCAAATGTACAAAAAATTCATACTTTATATTAATGGAAAGCTAAAATCAAGATCTACAACTTTTGTAAGACAATTTTGTCAAAATCTGCCTGAATAAACACAGAAAAATTCACGAAAGTTTCAGATCAAAATTCAACATTCACTGTTCATTCTTAGAAAATTTCCAAACTTCATTCTCTAAAATCCAACACTTCAAATTTTTATTTCTAGTTTTTCTACTCCATTTCAATCAACTCGTTCACCATACCTTTATATTATCCTAAAATATACAAGTTTAATCAAAAACCATCAAAAGCTAAAAATTCATGTTCATCATATTCATGCTCTGTCACTTTTTCTGCATTTTCAACTTTCATTCTCAATCACTATTCTTCCTCTCAACTTCCATTTAAACACTCATTCCCATCTCAAACCTTCATTTTACAATTTCTCTTCAACTCAAAAATTATTTTCCCGATCATCTCTAAAGTTTTCTTCTACTCACGTATACACATACATATATATATACATGCACAGTGAATAGAGCATATCACTTTTTCATAAATAATCTTCTACACTAATCCCATACACCATTTATTGCTCTTACTAACTCTAAAATTATTTTTTCATCACCTAATCACTAACAATCCATCAAATACTAAATAACACTATATCCACAATTTTCATCCCATTAACACAGTGTTCATGAATATAGTAAATGCCATGAGCACTGACAATAAATTCATCAACTTTATTTCAAAAATCCACAACTTTAATAAATTTATTCACTACTTGTTGAAGACTTCAAAAGCTTTAACTATCTTCAAGCCCTAACTCCATACAAAATTACGTAAACCATTGTAAACACTAACCAATCTCTGGTTTTTCTTAAGGCAGAAGAAACCACTTGCAAAGTAGGGATGGTTTAGGAAAAAGAAAAAGTAAAGAAATCCCTCCGAAAGATTGTGATGAAAAACTCTGTGTGTTTGAAGAAAATTTGAAGAAGGTGACTACGAAGAAGAGATTTAGACATATAACTTAGTTCTGTTTACTCTCTGGTATCTTAACTCACTATTAGACAAAAATTATAAAGGCAACTTATTAAGTGACACTTGTCACTTTCCTAAGGTCTAAGTTCTAATTTAGTTTCTTTCTTGACTAATCCCTTTAGTCTCATCTTTACAATCTAACTATCTCTAATCATCATAAATTCCGATTCTCTTTTTTCTTTTTTTCCCCATAAACTTTCATAATTCTCTATAATTTCTGAAAATAAATCCTAAAATCACCAAAATTTAAAAATATTACAATTTCACTAACCCGTAAAATTTTCAATGTAAAAACATTCATAATTCTAAAAAATACACAAATCAATCCAATTATATCTGGAATTATTTATGAATGCATGTACACTTATTTTCATGTGCAGAAAAATTCACTATTCATGTATATTTGTATAACATATTATGCATGAGTATGAAAAAGCATTTCTAAGCCTCTCATAAATTATTCACATTTACTATCTTAACCTTCCCATAAATAATGCGATGTTACAAATTGCCTCAAACCGCTCATGGTTTGCTCTCTAATTAATTTGCAGCTCCTATTTAACCAAACCAATATCACCACCATCTAATTTTAGCATCTCTTTTAGTCAACTTTGTATTCTTGTTTTTGTGCCTCTATTCTATGTCTCTTTTCTCTCTCTTCTGTTTTATGTCTCATTTTCATGGTTGCCGATTTCTTCTCTTTTCATTATAACCCTCCTGTTGTTACTTGTTATTTTAAATCCTTAGCAAGCTTTTCCTTTGTCTTCGATTCCTTTTTATTGTTACTCTATTTAATGGGTTCTCACTAAGTTTGTTAGTGGAACCAATGAATTGTTATTCAAATAGGCTTCTTAGCTTATCCAAAACAATTGTAGATTAACGATGGATAATGCATTACTGCGTTGCTTGAATGAAGGGAAGAAGATGTCTCCACTAAATCTCTCATCTCTCTACCTTGCTATCCATTCCTTTCACTACGTATCCATTTGTCTTTCTATATTTCTTCTATTTTGTCTCCTTGTAATTCAAGGACAGATACCTGTCTTCTTTCATGGGAAAAAACATTTTCAGAATTATACATTTGTGATGTTCTTTATAAGTTGTTGAATGTTTTTCTACCTCCTTTTATATCTTTAGCTCGAATTCTTAGTTGCAAATTGCATAATAAATTATTTAAAATTTACCTTACTGTCTTGCATATTAAAGAACCAAAACGACGTAATTTTAGTTATGTTATTAAACGACGTAGTTTAGTTCATCTTTCTTAGTTATGTTAACTTGATCTGATGTGTATAAATGTTTGGGTCTCTAGAACACATAGTAAGCTACGTCGATAAACTTAATGAAGATACTAACATCAGGCTAGACTTAAAAAAATTGAAAGTTTGAACATTTAATAATCACTTTTTAAAATTCAGACTATAATTGCAAAATTGAACAAAGTTTGAAATTGTTTGTAATTAATCCTATATATAATTTGGTAGAATGTATGAACATAATATAAATATGATGGTATATATATATTATGAATTAAATAATTTAAATAAATAATTTAATAAATAAATAATTTAAAAGTAAATATATTCGATTCAATTAATATTTATATCTAGGCATAAAAAAGAAACTATTCTTCGTATGAGATATTGTTAGTTATATAGTCCTTGTATATATTGAAGATCTCCATGGAAAATAGTGATAGTTTTGCAATTGAAGCCGTGCAAGTCTAAGCACAAGCTTGCCATACGCAATTGTACAATCACAAGAATTCCAACATATTTTTTAATAGCTTTATTTTTTTATTATTTAGCTTTTCTTTGCCTGTTTGCTTGTTCATCCTTTTCCGCATATCCTGTGAACAAACATAAACCCCAGAACCTGGAGAGACTTGTTTGAAAACCCTTCCCTTTTTGTGCCCCTGAATTTGCAGACATCGCAAGCCTCATTACCAACATGGTCCATTCATCTATCTAATGTGCATTTGACGGTTGGAAGGTATCAGAATCATTGCATTTTGGTTTGAGAGATCATCTCCACTAAGTCAAGCTCCTTCTTCACTTCTTGATCCATCAGTACTGGGGTTACATGATCATCTACAAGCAAATCCATGGAAAGGTTCTTCTCATCATAAACAGAAGCACAAGGAATGTCATCGAGAAGAGAGTCAATACTACAGCCCTCTTCGAACATTTTGTCATTGAACTCAAAATCAGAAACTTCATTGAAATCGTAAGTTGGGACAAGACGATCATTCTGGCAGAAATCTAAGGCCGGTTGAATTGTTGCTCTCGTGATACTTTTACCTGCACATGAATCGGTAATGGAAGGTTTTCCTTGAAACCTCCCATTGATTTGGTCCAAGTTTAAGCTTTTGATGTACTCTTGCAGAAGAGAGCCTCTAGGGAACCTAGAGCGACACCTTCTCTTTGAGTATTGCCTTCTTTTAGTTGCATTCCAATGGTTTTTTATTGAGTTTTCAGTTCTTCCAGGCAATCTCTTTGCAATTTCTGCCCACTTATTTCCTATCTCTGCATGAGCCTGTATGAGTACCTTATCTTCCTCTTCACTCCATGAATCTTTCTGCAAAAGCAATTGGATGTAAGACAATTTTCTCTTTATCTATCTACCACCTGTATAGCTAAAACTAAAGATATCAGGAAATTGAATAGGAAAGAATGAAACATCAGATCAACCAAAAGCATATAGCGACTATCGCATATGGATTTTTTTTTACCTTTATATTAGGCCTTAGATGGTTGTGCCATCTCTCTCTACACTGCTTTCCAATTCTTCCAGGCAACATCTGAGCAATGTGAGACCATTTTCTAACTCCATATTGTTCAACCAGCTGAATCAGGAGCCTGCAAATAACAATTTGGAATAATATCAGCAAACCAAACATGGAAAATCAAGAACAATACTATTGTCATCCAACAATAATATGCCCTATAAATGGAAATTATATAATCTATGTACCTATCTTCCTCAGTTGTCCATTGACCCTTCACTACAGTGTTCTTCTTACGACCTTTCCATGTCTTATTTCTTGCAGAAGAAAGAAGTGATTTGTTCTCATCGACTCTCCTATAGTAATCATGATTGTTCACGCTCACACACGAGACTTCGTCTGGTACTATAAAACTCAAAGGTTTCATCTCTTGCAAGGTCAAGGACATGTGATCCTGTGCAGTAGATGCATCCAAGTGACCAGTGTGGTTTGTTTGAGGAAGATTCAGATATCCTCCTCCAGTTGCAGTTATGAAATTGTCCAAGACATGAACTTGGCCGCCATGATTATTGTTATCTGCAAATGGTTTGCACTCATATTCATAGAAATCCATATTCGTCGAAGAACCATATGGGAAAGAATCGAAAGATTCGAAATTGGAACCAGTTTGGACCCCAAACATGGGATTGGAAGACGTCCCAGAAGCATGAAACTGAGTATCTAGATGTTGAAAATCCTGAAGAAACCCCTTTGATGAGCACACTTCAAAGGGGAACTCATCTTTCGTGTATGGCTTATTATTTGGGTAACTATTATCATTTTCCGGAGAAAGCAGTGGTCGATGAGGGAAGGAGGTGTCTCTCAAGATCTTGTGATTAAACTCCATGGAGAGAAAATCACAAGAAGATCCTGAGGCTTAAATGGTGGAAGTGTTCAGGAAATACATGACAATATACCACCTTCGAGTTCCTTAATAAGGGAGGATGTGTGGGCATTTATGTTGTTATGCTGATCCTGACCGTTGGTTATTTGTGATCCAACGGCTCTTGCTGTAGTCATTGTAGATTGGGCAAATATGTAGAAATGAACATGGAAGGTCAACTTGTACTTGTAGACCAAAAAAATACCAAATCTAGTCTGTGTGACCCAAGATACTCTTTACAACTTTTAGTCTGCTTCTATGTAATCTCGTTCGTCCAATTTTTATGAGCTTCATGCAATAAGGTTTGCTCTGCTACCAATATGAATATAGTTTAAGAGCTTGGAGTCAATAAAAATGCCTTGAGTCATTAGTCAGCAGTCCAAAAGAGAGAAAAATTATTTCCCAAAATGCATCTCTTAACATATATGTATACAAGATTTAGTAATTAAATCTATTAATAATTGCATTCAACATTTTTCCTCTACATAGGTCCTAGTGGTCTTGACAAAATTTTGACTTGCACCACTTGGTCAAAGGACAGAAAGAGGACAACCTAGTATCATACGGGGACAAATCCTCTGTCTCCAAATTTGTGTACCAACCCTGTCTCATTAGATTTAAGCCATTTATTTATGTGGGTCCTACACAAATAGATGGCTTGGATCCAATAGGACAGGATTGGTACACAAATTTGGGGACAGAGGATTTTATGCTATATCGTACTGCTGTTTTCTTTTTTAGTTGTATGTAACTGAATTGATTGCAAACTCAAGAATTAATGTTTGCCACTGTCTATTTCTCTCTACATTGATGATAAATTCAAAGAGGTCACTAATAAATGAAGTTAGTATATAACCCAACAACACTATGGTCTGTTTAATTTCATTAGATGTGCCATTAACTACAGAAACTATTGTGAAATTGAGGTTAAGGTAACGCTTAACTTTCTATTACAGCCTTAATTGCTTACCTTCAGTTGTGGTCTTAAATGTGTTTTGGCCAATGCTAAGGAGACAAAAGGAAGATTTAGCAGGTTCTATGTGAACCCTTTTGTTTGTGCTGATGTTAGAAGTTGTTGGAAAGTTTACTTGCCTGATCTTTCTTCAAGAACTGCAAGTATAAGCAGAAAATAAGATGTTGCATGCTCTACAGAAAACCAGACCTTGGAACGTCGTAGGCTATGAACCAAATTCAAGGAGAGTAAACCTTAAATTTTGAGGAGCTCCTAAGTTGAAAAAACATTTTGATTGCAATGAACTGTATTAAGGTCAAATAGTTGAGCTGTTCATGAATATCATCACGAACGCTTCTGTGCATTAAAAGAAGACAGGAATATGATCCCCAGAAATAACATTCTTGATTGTAAAAAGAGAGATTTATTTCAGAGACAAAGTGTAACGGCTGCAATGTTATAAGCATTGCTGCTGGAAAGCTTTTTCAGGGTTCTTTCCATCAATCTCTGAATGGTGAGGGAAATCGTAAGGCATTGCTTCAGCAGAAAGCCATGCTTCATTGAACACTTTAACAACTTCTTCCCAGACAACTGCATTACCTTCTGGTGTCAGGTGCAGTCCATCTCTGTAAACAAGATGCACAATCAGCATTTCACAGCCACTGCATAAATTTCTGTTTAATTCTTAATTTGTTAAGTCTATCATATATCATCTGCTTTAACTTCAAAGTTCGCAAACATCAACCAAATCTTCCCAGTTAAAGAATCTTGAAACAAGAAGTAGACTGGATAAGAAGAAGGAAATTATGAGGCATAGGCTTGGTAAAAGCATGGTTGAGTTATGTTACTTATTTTTTTATTGGGTCCAATATTTAATGAGGGATTATGAACTGACGATCTAAATATGTCACATCCACTCAAGAGGTTACCAATTAAGTTTATTGCATAAACTTTTTGTATAACCTCCAATTTCAAATTGCTAGTCATCACTCAAACAGTAGTGATCTCTCGACTCAGAAGCTACAAGTGACACGAACCTCAGTAATTTTTTCTGCCAATCCACTGTTTCCTGCATCTTAGACCAAAGATCAACTGATCGAACTCCCATGTCTTTTGCCAACTCAACACACTTCTTCGCATAAACTCCAGCAACTTCATTTGTCCTCTCTGGAAGTGTCATTGCTTTCTCACCGTATAAAGACCTGTGAGCATGGTTATAGAATAACTGTACTAACTTGGATGAAGACTCATGATTCACAATTTCTACTAACACCCAGTAATATTGGGCGCTTTTGGCAACTAAACTGTCTATTCAAAATTTCCATATCACTGAACAAAATAATTAAGAAACATACTTGGCATATTCTTTGCGGCCTTCCTCATCCACTGGGGGTGGAGAAATGAGCACAATAAGCATGGAGGGCGAGCACTTCTGCAAAATTAAGAATGCATCTATCAATTGAAAATCCAGTTTGGCATGCATTGATCCAGAGCATCACCAATTATGCAAGTCATAAGTTCATGGTACAAGTAAATGATTAGGACACTGGTTTGACCTTCAGGAGAAGAATTTCACATTTTCATGATCAATGCAACAATGTTGATCCGCGATTGAGAAATAAAAATCTCTATTTTTACTACATTCATCAAAAGGTTTATCTTTCCATAAATAAAGAGAAATGGTTATAATTTCAGTACCTGCTTTAAGAAATAGAAGCAACCTTGTTTTTGAAGACTGGAGGGAGAATAGTAATTAGAGAAGCCAATGACACCTAGGAACAAAGTTCTCCTTTTGAAAGAAAGTTAAAAAAATAAAAATCATTTGGCTAATTAACAATGAACGCAGACCAAATAGTTAATGCAGCTTAGAATTAGTATCCTTTTCTAGAAGATCCGATTTCATTATTGCATGTATGAATAGTTATTAACACTCTCAAGGAGTGCTGAAAGAGTGTTAGATGAAATGTGGAAGCAGCTGCAGGGGAGTGTTGACAATGGATGTGGCTGAGAAGGTAATGACATGTCTGTTGGACAAATACGACATCTACAGGATTATAATGAAGTCAATGGAGAACATGATAAAAAAAAACTTGGTAGTAGCAGATTTGATCCGTCAGTACATTTTCAGTATTGATATTTAGAACTAATGAAGTACTATTGTACTTTCTAATCTGAAGAAATCACGACGAGATGGGGCTTTAAACACCAAAAACAATTTAAGATCTATACTGTTAGTGCTGCTTTCTGAACCTAGTTTTTTCATTTAACATAGGTTTCAAACTAATTGCGTCCAAAGACCAGCTCTTGGAAGTACTCCAAAACACTTTTCCCCGGGAAAGAATGTACGGTACTTAACAGTACCAATATTTAGGATGTTAGTAAATTGTAGATCATACGCTACTAGTAGAAGATCATGAGCTGCATTGTGCACTATTTCCAAATAAATTGTAGATCATAGGCTCCTAGTAGAAGATCGTGAGCTCAGTGACCATATTAAGCACGAGATCCAAACATTTAACAACCATAAACTTGATGGAACTCCAGATAATGTGCAATCTCTCAAGCATGCATAAGGCAGCAAAAGTTGTGGTTAAGACCTTCAAATGCAGAACAATTTTCCTCAAATTTTCCTTGTATTCTTCGACAGGAACATGTTGCCTTTCACTAGTCCTGCCTGGAAGAGCTGCGTCATTAGCACCAAAAAATATTGTAGTCGCGATTGGAGGCTTCGCAGAATCCTACCCATAAAAAAGTTAACCAAACTTCACGATTCCAAACTCTATTTCCATAACACGATCGAAACCAGGCCAAAACCAAGAAAAAAGACACGAACTTACGAGTGGGAAAATGTGATGCAACAAAAACAAAGCCCATCTGGTGTTGTAACCACCATAGCCACGAACTAGTACATCAGCCTAAGTTCAAGAGATCAAAAGTGAACTTCAGTGAAGAGAATGGGAAATGAAGTAAAGGGTATGTTCAAAAATCAATCAATAAGAGAAAGATTCGATCTTGTACAAAAACGAGGCACCTTGCGGGGGTAAGTGTCAGCGAGAGAGGCACCCCAACCTCCTGATCTAAAAGATTGCTCCGTTATTGAATCTCCAAATAACACAATCTGTGGCCTCATTTCCCGTGACTCTCTGTCTGCAGCAATACTACTTTTCGGCACATCGACACTGTGTTTGGTTGCAGTCCTCATGGGTAGGGACAGTGGACGGAGACATAAAATTTCCGTCTCTGAGGTGTTTGGTTTTATGTCTCTACCATTTTGTCCCCGTCTCAAGAGAACGGGGACGGTGATTTTGTGTTCCTCCCATGACTATGGTACAGAAATTTCTCGTCTCCGTCTCCAAAACAAAACACAAGCAATTTCCAGGAATACCCCTTCCCCTACATAACTAATTTTTTATTCTTAATTATATTATTAAACTCATTATTATTATTATTATTATTATTATTATTAAATATTTTATAAATTTTCTATTTATTATTATTCTTCTTATTATTAATATTATTAATATTATTATTTTATTAATTTTATTATACGAAATTAATTATTTTATTATTATTATTATTTATTTTTATTATTAATTAATTAATTATATTATATTATATGAAATTATTATTATTATTATTATTATTGTTAATTTTATTATATGAAATTATTATCTTATTATTATTATTATTAATTTA
>JAOTIZ010000007.1:24045394-24056725 GCA_027123425.1 Erythroxylum panamense | reverse complement strand
ATAATTAATTAAAATAGTATTATTATTTAATTACAATATAATTAATTAAATTATTATTATTATTATTATTATTATTATTATTTATTACATTATAAAATTAATTAATTAGTTACAATATAACTAATTAAAAGATAATTCATTAATTAATTAAAATATTGTAATTAATTAATTACAATATTATTAATTAAAATATAATTAATTAATTACAATATAATAAATTTTTATTTCTCAATATTTTTTACAAACTAAAAATCACCATCAACGATAATAGTAATCATTCTTTCCTCTTAACCAACCATTATAATTATAATGATAATATCTATTCTGATTCCTCACTATATTTATTCTCATTACTATTACCATTTTCCCATGTGAACCAACCCTCCTTAGTTTTCATGATTTTTGGAAAGGTTGATAAGAAGTTTGAAATAAAATAGTTATAAATGTTGATACAAATGTAAAAAAAGAATTTTTAGTTTGAAATTTGATAATTTTATTTGAACTTAAATGTTATTTTTACATATAAATATACAAATAAATAATTTACTTAATATTTTATTGATAATAAATTAAGATTTATTATGAAATAATTTATATTTGAAAATATGAAATTATTTTAAATTTAACTATATTCAATTATTTTAACTTTTATATAAAATATAATTATTTATCATCTAATTAATATCTTTTCATATTCATCAAAGAATTATAAAGATATTAAAACTTCATTTTTAATTATTTTGAGGTGAAAAAAGAAAACACCTTACTAAATATAAAATACCCCTTGAAAAGCACAAATGGTATCATTTATGCATGTATACATCCACATGTATTACTTGTTTGATTATACCCTACATTCAATCGATTGATTGTAGTTTAGTGACAAATAATTTAAAATTATGCTTTATCTTGTACAAATTGAGATGTATATGATAAAATAAGTGAGATAATTATACATTACAAATAAAATTATAATAAGATTATAATTATGAGATTTATATTGTCAAAGTACTTAGTTCACTAGGCTCCTCGCTTTGCAGGAGTTTAGGAAAGGTCATCGATGTATGCAGTCTTACTTTTGTTTTTTACAAAGAAGTTGTTTCCATGATTTATATTGCATTTATATATTATCTTTAAATTGTTCATAATCATTGTTCTATTAAGACTATACATCAATAGAACATAAAAATACTAGCACGTGTTATGTTTTTTTAAATGAAAGAAGTAGTCGATCTTATCAATTAAAGTATAAAGATACTTGAACAAATGTGGGAGTGCTTGTTAAAGAATAAATTCAATAAACTAACCCCATATGAGAAATCCATTTAGAACATTACCTATATGTTTAAGGAAATTTTCATAGTGATGATTGTATAAGTGACCTTTTGACTTGAGATCTCTAAATTTATCTTGTATATGGGTTGTTATATTCTAATACTACTTATGATCTATTTAAATAATGACTAGCTTAGTTGGTAGTCATTAGATATAACTTGAACTATATAGAGGTTGTTGAAAAATCAACACAGGATTTATCACTCTAAAGTAATTAGAGAGAATATTCTATTATTCTCTATTAATATTGATTCGAGAAATCCTCGATCATGGTAGAATGACGTTTTCTAAATAGTTTACAAAATGTCATTAATTGAATCAATAGTTAATGATGATGAACTAATATGATTGGACTCATAAATAGAGTAGACATTAATTTCATGCTCCATGTCTAATCGGAATATTGTATAGTTAAAAAATCAAATTATACGAAAAAAATAATGCACAGAAAAGTTAATCAAAACCATTTTTACATTTTTAAATATTGAGGTGGTCATGATATGTTGCAAGACTTTATATCTTGACCTATGGATATAAATTGTTTATTTAAAAAATTAAAGATAAATTTAATTTATTTAAGGGTTAATTACTAAAAAAAGCCTAAACTTTCTTCAAATTTTCAATTATAGCCTGAACTTTAAAAAGTAACAATAAAATGTTCAAACTTTCAATTTTTTCAATTATAGCCAGATATTAGTCTCATCGTTATCTGTGTTGACGTGGCACAATCATGTATCGACGCTCTTCACTAATCAGACACCTCAGTTGGTTTAAGAGAAGATTGTTTAATTAGCAAAATGATGTCGTTTATCTTTGATAGTAAAGCGACATCGTTTCAACTAAAATTAGATGAAAATTCTTTTGTCTCTCTTCTCTATCGCACAACGCTTAAAACTCTGTAAACTAAAATCCCCTAAAGTTGATGCTTCTTCTATTGTGCATTGGTGCTTCTTTTATAATACGTTGGTGTTTCTTCTATCTCTGTGATTTCGTGTGTTGGTGCTTCTTCTAAGAGAGTGATTTCTTCATCGAGTAAAAACTGAAGAAGCAGTTGCCGAACTCCCTGTGGGGCCGACTAGGGTGTGTTTGGTCCTCTCTCTTTAATTTTTTCCACTCCGAATCGCTTTTTGTATGAAATGGTGTGTTATTGTATTAGGGTTTCAAATTAGATTGTGCTAAGGTTTCGAAAGCACAAATCCAATTTGTTGTACTTTAATTTGGATTTGTGCTTCTAAAAAATTGACTTGTATTGTGCTAGGGTTCCGAAAGCACAAATCTAATTTGTTATAACTGGGTTTCAAATTGGACTTGTGCTTCTAGAAAATTGACTTGTATTGTGTTAGGGTACTAGGGTTTCAAATTGGATTATGGTAGGGTACGATTTGTTTGTTATTGAAAAGAAGGATTGACTTGTATGTGTACATAACAAATTGAACAATAAAAATCTTGAATACTCATACGCTTGGTTTTCAATATGAAATGTAAGTTGAATTAAAAAAATCATCGTAACTAAATGCATGATGGTCGATTCATACTTTGTTTTGTATTGTATGCGGAATATATGCATCTTGGTAATTACTGAAAAATATGACATTACATAGTCCATAGCCTAAATATTCAATTATGTGATACTTCATCCTAATTTGCAGGAAAGAAGCTTACTCTCTTTCATTTTGTAAATGCAATGGTAGTTTAGCTAAAATGTTAATATTGGGGATATTATGCTAACATTTTGGAAATTTAATTCTTTGTTGGCAGAATTTATGAAAAGAAATCATAGTAGTGTTGCATTTAAGGTAGTAATTAAATATTTGTATGATGATATTATAACAGGATAATCATTTATGGGAAGAAAAAAAGTATATGTAGCTTTCGTTGGGCATGCACCTGGCATATATTTCACATGGGAAGAGTGTCAAGGTGTTGTTAATGGATTCAAGGGTGTTATATATTGTTCTTTTAATAGTGTAGCAGAAGCTGGAAAGATATATCCTCAATTTTGTGAAGAGAAAGAATTATGTTCAGCGGTAAAATAACTTAATATATATTATTTGTTATATGTGATAATCTAATTGGATTCAAATATAATTAATATTGATATTTCTATATATAATACAGATGTTGAATATTAATTTCCCCAATTGTAATGCCTTGATGAAGTTACGGATTTCAAATGCTAAGCCTAACATTGATCAAAATTTTTATAAATGCATTAAAACGAAAGTAAAAAAATCCAATTATTGTTTGTAGCAATGGAAATCGTATAAATCAATGTTAATCGATATTCAAATTGAAGATCTCTTGTAGGTACTTGGTATTTGTGAAAGAGATGAAAGTTTGCTTTGTGGTAAAATATTTCAAACCAATTCTGTGTATTGGGATAAGAGTCTTGTTCAAAAGATATATTGTTGTTCGTAAGAAGTAAGTATGTGTAAAAATTTATATGCATAATGCAAATTTTTCATAAGTCCTAATATTTGTGTTTATATCTTTATTTTGTAGGTCCCATGCGATTTCATAGCGTAGTCTCGAATGTAAGTGCAAAAAAATGGAGACATTGTAATAGTTAGAAGAACAAATGTAACTATTATATTTATTATGACTCGTTTTATCTTTCATTCATCACCTACCACTTTAATATTCAGTTGTAAGCTTTTCATATTGTTAAGGAAATTACAATTATTACAAGGTTTTATATTGTAGAAGTAACTGTAATTATTACAAAATTTCATCTATTAATTATAATTACATTTGTATCATTCACAATTACTTATCCTCTGGTTTAGTTGTTTTTTAGTAGCGTAAAGGAAGGTATAGGAAGATTTCTTCTTCTTTTAGGGCTGCCAAACCCACTATGGAATATGTCTATATGAGTACTGCCACAAGCCCTTAAAAGAAATACTTGTACTTTATAAAAGAAATACTTGCACTTGGTCACACTTCAACTAAGGTCTTTATATAACACTACAAACAATAAAATATTGTTTTTATGAAGATAAATATTTTATATTTTATAACTATTACAAGATGGTTACATGTTCATATAAGATTATGGATTGGATTAGAGTTTTAGGTGAGAATGTCATTTTGTTATGTTATGTTGCATAATTAGTATAATAAGTTCATAATAAACCAAACTAAATTGTGAAAAAGCTTTCGATAACTATGGTTACAAAAGTAAACAAATTTTTAGATAGAATTTTCCTCTAAAATCTCCAACAGTAAAAATCCAAATTTAAAAACTAAGTTAACATCATTTTTTAAGAGTAAATTACAAAGTAAGATCAAACAAGCAAATAAATAAGTTACAAACATTAACATTATTCTACAAACTTCTAAAGCTCCAAATTCAAAACCATGCCTCTGTCTTCCAACTTTCATAGATACATCGGTGTGTAATCAACTCCAACTCCAAAGGCTTAATCAAGGGACTTTTGCAGTGCTTGATCACTCACACCTTCCTTACATAATCAATAACTAGCAAAAATTTAGAAGTATGATTTAGCTTTAAAGAGATGTCATCAAGATCACATATACAAACACAAAGGAACTATCACCTGCTTCACCATAAACATACAAATGAAAAGAGCAAGAAAAACTTTTCATCCAAATGTTATACAAAAACTAGACCATAATTATTCAACAACTTACTTCCATAGCGATCGAGGGCCAAAAAAATCAGTAAATACATTAAACCATCCATGACTGAAGCAAAAATCTATTAAAAGATGCAGTATTTGTCTAATGATTTAGGATCAGTACACATATATGTTTGAATTAGGTAATGAAGCAATACTCACCAACTGTGAAGATTTCCTAGTAGTAGATCTTTTAGCCATTAGTTTGATCCTTCTCCTAGGTTGAGTTGTATTAGCAGGTATACTTTAGGATGCTTGTGCTACTATTGTGTTAGTATTGGGAGGTTGTAACACTTGACATTGACCCTCACCCATCTATGAAGTATAAGCAACCAATTATGTAAATATTATCATCTCCCTTATACTTATATATAAGTAGTATAAACATGAATCTAAATGACTTATTGTAAAGCAGGTATTCTGATAAACTTCCCCAAATGCTACTCCATATCCTCTACGTGCCTATAAAAACAAAAAGAATTATAATGTTATATAAGTTAGAAAACAACTTAAATTTTATACTTAAAGTTAACTAAGATGCAGTATTTGATCCTGTAGATACTGAGTGTGTCGGTCTACCTACTCGATTGCTATGTACTGGATGAAGGGGTTCAGTAGATACTGATTTTGGTGGCCTTCCTCTTTTCCACTACATCATACACATTGAAGATAAACATAAAGTTAATAATACTTGATGAATAACAACACATTTGTTACACAACTAAAATATCTACCTTAACATTTCAAGTTGGTTTAGAGGTTGATTCTTATTTTTGCATCCTCTTATATTGTGGCTACTTTCATGGCAATGATGACATCTCATAACTACTCTAACCTTGGTCAATTTGTTGGGATTGCGAGGTTCTTCAGTGTGATCCCTTTTCTTGCCTTTTTCAATCTTCTAGGCATTTTCTTAATCAGTGGAGGTAAATATTGGCTGAAGATTTTCAGTCTTTGGCCAAAACTTAAGACCAATAATGGGTTCCATAGCAAATTGGTAAGTCTTTAAATAAGAATCACACTTATAATGTTGATTCACATAAGCATTGATATCCTTCCTCTGATAAGATATCTAAGCCACGTCATGTTTACATGGAATCCCAGTTAAATCTTATAGTCTACATTAACAAGTTTATGCTTGCAAGTCAACGATGTAGTTATCCGCAAAGATACTGACTTCAATTTTTAAATTTCTATTTGTCCTGATCATACAATGTCTTGCATCCTATTGTGCTACCTCTATTTTCTTCCTCACTCTAGGACAAATCTCATCTATGCTCTTCATCCTCATATCCCTTTTTCCATATATTCGAGTCATTAAAGAAACTCGAATGTCTTTTAACATACTAATCAAGTTTTGCTACGAGCTTCACAAATGAATCCATTAAATGTCTAAAAAAATTGTTATGTACTATTTTACACTTCGGTCTTGTGCTCATAAAGGCCTTCACAAATGTCTCTGGATTCTTACTTTTAAAATCCTCATAAGCCTTCACTGACAATCTCTTCAACTCCTCCATTACCTCATCGAAATCAACTTGCGTTGTACAATTCAATGCTTTCTAAAATAAAGTCCTATGCATGTGCCCTTTATGAACACTAGACCAGTTTGCATACACATGATGGGCACATTTTCTATGTTAAACTTCTGGAAACAAGTTCTTTAATGCTTCCACTAAACCCTATAAAACAAATAGTTACATAAATTAATTAAATGTTGATCACATAAACAAATGAACATAAGATATATGGGTATTTAAAGTTTACCTTTTGCTTATCACTTACAAAAGTCCATGAATTTTCACTTATATGCAGATCTTCAGCAAGAATGGTCAAAAATTAATATCATGATTGGTAGTTTTCTCCCTCAACTACAGCCCAACATATAGGAAACATTTGATTGTTTCTGTCACAACCAACAGTAAATAATAATAATGCACCACCAAGGAAAGTCTACAGAAAACATCCATCTAACCTAATAATCTTCCTGCATCCATTAAGAAAACCATACTTCAAAGCATTGTAACCCACATAAAATCTTTTGAAGATTGGTCTCCTGGTTTGTTCATCAAAATCACATTCAATAATAAACTTTTCATCTTTGTCAGCTCCTATTAACTCATGTCTATAAGACTATAACTTCGCATAATGACCTTCCGTTGATCCCCAAAGCATAATAATTGCTTCCCACTTAGCCCTATAACATTGAATTTTAGTGACCTTTAATTGATTGAAGATCATCCATCATTTCACTAATAGGTCAATTAGAGTTCCTCCTAAACTTGTGTATGAATTCATTGGCAATCTATTTTCGGCTAGCTTGCTTATTCCTTTACACTTTACTGCAGTTATGAGTGTTTTCGACTCTCTTCACAACAAATGTTTTCTCATTTCCAATCTAGCTAGCATACACCCAAAAAGGACAACGTGCATCACAAACTATTTCCATTCGTACACCAAATCTAGCCATTGAAACATTATACGCATTTATAATTGCATATTTCCTTATAGGTTCCCTCAATTGCTTCTCATCCTTAAACTTCATTCCAATTTCAAACTTAAACTCTGTGATTTCAACTTTTGGATTAAAACTAATGTATTTCTTCTTTGATATCGATGCTTCGTCATCACTAGGAACTGGTGATTGAATTTCATCATCCATGTCATCATAATCACTATTTGCACAATGCAAACTTCTTTCTGCTCTTCCAGTATCATTCAAATGATCACCAATTTCATTAAAATTGTTTTCACTTCCACTGACACCATCGACAATATTATCAAATTCAAACCCACTTTACGAAGTCTTTGGACACCTCCTCTCATTTTTTTCTACATTAACATATTCTTCATCATCAATTCTAAAGAACTTCTCATTAACTAAGCCATCACCAGAATCATTATCCTGCATAATAGTGAAGTCCTCATCTTGCTCCAATTCAACATGGATCAACCTCTCATCTTGCTCCAATTCATCATTAAAATTTGACTCCTCACCATCTGTCATAGGATTCTCATAATCATGATCTTAATATATTTGACCATTCTAACAATTCAATTATTCCAATTTTTTCAACATATCCAACATGTCCCTGTCATGTTTTAAGCCTAACTCCATCAAGCTTCTAATTGACTCATATGGAAATTTGTAAAACATAGAGATTACTCTATGTCTTTTATCTTTGGAAATCCCTTTTAAAACTAGCAAAATTAGTTCATCAATACCCATATTCTTTTTCTTTTAATCTTACCCCCAACACATTTATTTTCCTACCTTTCCAACACTCCAACATAATGAAATTCAAAACTGACCAACATCTGCAAAGGCAAACTGTGACTATATACGAAATGATAAATATTACAAGAAGAAAAAAAGAAGCAACAACTAACAGTGCATAGAAATAGGTTAGTATGGTTCCATCATAATAGTACACCCACATTTTTATATGCAAGGATAATACAAACTAAAATGATGGAAAGGCACTAGAAACATACCTTTACAAATTTCCTGAATTTTTTTTCACAATGCTTCATAACTTAGCTGCCTCACCTACTGAAATGATGATAAGTAAGTCATTTTGTGGACTTACCACTTAAAAAAAGAATGTATCCACAACATACAAATAAGAAACTACAGTCAAAATTTTGAGACAAATAAAATGGAATGCATTCAATAATTACCAAATAGAAATCATATTTTTCAATAATTACCAAATGGAATGCAAGTTGAACCAAATATTAAATATTAGAGCATAGAACAAGCCAAATAGAAATAATATTTTTCATTAAACACCAAGATGAAATGCAAGTCAACCATCATGCATTCATTTATTCTAGTCGAAGTGGAAAGAACAATAGAGACAGAGATGACCAATCATACCCTAGTCGGTGCCACAGGAAGTCTAATGACTGCTTCTTTAGTTTTTACCCGATGTAGAAATCACGCTCTTAGAAGCAGCAGCAACGCACAATAGAAGAAGCATCAACTTTGGGGGATTTGGGGGATTTTAGGTTACAAAGATTTAAGCGTTACTTGACAGAGAAGAGACAGCAAAGATAGGCAGAAGAATTTTAATCTGACTTTAGTTAAAACAACGTCATTTGACAATCAAAGCTAAACGACGTCATGTGACTAACCAGACAATCTTCTCCTAAACCAACTGAGGTGTCTGATTAGCGAGGGGCATCGACACATGGCTGTGCCATGTCAACACAAATAATGGTGAGACTAACATTGGGCTAAAATTAAAAAAAATGAAGGTTAAGCATTTTATTGCTACTTTTTAAATTTCAGGTTATAATTGAAAATTTGAACAAAGTTTGGACTTTTTTTTAGTAATTAACCCTTTATTTAATTCTAAATATGATTTATAGTTATAATTTGTATCCATTGCTAATATATTTGGGAACCAACTAAGTATCACTTAAAAAATTGATTAAAGAGAGCAAAGATATTTTAATTAAGTTGTACTTGATTGTAAAGTTTAAGGAAACTTTATAATTAAATATGAGACATTTAATAAATAAGGATTTATATGAGTTATTAGACATTTAATAAATAAGGATTTATATGAGTTATTAGATTTTATTTGGACAAAATTGATATTTAATTAAGATTATTTATAATTTTAATTAAAGTTTAATTGTTATAAATAGACTTAAGGTCTAATGGAGTTAGCATTCCTTGTTTAACCCTATCTGTAACAGTTGCAGAGTTTTCTTAACTCATTATATAGATACTGTTAGAAACTGGATGCTTGTGCGGCTACAATAGTTAAAATGGACTGATTTTGAAAATGGTTTAAGTGATATGATAAAAAAAGATCAAACTTCATAATAAGATACGAATCAAGATCCACACTTTATTATAATTTATACGTAAATCATTTTATATAATTAAAGTGATATTAGTTTTTAAGAAATCAAAATATGAAAAAAAAATTGTAATTATTATGCTGTAATTAGGATCAGATCTCGTCTTGATTTCCTAGCATTACTAACAAGAAAAACCAAAGATTCATATGCATTCAATAGCCTCGCAATCTTTTGTCTTTAGATGAACAAAAAAATTAGAAAATTATATATCAAACTTTTGGTGCCCTAACAGCCAAATTATTTACAAACGAAATCTTTGTGATATGAGATGAGTAATGATAAAGAACATATAGAAACATTATTAATACCTAAAAAAAGAGTTATTGACCACCCTTTTGGCAATTTCTTTTCAAAAATTACTGTGGTGGAATCACAACTCATACTTTAACTTCTTAAAAACTTACTCTAAAGTCTAAGATCGATAAATTATTATGTATTTCTAAAGATTTACTCTATAAATTCACTTAGAAGATAATAATTACAAATTATGTGTGTAAAAACAAAGAAAAAAAAGTTGAGATTGATCTCATACAATCCTTTGTTAAGCAGTACTAAACAAGCATCACCAATCATTGTTTTAAGAGGCATAGTCTCAGCAATCAATTTCCATTCTTTAGTATAATCCTAGTTTTAGCTAAGTTCGTTATCCAGGACTAACAACGATCACATTTAAAACTACCAAATTTTCATTCTCTAACATGACAAGAGTAGTTCGTGCCAAGTTTTCATATTTACTCATTTTGCACATTCAGACAACACACATGCTGCGAAGGATAAACAAATTAAATCGAGAAGATTAGAAAGTCAAAATTTTTGGGCTTTTACTCAATTTATGTTTCAATCACATACTATCTCGTGAAAGCTAAGCAAATGCAGAGCTATTTGAGGGAAGCCAGGTAATTTCTTCTATTATGCATGAGTAAAGTTGCGTACTATTAGATCTCTCTAAATTCCGTTTTATTGTGAGACTTCGGAATGAATGTGTAATTCTTAAGTTATGAATATTTCGCAGACTTTCTAAAATTATTTTTCCAACAAGCAAAGTAAAAAATCAAGAAAGTTAAATAACAAAGACATCGATGTTTGGTAACGCAATTCGACACATTTTACCTACGTCTGCAGGGCCCTCACCCAGATTGATTACTTTCACTGTAGTTCAAAAAAATTACACAAGATTGATCTAACCCCGTACTACTCAGTCTATGTAACTAGCCCACAACCTAACTACCCACGAAAGATTTTCATGCCCAATAACACGACCGACTCGTGTTAACCTCGTCAGAGGATTTTTTAAACTATTTTTACTCAAAAGCAAGAACAAATAAAACAAGAAAAAGACAATTCCCATATCTAAAATTGTTCACTGATATAAACAAGTCACTGCACCAATAAGTCAAGCACCCATCAGCCATGAAATCTCCTTTGTGCCGCAACTAATAGACAACTTCAAGAAACCAGAAAAATCAGCAACTTCGCATAATAC
>JAOTIZ010000007.1:24001156-24020340 GCA_027123425.1 Erythroxylum panamense | reverse complement strand
AACCAGTATAAAAATCTTGGTGTTTTTGTGTTGCTATTTATTTTTCACTCCGTATTTATTCACGTTTCCGCACAACATCCTCCTCCTCCTTTTCTCTCTTCTATCATTCTTATTTTTTAATTTTTCTCGTTCCACTTGTTGTTGTGGATTCTCCTTCTTTGGTGTGCCTTTCCCTTGGTCATAAATGTCCCCATAAGAGTAGCCTCTGGTTTTTAAGTGTGTTATGGCCTTTAGTGCTTCTTCCTCTTTTAACTGTACTAGGTAATATAAGGTAGTTGATGAAGATGATTCCATTGTCCCTCTCCGTTTCATTGGTTCCATGTATTTGTCATGGTCTGCCACTTGTTGCCCCTCGAAAGGACATCTTAGTCGTTGTTTATGTAAAATGGTTCTCCCAAGGATTGCCTTTCATGCTATCCAAAAGTAGGTTATGCCAGATTGATTAAAGCATAGCCTAAAAGGTGGTTTTCATATATGAAGTTAAATTGTTCTAATCTAAAATCAATTTTGCATGAGCAAAATGTTAATTTATGTGTCCGAAAAATTGAAAGTAATCATTTATTTCCAATAAAATGGAATTTCAGTATTGAATTAGATAAGGCTAGCCATATTATTACTCCTATTTAGAAATTTTCAACAATATAACAACAAAATATTAAATAAAGAGGAATTAAATTACCTTGCAAGGGGTTAATGGAGTTTTATTTTACATTAATGAAATTACTGATTCGCTTAAGAGGGCGAAATTTGCTACAATTTATGTAAAAATGTTACTTAAAAGAGAATTGTCTAATGGGATTAATCTGAAAAAACTTAATAAAGATAAAAACCTTATCCAAAATGAAATCAATCAGTGGAAAATCCTACCTAATCGTGAGAGCAAGATATGGAAAAACTAATAGGAAATAATATGTTTTAAGTGATTACTATGGGTTAATAGAATAAATAGATCCTTTGGTTAGACTTTATCATATTAAAACTCCTAATTTAGGATATCACTCAAACCAACATTAATTTGCTTGTTATTGACAGGATAGTTAAATACCTATTCTTATAGCCTCTTACAAACATTTTTTTTCTTATTACTCTTTGACTAAGTGCCATAACAATGCAAACCACTCTTGATAAGTTGTATGAATACCTCCCACATCCATGTAAAGGATTGTGATTCTACTAGTTATTCATCTAACTAAGACTTGAATAAATCTAATTTAGTGAAATTTGTATGATATAATAAAAGGAAAAAGCACATAAGGAAAAAAAAAAGGAAAGGTTTAATTGGTAAGTCTAACCCTAAATTGTAATGTCCTTGTTTTGATAAAATACTAAGATATTGAATTAATTAAAAAAGGTTGCTATTAAGGAATATGTTTGATCTTATAAACACTCCTTTTTTGTATTCTTGAAATTAAAATAAGTTCTCAACTTGTTATTAAAGATTACATTTGCTTTTATAAACATTACATTTATTCCCTCTTGAAAACAAATAGGTTCTAAAAATTTTTTCAATATCTCCTATTTCCTCTACAGTAGTTGGCCATTTGTAAATAATTTTTCTTTTCCTATAAATATAGAATTCTTGTGACTTAAAAACCCTAATTTTTATCTTAATTCCATTTTATCTTCCATTAATTAATTAATTAATTAATTTGATTTCTGACAATAATTACTACCTATTTTATTACTTTCATATATGAATTTTCTAAATTCTTCTTTAGAAGGCAACTATAAAAGGGGTTTAAATGTGATAGATTTCCAAACTTTGGATTCCTAACTTGTAATTAAGAATTTACTGCCCATATATATTGTGATGAATAAGAAAAATCACTTGGTAAATGAAATTAAAGCATTGGAGACTTTTAGAAATTATGTAAACATCCTTTAATCTAGTGACTTATACTTTTCTAGTACCTTTTTATATAGAATGATAAATAATAAAAGAGAGTTTTTGTTCAAAGAAATATAGACAAATTTATTGTTAATCAAAGATAGTTATAAAGAAACACTTAGTATTAAACAAAATTGAAGGTTGCCAAAAACAGGTTCAAACTCTTGATCAAATATGAGTTGGTCGCACTATTAAATAAGAAAATCTTAAACTCTAAGCCCCGTTTGTTTTACAAGTTGACCAATCGTGTCTTTGCTTCAAAGAATCATCATCCTCTATTAAACAAAAGGCAAGGATAAATTGGTTCAAGGTGGATAGCATGCCTACCTACTACAATTGCAAATTAGCTTTATATATTTCTATGCATTGAAGAATAATCTTATTAAATGGAAAGATACAATCAAATTGGTTAACTCTTTAAATTATCTAGATAAAGCACCTCTCATCATGTTTAAACTCTTATTGAGTTATCACATTCATGATATATCTCAAGGAAGAAATTGGCACATTTTCAAACAATAACAAAAGGATTCCAATTGATTTCTAAATAAACTATTGCCGAATTAGAGAAATATTTATCATTAAAATGGACAATTGCAACTTAAATTGACACTTCAAATTACTTAGAACACTTAATGCTCCATAGTGATCTTTTCTTGGGTTGTATCTACCTAAATGTTCTTTTTATTCCTTCTAATGAATTAGACTAATTCAATTTTTTTTTCAAGCCAATTCACTGCTCTTAAAGTTTCGATATCTTGAATCCTTTTTTTTTTGTTTTAGGGCTTTTTTTATATTAGGCTCTTTTAACAGCTAACTACTATTATATATCTTCTTTTCGCTATTAATAAATCATATTAGCTACCAAATAAACTACAAAAAACGTATTAGTGAGTCATATATGTACATATAAAGATACAATACAATATGTTATTAGAAATTAGGATATGATCATATCACTTATAAAGTGGAATAAATAAAAATTTTCATAATTTCCATAGACAAATAGCGCTTTAATTATATAAAATGATTACTTTAAAGACATAATATATTTTGATCTTGAATTATACCTTATTATGAATCTTAACTCTCCTTTTTGCAACTCCTTAATAAACCTAATTTTAAACAGATTAATAACAAACCATCATAATGTTTATACTAACAATATCAATATGAATATATTAATAAAACTTTACAAGTTGTGTTGAGAAGAGACGATTAGAGTTATAAGCTCATGCAAAGCCTATGCCTATTTACAGTAGAGTTTGAACATTTTAATAATTTGATTAAAATATATTTTCAATTTTAATTAAATTTTAATTAAAAATAATTAAAAATCAATTAAGTCCCACTAAGATTTAATATTTAATATTTAATGTTTGCCCCTATATATCAAATATCTTATATTAGACCCTAAAATTTTTCAAATTTTATAATCAAGTTCAACTTAATTAAATAATTTTTCTTTAATTATCCTTTGTATCAGTGATTAGGCTTTTAAATATGTTGGCAGTGAATATATATTATATTCTTAAATTATATTTACAATTAGATAAACTTAAGAAATTTAGTTTATCTTTAATTTTTTAATTAAATAGTTTATATCTATAAATCAAAATTAACATCAAATACCAAATTTTGTTCATCTAAATATTAAGAGTATTAGAATAATTTTGAATGATCTTTTTACAATATTTTTTAAATGTAATTCAATCATTTTTTCGTACAAAATTTTAATTAAACATAGAGTACAAAATTAGTGTCTATTCTAATTAAGTTAAATTATATTAGTTTCAAAGTTAACATTTCATTCTTTTAATGAGATTTGAAAATTACTTCAAGATATCATTCTACTTTATCTAAGGATTTGTTCAATCAATAATAATTAAGAAAAATAAAAATTCTTCCTATTTAATTTAGTATATTTATCTAATGAATTTTACCTTATAAATTAATCAGTTAATTAAACAAACATGCACAGAATAAGTAACATTTTTAATTAATTATATCACAGACATACAACTAATAGATTGACCATAAGGTATAAACAAACATATGTCAACTTAATGTTTGGTTGTTTTCACACAATTAAAGTTCACAAAGATGAGTTGTTTAAGCTTATAGGTCACACATCAATCCATGTGAGTGTCCAAATATTAATTAGCAGTGGCTTTGTAAAAATCTAAAGAAGCTAAAGGTTGACTTTAGTTTTAAAGGTTTGAAAAATTAGTCACTTAATTAAGAAATTAAAAAATTTGGTACTTAAAGTGAAAATTTTTAAAAAGTTTAGTACTCTAAAATTTGTTATCCCTAACAAAAATTTAATTACACGAGCAAGCTTTTCGATGCGTTCCACATGCAAGAATAAAAAAGTTGAAGACAGACTAGGAATAGGCTCTTGAAACATTGGGACCCTCATAGGGAAGTCTATAGAATTAGTAGAGATTTTAGACAAGTATAAGATACAAATAGCCTGCATTCAGGAGATCAAGTGGTCGGGAGCTAAAGTAACGGAGATAGGGGGATTCAAACTATGGTACTTGGGGGGTTCGCGGACACAGAATGTGGTAGGTATCCTAGTGGTCAAGGAACTTATAAATCAAGTGGTGGAGATCACAAGGATAAATGATAGGATTATGGTGGCTAAATATGCACCTCAAGCTGGTTTACACAAACTACAAAAACGTCTATTCTGGGTGGCATTGGATGAAGTGATCCGGCAAATCCCTAATACTGAACATGTTATCTTAGAAGGTAATTTTAATGGGCATATAGGGGCGACTTCAGACGGATATATGGGGACTCATGGGGGCTTCGGTTACGATACTAGAAATGAAAGTGGAAATGCCTTATTGGACATGGTCGTAGCATTTAAGTTAGTGATAACAAATTACGTATTTAAGAAAAATACGATGCACCTGGTGACATTTAAGAGTAGCACGAACAAGAAGTAAATTGATTATTTCCTTGTCAAGAGGAAAGCCATATCATGGTGCAAGGGTTGTAAAGTTCTTCTGGCCGCATGCTTAGCAACCCAATATAGGTTGTTAGTTTTGAATCTAAGAGTTAAGGGATGGAGGACGTAACAATTTACTAAGTGGTATCATAAAATTAGATGGCGGGATCTAAAAGGGGACATGGTGGAACAATTTATGACTCAAATCTAGTATGGAGCCACATGGTCCGTGAGAGCGGATGCTAATTGGATGTGGGAGGGAGTAGCTCCCTTAGTGAGAGCAACTGCCACAAAACTCCTAGGAGTCTCTAAAGGGTCATGGTGTGGGCAGATGGAATCTTGGTAGTGGTCGAAAGAGGTTCAGGGGATAGTGAAGGCAAAAAAGAGAGCATACAAAGATCTATTAACAAGTACAATAGAGGCAGAGCGAAAAACTAAAGTAAGGTACAAACTGGTAAAGAAGAGGGCAAAGAAGACAATTTTAGTGGCTAAAGGAGAAGCTTACGAAACTTTATACAGGAATTTGGATATGTACAGGGGAGCACAAAAAATTTTCAAGTTGGCACGAGATAGGGCATGTAAGATGAGAGATTTCAACCAAGTCTGTTGTATACGGGATGAAGCAGGACAGGTACTTATGGAGGCCCGTGACATCAAGAGTAGATGGCAGAGATACTTTTTTAGCCTGTATAATGAAGACATCTTAGACAACATAGAGTTAGGTGGCCCCTCCGTGTTGGAGCATTTTCTTAACTGGTCTCGATGTGAAAGGGTCACAAGGGAAGAAATTACAAAGGCTTTGAGGGAGATAGAGAACGGAAGTGCAGTAGGGTCAGATAAGATCCCTGTAGAGGTATGGAAGAGAATAGTAGTTGTCGGTATTGAGTATTAGTTCAGCTTTTTAATGTAACCCTCGAGTCAGCCAAAATGTTGGATGAATGGAGATTGAGTAGGTTGATTCTATTATACAAGGCCAAAGAGGAAATCCAACATTGTTACAACTATAGTGACATTAAACTAATAAGTCACACCATGAAGCTGTGGGAGAAGGTAATTGAGAAAAGAGTCCAGAGAGTAGCTTCTATATCGGGCAACCAATTTGGCTTTATTCCTGGTAGGTCCACGATAGAAGCAATACATCTCCTCTATAGGCTAATGGAATGCTACAAGGAATGAAAACAAAATTTGCATATGGTTTTTATTGATTTGGAGAAGGCACATGACATGATTCCTAGGAAAATTTTGTGGAGTTGTTTGGAGGCAAAGGGAATTTCTAGGACCTATATACGTGTAATTAAGGTTATGTATGAAGGAGCAATGACTAGTGTACGGATGATAAGAGACGAAACGAAAACTTTTTCTATTAGTATTGGGCTACACCAAGGTTCTGCCTTAAGCTCTTTTTTGTTTGCATTATTGATAGATGAGCTTACCAAATACATTCAAGGAAAGGTTATTTGCTAACGATATTGTCCTCGTGGATGAGACCAGGGAGAAATTTTAAGTTAGAATGTTAGAGAGAAATGTTAGAGTCAAAAGGTTTTAAAATGACTAGGACTAAGATAGAGTACTTAAAATGCAACTTTTTGGGAAGCTAGATGGTCCATGAGGCGGTTGTAGCACTTGGTACTAATGTCATATCACAAAAATCGAGTTTTAAATATCTTAGGTCTATCATTTAGAATGATGGTAATATCAATGCCGATATAGTCCATCGTACCAGATCCGAGCGTGTCAAATGGCAAAGCGCATCAGGTTCTTATATGATAAAAAGATTTTATTAAAGCTTAAAGGGAAATTTTATAGAATGGTGATTCGGCCAATCATGTTATATGGGGCTGAATGTTGGCCCACCAAACGTAGACATACAAGAACATTATTAGTAGCTAAGATGCGTATGTTGCGGTGGATGTGTGACATTACCAGAAGAGATAAGGTCCGAAATCGTGTAGTGAGAGACAAACTACAGGTGGCTACTATTACTGACAAGTTGAGAGAGACCAGGCTTAGGTGGTTTAGGCATATGAGCAGGAGGCACCTTGATGCTCCTGTGCAACGTTGTGAGAAAATAACCCTTCGTGACTGCAAGAGGAGAAAAGGAATGTCAAATAAGAACTAGAGGGAAGTGATCAAGAAGGATATGACAAAGTTGGCCCTTACTGAGGAATTGGCCAAAAATAGAAAATTCTGGCATACCAGGATATGGGTAAAGGATATCCTTTAAAGTACACTAAAACAGTCGTGGAAGTTATTAGGAGTCGTTTACTATAAAGCTCTACTGACTTATTTACCGCTTAAGAAGTCTAAACCTAATGTCCAATCTGTCTTTTCTAGTTACAAGTTATGGACAAGTCTTTCTATCCTACTACTTGGCTTTTCAGCTTTGGTATATGGGGAAAGGTCCCTCGAGGCCATCTGATACCGTTGGATTGTTTATACTCATATGGCTACTAAGCGAGGATCCCTAACACAACTCGAGACATGAAGAGTCGTACTTTGCAGCTTATCAGGTATTAGTAGATTTGGGCACCATATCAGGTATTGTTTATTTATTTATTTTAGTTTTATTTATCTACTATTTTAACATATCATTTTTTAAACATATCTACTCTTTTAACCTGTATCACTTTTTTCATTGTTACATTTGTACGTGAGTTTACCGAAAACAGGTTCTCTATTCTATAGAAGTAAGGCTGTGTACTATTAGACCTCATCAGACCTTGCATTAGTGTGAGATTCAGACTGGGAGTGATGATGATGAAATATAAACTAAAACCAATAAATAAAAATTACATATTACAAAAAAGGAGTAAAGCTAAATGAACCCTTAAAAAGTAGAGCTTTTATTCAGATCTTAATTTATATATAACATGCAGTTCTTAAATATCATGACGGTCTAACTTTCTTTTAAATAAAAAGTTATTCTTGCCTCCCTTTTTGTTTCCATGTCAAACCCGGTTTGAACTGATATTCCAGCTGCAAGGTTCTGAAACTTGTTCATGTTTTTCGTATAGGCTAATTTTAGCACTAAAATTTTAGTTAGATTCTAACATTTTGGAATATTAAAAATGAACTATAATGCTCACAAAACATTCAAAATAAACCGTAACATTTGAAAAATGTTCAGAATTGCCCCTGACTAGATAAAACAACTGATAGAGTTAACCCATTTGTTCCATTTAGTTAAGGACTTTTTAAACATTTTTTAAACGTTAAGATTCATTTTGTAGGCTACAAAATGTTAAGGTCAACTTAAATTTTAGTGTAAACACTAGAAAGTACATTGCTCTTTTGGCCTTTTCATATATGATATTAATGGTTTTATATGGAGGTTTCTCTAATTGCAGGTGATTATTAACTAATGACTGGATAATTTAAATTTCATTCTAATCAGATAGATATTCTGCCAACATATCACTATTCTACTTGTAAAGCATAGAAATGCTGCCATGAAACTAATAATCTAATCACTTTTTAGTCCGCCTTCCTTTGAACATGCATCAACTTGAAACCAGATCTCAATACTGGAAACATATATATGATATACAATTTCTTCGTTGAAGGTGAGGTCATATTAGAAAAAAATTGAGCCAGATAGAGGATATAATTATAATAACTTCACGTCATCTATGAGTCATCAATCATGAAGTTCCGAGATTGAATTGACTAATATTTGTAATCACCAGAACATTGAATTCATTTTGGAGATACCAGTTTACATGTACAAAGTGAAATGTGAAGTTAATATATATATATTATTGTGTTAGGCGAATATATATAATAAACAGGAATGTTGGTTAAGAAACCTCTTTAATCAAAATAAGATACAAGGAAAATTAACTTACATATACCTTATTTGGTAAAAAGTAAGAAAGATAGGATGGGGTTATAAGATGATGGTCGGTGGGTTAAGGAAGAGGGAGAAAAAATAATAAAATTAGTTTTGAAGAGAAAAAACATTGATAACAAGTTGGCACCCTTAATTAATTATACCTCTTTAAATGCCCATTTGAATTATTATAAGGAGCAACGTACGCTTGCACATGTATCTTCACAATTGTAAATCAATCCCCTTTGAATTAGTAGGTATAATTGAAAGACATTGCTCTTCTTTTTTGAACTGTCAAAAATTCAGGCCATACCTTTTAGCTTGTGAATCACAGTGTCCAAAACTATGCCCACCAATTCTAACTATTGTGACAATAATCAATGATGTGAAGGATAAGTAAATAATGATGTGAAGGATAAGTAAATAATGATCATTCACATAAACTCACCCATGATTCCGGACAATCAATGAGAGTAGTGCAACTCAACCACCCAAAAATTTTTCTTAAATAGAATTAGAAAAAGATTTGCATTTTTCATGGCAAACTGGCAATAGAGCTAATTACTTACTTGATCCCAACATTGGATAATGTTGGCGTGTCGAGTTATCAAATATTAATTTGAACACCCTTTTGTAGTTTGTTAGGTATAAATTTGTGTGAAGAGTTATTCTAAAATAAAGAAAAAGAAAGATTCCCACGTGTGATCGCACAAAGGATCTAAAGTCTCAATAATGATTCATGTTATGCTCTAAACATGTAAGTTCGTGGATCAACTAATAGATAGGGAATTAATTCTAGTGATTGAAATTGAACCTTTGCATTAAAAGGTAGCGAAAAGGGAAATGTAAATAGTTACAATATGATTATTTTGTAGTTATTTTGATAATTTTCATGGTAGAGTAGGCATCTTGAAAGAATCCAAGTAAATAAGGATTAAAAATCATTATCTTAATGTTTTATTGTTTGTCTTTCAGCCTAGTTTGATATCTTTAGTAAATGTTACGATTATTATCAAGGTGGTAGTTAATGTTTGTGATATAGCTAGATTGTGTCAGGAAAAGAGACTAATCTTTGAAAAGCACTTCTAATGCTTTTGCATGGATCCGAGTTGCCTTTTTACTAGCTTCTAGACAATGCATGAGTTGATACTTGCAAACATCATATTTTACAATCGAACTTCAATGCCATGATTAGCAAGCACCAAAAGTAAGTGTTGTTGGAGCCAAGCATGATCAAATCACGTGCGTAGCTGAAAAATAAAATTTTTACAATTTTTTTTATTAGATCTCGATAATTAAATAACTCGAATAATTAAATTAAATCATAAAATATAAAATTATACCTGATTCGATCTCTTATTGATTTGCTTTGAAAGCTTTTCGATGTGTTAATCATGAGTTGTTTATGCGTTCAACCTCTAATGATATCTACAAAGAAGTTTTCAACTCTTTAGAAGAAAAAGCAAGAGTGTTAGCTCCCTTATGCTAATTTCCTGTTTATAGGAAAAGCATCAACGTCTTATAATTTTTATTAAAATTAAATACCTCAATTATAATTAAAGTCAAACTCTAATTATAATTATTTTAATTTTAATCAAATTAAATATCTCATATTTCATCCCTAAAGTTTTTCAAATTTTATAATTAAGTCCAACTTAATTGAAATTGATTTTATTCTTTTAAACTACTCTATATGTTAGACACATTAGGTTCCTAATGTATTGATAATGATTATAAATGCTAACTCTAATTCATAATTATAATAAGAAAATAAAAATACTTTTAATTTATCTTTAATTCTTCAATTAAATAATTTATAATCATAGATCAAGATTAATTTCTAGCAATATGTTATGATCACTCAAATATCAGAAATGTCAGAGTTTGACTTAACCTGTCTGTGCATGGTTATGATGTATAATTTAATCCTTTCATCATCTAATGTTTTAATTAGACAAAGTATGAATATAGTGTCTACTCTTTTGTATCCAATTATATTCATCCTTGCTAATTAGTAATTGATTTATAATTGATATTTGAAAATTTCTTTTCAAATGTCAGTTCACTCTGGTTAGAAAATTTCATAAATTACTACTAATCAATAACAATAGAACATTTTTCTAATTACTTTATAGTGATGAATCCTTTATTAACTTATTCAAATATCTCCATATAGTTTATAATGCATCCCATTACTACGGACTGAGTTATCCTAGGATAGTTCATAAGTAGCATCAAAACACAATAATTCCTATATGAGATCCTTTTAATAATCTCAAGTCTAATAATCAATTATACAATTATCGTTTTGAGAAATCAACAAACACAAAAGTAATATTTCATTAAGGATTCTCATAGTCGAGTCAGTTCAGTGACTTATTCTCTAATAAGCACCACACATTAGTTTAAATATTTCCATATAAGATCAATTGCTTTCTTCATAAGAAAGAAACATAATGTATGCTAGTTTTATCATTTCATCAATCTCTTGTCTTGATGAAACTACAACTAAAAATATTTAGGAATAATACATAAATGTAAATTGAATACCATAATTTACAAAATAATTATTCTAGGAATTTTACCTTTAGTATAAAACATCAAATGTAATTAACTTAATACATAAAGATAAAGAATGTATTTTATTAATTAAACAATAATGGCATACATTAAATTGCAGCCAACTGATTGGCCATAAGGATGTAAACTAACAGGCATCACCTTAATTGATGATCCTAGTTTATTTTTAATCGGTGATAGTAAGAGAGTTGAATGTGGAATTTATTTGATGCTTTTGGATGATGATCTTCTAAGTGAATCTAATAAGCCTTTTGACATTAAGTTGAGTTTTTTTTTTGGTATATATATGTATTTGTATATATATCAAAAATTTTCCTACTAGTTTAGGACCATGAACATAATCTTAGATTAGAAAAGAACGGGAGTAAATTTACTACTTTAATATCCCATAATCTTTCAATATTTTTGAAGTTTTAGACTCAGATCCTAATCTAATGTTAGCGAGATTGGAATTTGGAAAATAAGAAAGGCTTGTGGTGTAAATCCTATGTATTCAATTAAGACCAAAAAAATGGGCTTCTATTATCAAAGAACATTTTCGCTTACTTGACTTGGTGAGTCATGTAACATGTTTAATACAAAAGGGGAAGTGTAAAATAGAGTTCGTAATATATAGCAATTAGCATTAAACCACGTGATTAGCTGATCTAATTTAACGTTCGGTTTGTAGATGATAGGTTCCATCATCACATAGTAAAATTAATGATGCACATAGGTTGATATCTTGAAGACCCAGTTACTCTAATTGTATTTATGACTAACAAGTGGAAGGGATTGCTGTAGATGGAATTCAGCCATTAAATCAAGATCAGGCAATGACATGGGTATCATTCATCTAGAACCAATTTGTCTCTTAATACATGCTGTTAGATTAAGTGTCATAACACTTTATGCACATAGGTGAATATCTTGAAGACCCCGTTACTCTAATTGTTTGTATGACTAACAAGTGGAAGGGATTGCTTGTAGTTTGAATTCAGCCATTAAATCAAGATCAGGATTAGATTATCATAACCCTCTTCCTTCTTTTTTGTCCAGCTTAGACACCAACTCCTGATGACAACTTCTGGATATATATGCTTGCAACTCTCATGAAATGATTGAATCGTTGCTTATTAACACATTATATGCTTTTTGGTGCTCTTTAACTTATCGAAAAAGGGAATTAATTAGTCTTTTTTACTAAAGCCTGCAAAGAATAATTGATTGGTCTGTCTCAATCAGTGCAACTAGATAAACTACTTGATCTAAGCTCTTTCATTGTGGTTGAAAGTACAAGAAGTCTCAATTGGTTGAGATGTGGACTGCATTACCCCTTTGGTTATTGTCTACTTTACTCAAGAATGTTGTCGACCAATTCCCAATTCCGGTTTCAAGCTTTACACCCTTCAAAAGGATAAATAAGGGAAGCTTTTGATACTGACAAGGATCTACAAGAGGCCAACATTAATCAACATTTTCAATCTTAGGTGAAAAGCTATTGCATCTTCTTGGTAGTTCTCTTAGCTTCTTGTGATCCAATTGATGACCTTCCAATGTTTTATTTGGTCATCTTAATCACTTGACACAAATATTTCACCCTTGAAATTATGAGAGCAAGACTACACGTTTCTTTCTTCTTTCCAATTGGGATGCTTAATTTTCTCAAGACTACCACTTCCCAAACAAAAATAATAGCGCTTTTGAAGTCGCTTCCGAGATGTTAGAAATTAACCCTAAAGGGAGGAATTATTGGCAAGTGCATTAATGTTACAATAACTACAGTCCACTTAACAATTTTGACAGTTGTTAATTAATACTCTCTCCGATTCATAATAAGAGTCGTTTTAGAAAAATACACACTTATTAAGAAAGCTAATGAAATTATAAATATACCCTTATTAATACTCCCATGTGAGAGAAATTGCATATTAAATTGCCTTGAAATTGTGATCTGTATAATTAAGATGAGAGAGAAATGAAAGGTTAATTTTGGAAGAAAATTATAAACATGCATACAAAGTCAAGAATGACACTTATTTTGAATAATTAAAATGTATCTAAAATGACACTTATTATGAATCGGAAGGGAGTATAACTTAATATTTAATTTGGTAAATTTTTAAAAAGCTTAAATATTACAATTTTAATTGGCAGCGTAAGGGACACACTCTAAATGACAGGGGGGCCAATTCAAAAGGCACAAACTGAGTGTCAGGTGAATAAAGTGTTGTTCATGGGAACACTAAACCTAAGAATGTTGCTGTCGTGTTAGATAGATTGGTGTTCTTGTGTTACCATATCCCATGGAGTCATCATTGTTGTCTGTTTCTTTATCTGTCCGGAATAAGATGATTGTATCAATGATTAGAGAATAAAGATTTGTGTCTTTCAAAATTCCCACAACACACAGAAAAACATCTTCTATCTTTTTTTTTTCCTTTTTTTCAATATAGTTTATAGCTTTTTAGGACATTTTAAGTGATATTATGGTAATATTGCATAAAATAAAATGGGTAAGATAAAATGCCTGGAATTAATTATTCATATTTATATTCAATTAATTTACATCGTTCTAATATAAGAAAAATTCAAAACAATTATTTAACAATTTTCACACAAATTCAACCTCTCTGTTATTTAAAGGAAATACAATGCATACTGAACCTTTCCAAATTTCATGTTTAGTAAAATTTATACCAAGTCGTTGTTGTTATAAATAATGAAAGTCATCTAGTCACTTCAGTTTAGTTAAGATAAAGTTGATATCTTTCATCTTTCACGGGGATTACACCAGAGAAAAGCTGGATCAGTTAGTGGATGTGAATGGAACTTTTGTAGGGTTTGCTTTTGACAACCTGCACTTCATGTAGACATAATTCAGGTAGATCTATATAAAGCTTTTTTTGTGTCTCAGTCCCTTATTTCTCCTCAAACTCACAAACTGAATGTGCATTTCAAATTCTGCTAGATGTTTTGCTTCATCTAGACGAAACCTTATTGTAAAAGCAGTGGAGATTAGTTTATTTATTTGGTGGAGCAAGTCCTCCAAGAAGTTCTTAATTCAAGAGCTTGATAAAGGAATGTTCTAGCTCACTCAAAACTTTATAAGCCGCTTGATAATATTGTTATATTACAGAACGAGTTAATCCTTGTGATTCATGTCATGGTCTGAGACATGACTTAATCACAGATCCAACACCAAATCTACTTCATGCCGAAAATCTTGAGTCACAAGATAGGTTCCACCACCTTATGTTTTTATACAAAGAGATTTGATTACTAAGTCGATGCTTTTGCCTCTTTTTTTAGCTCAAATGAAAGTACAAGGAAAGGTGGGTCGATCCATTTCTAATATTCGAAAGCTGTTTTTTTCTGTGAAGAACTCTGAAATCAATCATGCCACTCTTTCTCGAGCAAAGGGTACTGTGTGCAAACAAACCAGAAATGTAGAATAAAAGAAGAAACACAAGGTCATAAATAAAATCTTGCCACAGGCCCAAGCAGCATTACAACTATAACAAGGTCATTATTAATATGGTAGAGGCTGCGGAGAATCGTCCATATAAGATGATCATATGCTTCCATTTCATGCAGAGAGGGGTTCAAATTTCAAACTAGGCAAAGAATCTCTGCACACCGCTTGAGATGGTGTTGATCACCGTAAGCATACTCTGATTGGTGGTCCTTTAGTCATGATGATGGTCAAAGAGAGCTAGACCTCGTAATGGGTGTTGGGTCGTTGTAGCTAGCTTCTTTTGGGTCCTAGCTATGCATGCATTGCAGCACCCACCATGGGTTCTTTTATAACTTTAGTGGCACATGGAGGCCAATGATCTATGCTCACTTCTTGAGGGACCATAGGATTTGCCTAAAAAGGGTTTGGAATATGATGCTGCCACTACCTGGCTCACGATCCAACGGCTGTCCTAGCTTGTTTTATTTTACGACGGATTGTGGATTTAGATGATATTGTAGATTTTGATATGCTCTCTTGCATGTGAAAGCTTACGTTTAAGTGATAAGGCTCGATAGATCTTCCTGTAACACCGGAAGCTGATTGTCCATGCAACACAATGCATTCTTACCATCGTCCGGGAGCGTGAAAGAAACTGACGTTTAAAACCCCTAGGCTTTTATTTAAATAAATTTAACAATGAAATTTTGAAAATTAATAAAATATTATAATAATCAAATATTATATAAAATTAAAGATAAATTTAATTTTATAAACTAATTGATTGAATAATTTCATTTTCATATCTGTATAATATTTAAGGATAAATATTAGTGAAATATAAAATAAATAATTAAATAAGTAAAATTTTATTTCGGCTATTATTTATTTGTTAACATTATTACAATTAATTTTATTTGAATGTATTTTAAGGATATATTAAATTATACTTATTAAATAATTACTTAAAAATAAACTAATTATTAGCAATTAAAATAAATTAAAATTTATTAGTTAATTAAATAGTATATTTAATTGGTGATAAATCATATTATCACAAAATATTAAAATTAAAAACAGAATTTAGAAATTTAAAGCCCTTGGTTAGTTGGTTATATAATAAGGAGACCAATCGGGCGTGCTGTACACAGCCATGGAATAACGCGTGGAATGGGATCACGTATAACACGCTTGCGCTCATCTTCGACTTTGACTGACCGATGTTGCAGACACGGCAAAGACAAACTTGCTCTTATTTTCTACGCTCTACGTCTTCCCTTCCCAATTTCTTACATCCGAATCTTTGGGGTCGGTCGACAGGATCTTGGAACCTACCGTAGTATATAATTCGTAACTCCCACTATTTATACATTTATGTCTTATTTTAAAGTAAAACAAAAAGACGTTTATTATGAAAATCATTGGACTAGTATGTAGGGATATAAAAGTAAGCAAATTTCGTGACTTTTTATTAATGTTTTAAAAATTGGATCAAAAGTTAAATTAGTAAGACAAAAATTTTAAGATTTATAAGGTTTAACTTATATTAGACCGTCATAAAATAACTAAAGATGAAATAAAATTAAATAACTAAAAGAAATTGTTTTTATTTATAGAAAAATTTAAAGTTTAATTGAATAAAAAATTATTAAAAGAAAATTAATTAATGTATTTTAGTTTATACAAATTTATTAATTTAAAAATTGATCGATTAATTAATAAATTGATTGATTTTTAACAACAAGAATTATTAAAGTAAATCGAAAAATTAAATTGAACTAATTGTGAACATGTCTTGACTATAATCAAACATGAATTGAGCAAGACATTCAAAAATATAATTTTATAACAAGCATTGAAGATTAAAAGGTTAAGATTAATTTGGATTGTTTTAGAACTGATCATGAGCATAAACCACCCAAATCATCTAAACTGTTCAAATAAAATCGTTTAACTAGTTAAGCCGCTAAACTATTGATTTGTAATTAATAAAAAGGAAAAATAAAGCATCGGTTTAATTTAATTTGTATGTTTATTTGAACTACTAAAAACCAAACCGAAAGTTGTATGCACTTAATAAATATTTCAAAAAGTCACTTGGAATATTTATAAGTGCACACAACCTCTTTAGATTAAGAGAGCCTTATGACTACATGAGTATAAAAGTTGGATTAAGAAAACCTTATGACTACATGAGTATAGAAGCATGACTAGGTCGTTGGGGAGATATGGTATCGTCCAATAGTCATTAACTTTTGTTTGTAAAATTTATAAACAATAGTAATAATTTCATCTAGATTGTGAGATTTTAAAGGAATTCTTAATTTTAAACGAGTGTTAAATTTTATTTTTTCATAAGCTAAATTGCCATTCATTATTTCTATTATTTGATCTTTTAAATTAGTTATACGTTCATCTATTATAGTCATTCATATAGGGGAGTCCATTCCTTCTTTAAAAGTATATTTTAATAATATTTAAATAGAAGAGAGATGTATATATCCTATTTTATGTCCTTTTTCTTCTGAATTTTTTTGAAATTGTTTATCGTTATTAATTAAAACTGTTTAAATAAAAGGAACATATGAGTTGTGCTAAAATTTAACTTTTTTAAATAAAAAATTGATTTCGAGTTTGGTTCATTTCATAGCTCCAGTCAAGTATAAACTTAAAATTTGTTTAAAATATTGAGTTAGAATTTAATTAAACTAACATAATCAAAACCATTTAGAGATCTAAGCAAAATCCAAAAAGTAAATAAAAAATCTTTTTATACCTTATTCATAGAATTGATCTTTCAAAACAAGTAATTACAAAATTTTATAATCACATGAGTGATATTTTATGAGATAAAATTTATATTCAAACCACACGATCCACACTTCTAACTTCTTTCACCTGTGTCTGAGCACGTTAATAATATTCTTACGTATAGCCCTTATCTTTCAGTTATTATTATCCATAATGTGGAAAAATGTTCTAGACAAGACAAATCCCAGGATAATGATCTGCCGCAACATTCGATTTTCGTTTCTACTGCCTAACATTGTCGGCTTCCAAGATTTTGTGTGTTGCTTATGCGTGATTTTGATTACGTCTTTAAGGGTTATTCCAAATCGAAAGGAAGAAAGAGAACCAAAGTGTGAGTGAAATTGAATACTAACGGGGCATGCAAAAGTTCATCTTATTCGACCACAGCAGGTGAACTTGTTCGTAACAGCTCTGGCGTGTGGCTTGGAGGCTTTGTCCAAAGTATTGGCTGGTATTTCTCAGTATCTACTGAACTCTGGGCATCTTCTCCAAATTGAACCTGACTTGAAATCTTGGATATCAACTAATGAAATTAGAGTTGGACTCTCAATTGGTGCTGAACATTCTCGCTGACTCTACTAAACAAACTACGTCATTCAATCCTATCGTCATAGGCATTAACGAGTTCTTCAATCGAAACTAGATAGTCCTACCTCGCCATGCTTACAAGGAAGGAAATAGGTATATCGACTGGCTAGCTAACTTTGCTGCAAATTTTGATTTAGGAGTTACCACTTTTGTTAATGCATCTTCAGGATGTCTCTCGATCTACCTAGAGGATATAGCTAGGGTTAACCTCCTTCGATTAATCATGAAATTTGCATTTCATGCAAAAAAAAAAAAAAAGAAGAAGAAAGAGAACCAAGTAATTTATGTATTAAAATTCATAATATAATATTTTTAAATTTTAAGATGAAATAAAGTGTTTTTTTTATCTCTTATATATAGTCCGACTTGAAGTTGTGTTGTCTATTGCCTAAAATAAAAAGTAATCTCAATGAAATAGGAAGCTAATACGATTGCGAAGCAATATCAAATCATTTGAAATGTAAAAATAGAAATCTACTTCTAGATTTTTTGAATCCTTTCCTTAATGAGATGACATTTGATGTCTGTATACTTAGTTCGATTATATGCAAGACAATGACTAGTTAAGCAAGAAACAACGAGGAACATGCAAGTCTACAAGCCATAGATATATACTTTCGATGTATTGGGACTTCTCTTTCCTTAATGAGATGACATTTGAAGACTGTATACTTAGTTCGATTATAAGCAAGACAATGACTAGTTCAGCAAGGACAACGAGGAACATGCAATTGTACAAGCTATATATAGATACATTCTTTTGATCTGTTCAGACTTCTCTTTCCTCCTTGTTTTCCACATTTTTCTTCAGTTGTTTACTCCTTTAAGCAATTGTTACCAAATTTTTATTTTCAGAGTGAAGCAAGGACATGAGTACCGTGCTGACCGGAGAACAATACGGTAATATATTTTGTATCAGTCTCCAGTACTTGTCGGTGTCAAAATACTAGTAAAATATCAAAAACAAATTAAGAAAACTTTATAAACTTAGGGACTAAATTAAAAAACAACTAAGGGCCCGTTTGGTTCTACTTCTGTTTTTCTGTTGTTGTTTTTAGTTTCTGTTTCCTGTTTTCAGTTTCTATTTTTTTGCTTA
>JAOTIZ010000007.1:23952730-23971673 GCA_027123425.1 Erythroxylum panamense | reverse complement strand
GAGCCCAAAGGTCGACCGCGTCGACGAGAGTGCTGTAAATCATCATGCTGGGGCATGACGAGTAACAATTGATCAGAAACCATACCGATGTGCGAATCATCACGATAGACAGGAAAACCAACAGTATCAAAAACATCAGAAATTGGGATAGGCAATGCAGTAAGATGTAAAGGTGGACTCAAGTCTGCATGCGGGGGGTCACAAAATGGTTCCTCATCAATAGGCTCTTGATGAATAGTCATAGACTGAGAAGGTAATATAGCCCCTTGAGATTCTGTAGGCTGCGGAGAGGATAGTATGACGCCCTCAGTTGAAGGCAATTTAGGTAAAGCAGGCGATGATGGGTGCAGAATAGGCATACTGGGCAACACAGAGGGTTGAGGGGTTGGAGCAATCAACACTGGCGATGGAGGCAGTACAGGCAGTAAAGGTGGGCAGACAGGGCCATCAGCATCATCTGGAAGATGAGGGAGAATATCAAACCTGGATGACAGTTTGAGAGTAGCGGGGGGCGAATCGTGCGCCTTGGGAAAGTCGAGACCAGTAGGCGGCAAGGGATCAGAAACCAGTAAGGGAGTGTTAACCAGAACATTTTCAGCCGGAGTCACTGCGGGTAGAGGAAGCGGGGCAGAGGAGGGGATGTCGGGAACAGAGGCAGTCCCCTCGTCGATCGGTAAAGCAGATGAGGTTGGTAGAGTTCCTTTTGGCTTCCACAGTTGCGGTATAGGGGGAACACGAGAGTTGACAGGTAGCGACTTTGGCGTAGGATCAACGGGCTTAGTCGGATGCAATTGACGGCAATGATCCACGTTATGTCCGACTTTGTGACAGTGACAACAGAAAGCTGGGAGGTCTTCGTAGGTAATCGACTGGAAAAAAGGCATTGATTCTGTACCCAGTCGGATACGCTTAGGCAACTCCTTCAAGAGATCAATTTCAAGACAAACCCGAGCGACCGACGGCCTCGATAGGTTCAGAGTAGGAGCATCAATTTTCAATAAGGGGCCAATCGGAGCAGTCATGCGCTTCAAATACTGTTCGTGAAAACCATAAATAGGGAGGCCTGCAAAAGAGACCCAGATTGGGACGATGGAGGACTCGTGATTGGGGTGAAAATCCGGGGTCCATTTGAACACACGCATGAGGTGGGAATCAAAAGTCCAGATAGTGCGCAACCAACATCTCTGATAATCCTCTTCAAGATCAAAACTAATGAGAACATGTCGGAAGTCGATTAACCCTATAGTAAAAGCACCGATAAAACCAATTCGATCGAAAGCTGAGCGTAAAAAAGCCAATTTTGGGTTTCCTTTTGTAAATTTGCCCACGAGAGAAAATCGGAAGGGGGCTGATAGCTGATCCTGCTCCGCTTGTGTCAAGAAGAACGTTGGTTCACCTTTCAGCAGCTTCGATGTGGAAGCAATGTCCACATCGGCAAGAGATCGAAGAATGGAGCGAGGGGGTGTTTTCGATCCAGATAACGCTTGAGCAAATGTACGATCGCCTCCCCATGGCGGCGGCGCTGGGACAGCGCCGGGCATGTGGTAAGCCGGACGCGCCTACCAGATCGACGGAGGAGCCGGACGCGCCGGGACGACGAAGGGTAGAGGAAAGATAAAAAAAGATGATGAAAATTGAATATTGTGCTTTGGTCGGGATGAGTTTTTAATAACAAGGGTTATTATTTATTAAAGTAAATTGAATTGAACTGAAAAGTTGATTAATTCAAAATTTATACTTCTTATTTAGTATATAAACCTTTAAACGTTAAATCTTTCCTTTAATCGATTCGATGTCTAATCCAATTTTTAAAACATTATTTATAAGAGTGTTTAGTATCAAATATTAAGAATGACAATAAATTTTTTTGACTTATGTTTAATTATTATGTAATTGATTTTGTAAATAAATAATTAAATATTTTATATTATTACTAATTAATAACAATTGTATTTAATAAATAAATAATTAAAATTATTTTATTGATTCAATAAATTATTAATTTTTAAATAGTTGAGAATGATTTTTTTATAAGAATAAAATTAAAAAATTGTAATGAAGTTAATTAATCCGATGATTTCCCAAAAGATGATGATCATATTCATATACAATAATAATTGAGAAAAAAAAATTTATCACAGTAAATAAAAAAATTAGAAGCTAACCTAAGAATTAAGATATGTTGAGAAGCAACTTTAGAGGAAGAGTGAACTGAGACTTTCAGTTGAGACGAAAGGCAAAGGAAAAGACAAAAAAAGCTTTGTTGAATAAATATTAGAGAAACATTCAATTTTTTACTATTATTTAGTTATTATATAATTTATTTTGTATGTGATTACTTAAAATATGTTATATTTTATAAATAATAAATAAAATATTAATGAAGTAAAATAAAATAATTATTAAAAAATTAATATAAAAAATAATTTTGATGACAACATTCTAATAAAAATTAATATCTTGATAATATTATAATAATATCTTTTATCTTTTATTTAAGCTTTTTATTCAAGAAATACCCACATCTCTATATAAGTCAAGGATTATTTAATATCCATTAACTATGTCATTCCCTATTAAGAATGCAAGTTACATCCTCGCTCCTATCTCTTTATTACTAGTTACCAGATAAGACATTAGGTAATTGGTCGGTCTCATCTTGATTTAAATTTTGACTAAATTTTAATTTGGTATAATTATTTTTAAATTTATTTTTAAAATTTGTATAATATTAATTTGCATAAAGGAGATGCAAGATATTTAAATTATCAAATTAATTCAATTTTAAATTAATTAAATTTATTTATAAAAGTATAATTTATATCAGGAGTCATTTTTGTTTGTATCTACAGATTTATTTATTTAATGGATCTGATATAAATCGATCTTGATTTAAAGTCCTTTTTTTTAACTATCTAAAATAATATTATTTTAAGTTTTAATTTTTGAATTGTGAAACTAAGTTTTAAATTGGCATCTCAAATTAAAAAATTAAACTATGCACCTAATTCACGAATTAACTAAAAATAAATAATTTAACCAAATTTTGATTTGTGTGCAAGTCCTAATTGCACACGATGACCTAATACTATTCTAGTAAGTATTTTTTTAGTAGAATTTCTACAATGGTCTTGTTAGGATATATTATATATATATAAGTAATTAATTTTGACATTTTTTTATTAATTGGATCTATAAGATATTAATTGGATGATGATAGCTAACCAATAACCCTTGTTTAATTTTGATTCAAAAAGTTATTATGGATAATATTCTAGATGTTATTGAATCATGTCTTTAATAGAAGTGCATCTTGAGAAGATATGAGGTAGATTATGTTGATGTGTGCTTGAAGGGCATCACTATAATTTCCTTGTGAATTCATTGATTTATGTGAAAAAACTGAGGTGTGCAAATTTTGGGTATCTAAGACCTATGACTGATATCTTTGGTGTATATTGTGAGTGCTTTGAGTCAAATGCGTGTGTATTAACGTAAAGTGTGCGCAATCTACATTGTGTGTGGGAGTGAAGTCCTCTCGATGATGTTGGGAATGTGGGATTTGCCGTGTCCTTGGTGAATTAGAAAATTTGCATTGAGAGGTCTATGGACGTGTAACAGTAAAGATTCTGACAACGATATTTTCAAATGTGGGCAGCTGGTTTAATGATGAATTGATTTCAAGTGTGAGATATCTTGGTGTCTTTATTAATGGGTTGTTATTATGGCTGTGGGTGTCTTATACAGCTACTTTGATATCTGAATATAGGCTGCATATCTATGTGCTTTTCGTGGTGTGTTCTTTACTTGTCTGATAGCAATTACAGGTGTGTAGTGTGTGTTTTTTGATTGGGAGATTCACAATTTTGTATTGAATGAGTGGGGTTGCCCACACTGCTCACGGTTGGACTGATCCGTGTGTTGCGTGTGATTTTTGTCGTGGATTATTTGGTGACTGTGTAGCCATAATCTTATTTTGCGTTTTCCATGAATCAATATATAGTGTGGGAACAACTTTCAGATCTCTTTTGGAGGAGCTAAACCCATAAAAAGTTCTTCTGTTTGAATCTCAAGTGTGTTCAGAATTTTTGTTATTAATTTTTTTAAACACTTGAGTCTTTTATTTATTATCTTTCAATTAATAAATTGTTGAGATAAATCTTGTGTGGAGGTTAACATGGGTTGGTTGTATTATTGGGTGTAAAAATCTTTCAAGAGAAGTGAGGTTAAGAGATAGTGTTAAGAGTTGAGTGGTGTCGACTCAATAAAGCCTTAGATAAATATATTATACTTCGCTAAAATTGAGTAAACTGAGTGGGGGCTCCGCAAACGCATGTAAAGTGCATCGGATTACGTTAACAAATTTTGATGTTGATTTATTTTTTGCTCTTTTAATTTTTCTGAATTTTTGTGTTTGCTAAAAACGAGTTGGAAAGTTTGCGAAACTACTATACACCTTCGAATTTATCAGGTCTTTATTGTAACATCTCGTTCCCATACTAAGGGTTAGAACTCTAAATTTCGGTAATGGAGAAAATAGCAACGAGAGATTAGAAGAAAGTACATTGCATACTCATACTTAACGTAGCATACGCATGCATGTGAATAGTAAATTTTGCTTAAAAAAATGACTATACATGCATTTATTGACATTTCCAAGTATAATTATTTGTAAATGTGATTTTATTGAAAATTGTGGTTTGATTGTATTCAAAATTTGATTTGGAGATTGTAATTATTGATTTAGAATTTTTGAAATTTTTTGGAACATTTCTGAAATTTCAGGATATTTTGGGACTAGGAAAATTGTCAAATGGCAAAACGATTGTTAAATGGTAGTAGAAATAAGAGTCAAATGACAATGAAAATTTTTATATGTGACATTAAGATTTAATAACTTATGTCATTGAAAAATTGGGAGAAAAATAGGTTGAAATTTGGATATAAATGGACTAGTTAATAAAAGACTAAGAAGAGATCTTGAGAGAGTGGCAAGTGACAAGTGTCACTTGCCACACCACATGTTTAAGTCACAATTTGTTAAATGAAAAACCATAATTTGGGTCTTTCACTTGGCTATTCATGACTTATGCCACATTTCTTCATCTTCTTCATTTCTCATCTTTCTCTCTTCTTCTTCTTCGTCTACGATACTCTCCTCTTCCAAGCATTAGTGTTGAACTTTGCTCTTATCCTCTACTTGCTATTGCCTCTTATTTTTGTTAGCTTCATTTCTTCATCTTCTTCATTTACTTTCTTCTTCATTCATGAACCCTTACCCTCTCACGTCGATGTTTGTTCAACCTTTTCAACTTGCTTCTTCAAGATTCATGGTCTCCTTCTTCTTGTTGCTAAAAGACCCAACATATTCCACCTTAAAAAGTGAAGATCGTGTATGTTGGAGGAGCTAGGGTTTCACGGTGATTTGAAGGAGTTTTGGAGCTCAAAAAGTAATTTAAACTTTGTTGTTCATGTGTTGTTTCAAATGGAGCATATATGATGATAGTTCAGTGGTAAATAATCATGACAAAGGAATTGAGTATATGATAGAACGTTGGTGAAGAAATGAATGTATACATATTGATGTTTTGTTTCACATAAATGCTAAATAAAGGATTAAGAGTTGTTTTATGGATGATATTGAGTTGAAATGGAGTTAGAATAATGGGAAAATGATGAATAAGTGAGCTAGAAGTGATAGATTAGGCCTTTGGTGTTGGGTGAGAGAAGTAAAGTGCTAGAAATCTTGAAAAATGTAGCAGGAAAAATGTTCACCGAGTATACTTCAATATTTTAGTTATAACTTCTTCTATAGTTATCCAAATAAGATTATTCTTAATTTGGATTAAACTAGAGACGTATAGCTACATTTTTCATGAGAAGTCGAATTCAAATTCTATCTAGAAGAGTCTCAAAATCTAACTTGAAGTTGAAAAAAAAAATAGGTATGCATCTGTGAAAGTTTGTCGCGGCAAAACCTCCTTGCTTCGCTGCGGTGAACTTGAAGGTTTAGCTGGAATTTCTTTCCGGTAAAACGAACTTGTGAAAATTTCACGAGAATTCCTCTCTAGAGGAGTTCGTCGCAAAGAACTTTTCTCTACATTAAACATGTATAAGTATTTTGGGAATATCTTGTTCTGTAGTTCTCCAAATGGACTGATTCTTGATTTGGAGTAAACTAGAGATATAGGACTACAAATTATATTAAGAAATAAAATTCTGAATCAGACTATAAGAATTTCAATTTCTGGATAAAAGTTGAGTAGATGGCACTGTCTCATAATAAAAGCAGTCCAAAAATATTTGGAGTATAACTTTCACACTACTAAATCAAATTGAATCATTTTGGTGCTATTAGAAACTTATGAGATAGAAGGACAATTTTCAAAGAGAAAATGTTCCCAAATTACTTCATTTTCATTGTCTAAATGATCAAGAACGATATACGTAAAAGTCAATATTTGGAGAAAAATCTGAAATGATTCGTTGGGTTATATCATTAGATTCTAATGATGTTATTGAGGAATAATCCATAAGTATAAATGGTACTTATACGAGTTTGCGAATAAGAATGTTTACGTGATGTGAATGATAGAGCGATACCCAAGATTGTCATGAACATGCATTGTACATATTCCATATGCATAAATGTGCTTAAATGAATGCTTATAATTGTACAAATATTAATGTGTATGTGCATTGTGTGTATTACATAATTTTGATGTGCAGGATAAACGTCTGCATTCAAGTGTTTCTAGATCATTTAAGCTAGTGCTAATCTAGAGCGTATTGTGAGTAGACCTAGATGGTCTTACTTTATTGTTTGTTTGGTTATATTATGAATTTTGTGATTATGAATGAGACGTGAATGTGATTGTTCTGATTCTAGACAGTAAATATCCGGGGAGTTTGCAAAATGTAAAGATATCGAAGTGTTACTTGTATGTTAATTTGATGAAATAAGTGATACATGATTTGATTGTTAAACATCCGCATATGAAAGAAAAGTGATTCTCAACTTTAATGTTGAATGCCGGATTAAGGTCTGATGATATGTAAAAGTGAAAAATTGATCGTATATGATTGATGCATTTCATTATATGAATGCATGAAAGATAAAAACAGTTGTGACCGGAGTAGCCATAAAAAAAGAGCTTAAAGCTCAGACTGTGAAAAAGAGTCTAGAGCTCATAAAGTATATAAGAGCTAAAGGCTCACTATGTAAAATGAGCTTGGTATTCCTAACGGATATAGGACAGTTATCAATGAGCTCGATATCCTCAACAGATACGGGACAGTTATCAATGAGCTCAATATCTCCAATGGATACGGGACAGTTAAACACTCGGTCACAACAAAGTATCAATGAAAAGTGAGTCTCACGTGCATTGCCTATGCATGATACGAATGATTATAATGTGCTAAATGTAAAAGGTGAAACGATGGATCAAGTGCAAGTGATTTAATATGATTATCAAATAAATGATGTGAATTGTGTGTTATGTAACCAAGTGAGTCATCGAGGATGGTCACTCATTGAGTTTGTAAAATTCACCCAAAATTTTCAATATTTTTTAGGCTTAGAATACTTACTCCATTAGGCTAATGGGAGTACAGTCACTGTATTAAAGTAAGAGATAGAGGTCGGGATCAGTTCGTGTCTGCATTTATACTTTCTTATTTTGTATCAATTTGTATATTCTGAAATTTTTGTACAAAGCGAATATGAATATTTCCATATGTAATAGCTTTTGAAATTGGAAATGTTGATGAATGAGACTGATCAAAGTGTGATAATAATATTTGTGTTTTCGAGGTTTATGTAATAAAAAGTATGGGCTCGATTTTGTTTACTGATCTCCGCATATGCTTATATTGCTTTTAAAAAAATGTACTGAATTCCGAGTGCTTGACTGTTATAGTATGCCACCCTTACGGGATTTACACTCAGACATCACTCGGGATGTTGGGTACAAGTCTAACTAAAGTGATGTGCTACATTTATGGTTATGTTTGGTTAGACATAAAGTTTTGAATAGAATGGAATGTAATGAGATGATTTATAATAGAATATAATGTAAGTGAATGTAATATTAGAAAGTTGTTTGGGAGGGATGAAAGAGTTCACAATATAATATAGTGAAATGTTATTTAGATGAAAGGTTTTTATAATATAATATAATGTAAAGTTGTTTATCTTTTTACATTTCATTCTAAATTTTTTAGATCAGAGATTTTTAATTTTTACTGTTTAGGATGAAATGATATGTAATATGAAACTCTCTTCTTCCATTACATTCTATTATAAAACCTCATATCGAACAATGAAATAATATTACATTTCATTTCATTCCATTCTATTATAAAACTCCCGATCAAAGATAGCCTAAGGTCATTACAAATATAATTATCAAACTCTCTTCTTCTATTATATTTTATTATAAAACCTCATCCTAAATTATAAAATAATATTACATTATATTCCATTATGTTATAAAACTCCCGATCAAGCGTAGCATAAGGTCATTACAAATATAATTTAATTTTTTAGTAAATTAATTATAAAGTGCATAAATTAAAATAGACGGTTATATAAATAAATAAAGATAATAGCTGTCAAAAGGATGTAGGTCAGTTCCGTCCAAACACATTCTCGTTGACCCAATCTGTAACCGCGATTCTGATTATCTCCTCTATCTATCTTTCTTTCTCATCGTTCATGCGGATCTCTCTCTTTCTCTCTTTATGATGAGCAGTGCCGGCCCTGGGCAAGGGCCAGCAGGGCACCTGCCCAGGGCCAAATGATGAGAGGGGGGCCCTCTTCAACAGCCCCCTCTCTTGTTACTTTTCTATTTTTAACAAATTTTTATGTATAGCCAAATAAATTTTAACTAAGCTTTTTCAGCAGGCAATAGCCTCCTCTTTAACTAACAGCAACAGACGCAGACAACATGCAACAGCCTCCTTCCTCTCAAGAAATTTTAACGTTATAAGTTAACGTTAACTTATATACGCTGGCTTTAAATGACTTTAACGTTATAACGTTTTTTTTAAAGTAAAGATGATGTTTATAAATAGTCTTGAAATATTTAAGTGTACTTTTATCGTCTAATTTTTTTATTTTCATCAATATACGTATTTAAAGTACTTCAACTTAAAAATTAGCAGCAAAAAATTTAACGATTCTGTCTTTTAAGTTCTGAGTATAATTTAAAGATAAAGTTTCGAATTTTTTAATATATTTTTACTCTTTATTTTTTATTTTTAATATTAGATATTAAATTTTGCTATTTATTTTTTTCCTGTATCACAGATATAATACCATTTATATATCTTTGTGATATATTGTGAAGCTGTTGGAGTTTGGTTGTGTTTGCATACTTCTTCTAGTTCCATACAGGTGCTTTTGTTCTTTTTCTAATCCAACTGTGTTATAATTAATTTATATTATGTTGCCCAAAAAGTATTTGTCTGGAAGTGAAAAAAGGAAAAAAAAACAAAACAAAACAAGTAACACAATTGATAGAATCTAAAAAAGGAGCAATAAATAATTTTATTAAAAGAGTAGGCTCCTCTAGTGAGTATTCTGAGGAATTATGTGAAGGTAATTTTGAACAATATAAAGAAAACTTAAGTGATGAAATTCATATTCACGAGGATATTAGAAATCTGAGTGAGGATGATCATGTATCAAATACATCCACTTTAGAAAATTTACAGTATATTGAGCAAGTAAGCCCTATATTGGACATTTATAATCCTAGAAATTGGGATAATCTTGATAATAAAGCAAGGGATACTTTAGTTGAAAAGGGGTCTGTAAGAGAACTGAATCTTATGTTTTCTTTAGATAATACCTCTCGTCATTTTTCATATTCTTATTATTATAGAAATTTGAGTAATGAAGAGATTAGCGATAGAAAATGATTGGTTTATTCTAAACATGTAGATAAAGTATATTGTTTTTGTTATAAATTGTTCAAATCTAATAACAAACAAAGTAGATTAGCAAATGACGGATTTAAAGATTGAAAGCATCTTAGTGAGAGACTCAAAAAATATGAGAATTGCATTGAACATATGACTAATATGAGAAGGTGGAATGAATTAAGAGTAAGATTGAGCAAAAATCAAACAGTTGATAAAGATTTATTGAGGTCCTTTTTTTAATTTCACCCCGAACCTATAAAACTATAGGAACGGCCCTGCTTGCCGGCAAATGTTATGGATCAAATTCTGGTGAAGCTACCACCTAGAGCCGCGGTTACGTGTGGAGCAACGTGCAAGCAATTGTACTCTCTAATCAACAGCTCAGGTTTCATCTCCAAAACTCTCGCTTATACCCTTTCAATAAGAAATCACTCTGCTCAAGCTTTTTTCCTGTCAAATTCTCATAACCTGAGTTCTACTTTCTCTCTCTACTTGGAGCCCTATTCTGTCGATGACTACAAACATGATATCCCTTATCCATTCCTTACTGATAGACTTTACTACTGTAACCTAATAGATTCTATCCATGGGTTTGGTATGTGTTGTTGTTATTCATTTTGATTATCAAGACTTAGACCCTACGGACATATACATATGGAATCCTCTTATTAGACACTACGTTAAGACCAAAAGATGTAGGTCGATAGAAATTGATTATTTGTTAGTTTTTGGATTTGGGTTCAATTGTTTTAGGAACGACCATAAGGTTATGGTCATTGGACGTTGCAGGAAGGGATACTTTGAATGTAATGTACAAGTTTATTCCTTGAAACAAGGGGTTTGGAGGGACATTGATGGGCAATGGCTGAACTCCAGTGGTATTTGTGTACACCAATTTGCAGATCAGCATTACATAAATGGGGTAATTCATTGGTTGGCCTACGGAGAAAACGATGAGAGACTGATTGTTTGTTTCGATGTCTTCCATGAGACTTTCAAAGCCTTTAAGTTACAATGTAATGATAGACATTGTTCAAAGCTTTTTCAGGTTAGGGAATTCCTTGCCTGTTATGATTATCGGCATAATGCTTCAGTCTCCAACATATGGGTGATGAAAGATTATGGCGTGGAGTCTTCATGGACTAAGATGTTAATACTTTCTTACATAATAAAATCCAGGATCTTGGAATCTAATAAATTTTCACAATAATATATGCGTACCTTGATCCATCGTATATCCGATACTTGCTAATCTTCGATAATCTTCGCAAGATATCCTTTAGATTTTGTTTTCTCTCTCTTGACCATTGTTTTGTAACTTTCCGTATATGTTTGATAGAGAGATATTTGAAAGATTTTATAGGTAGAGAGAGAGAGGTAGTTATCTATTTAAAAATTCAAACAACACCTCCTCTTTTCATTATCATTATCTTTACATTCTATCAATGTAAATACATCATAGTATTTATTTTAATTAAACCTAATATCTCTTACTCAAATAACTAATAGGATTTAATATACTTAAATGATTAAACCAAAATATATGGGTCACATATAATGAAATTATCTAACATAAGATTTACAGCTTTGAATCTTACGGATTATCACCTTCTCTTCTAGCGTTCAAAGACGGTGTTGTTTTGATGGTCAATTATTATTTCAAAAGGATAAACGAGTTATTTTGGATTGATCTTCAGAATAGAGTGATAATGAAAACTAGAGTAGAAATTCCTACTTGTTTTATCCGTGTCTCATCTTATGTAGAGAGCTTAATTTTGATGGATAAAGAAAGTGGTGCTCTTTCTTATTAAGAGGTACTTTAGTGACATTATAAGAATTGAAATTATTAGTATTTAATTTGAATATGTTTAATACCCTTTAAATGATCCTATACTTATTATTCTTTTATTGATAATTCCCCTTTAATCCTTCTTTTCGTGCTTTGTAAACGATCCCTACTACTTTATGCTTAAAGAACCTCACATCTCTGCCTCTCACACACACAAAAATAACTATGTCTAGACTTTTTCGACTTAATAACATTTTATGCATTAAATTTAATTCAAGTTCGCTCTTTATTAAAATAATGTTTATCTTATTCTATCATTAGAAAAGGACTCTTCTACGGCTAAAGTTTATGTTTGACTCAATAATCCAACTTGCATAATGACATCAAAATAGAAACACTAACAAACTTGGTCTTTCTTATACCTTAATTAATACTAATCAAGTTTCAAATTAAACTCCAGTCTATTACTAACATTAGAAAGACAAAAAAAATACTTATGTCCATTAGTAATTAATTCATAAAAAAGAAAAAATTGTTAAAAGAAAGAACCAGCTTAAGTAGGGAGCTTAGCTTTGATGGACAAAGAAACTGGTTTTTGATCCTATTCAAAGCCGTTCTTAACGTTTTATAAGCCTTTGACGAATTAAAAAAAGACTCTAACAAATGGATAATAAATAAGCGTGTAAATTTTAAAAACTTATTTTATTATTAAAATTTAATGTTTATATATAGGTAACCTAATTTGTATAAGTTCACACATTCAATAAAATATTAAGTGATCATAAAATCAACTAATAATAACTTGCAAATTTTAGTAGCAATAAAATCACTAAAAATAGTAACAGTAATAACAAAATAACAATAGCAGAAATTGAACAGCAAAATACTAAGAGAATAGCACTAACAAAAATAGAAATGATCATGATTTATGAAAAATAATTTCTTCGTGTATTTCTAGATACAAAATCATTAATAATATTATTAAAATCAATATGTTCAATATATCCGTCTCAATAAATAAAATAGCTAAATCATTTAATCTATTACGGTCTTATTTAATTATCAAATAATTTATATTATTATTTAATTATCATGACATGTTTAATATAATCATACAAATTTTTATAATAAATGAAACCATTTATGTAATCTTTGAATTGAGTAACTTAAATTATTTGATTTAGTCATATCATCACTAAACTTATGTGAAACTCTACAAGAGCACAAATCTAACAATTATTACATTACTTGTGGCAAAGTATACCGAAAATTATAATTACAAAAATTAAATTATTTATTAATGTTTAATTATATTTTTTATAAATAATAAGTAATCTAAAAATAAAAAAGGAGAAACACAAATAAACACAATATTATTTAATATTAAATTTCTGATTTAAAATGATAATACAGTATCCATCTGCATGATAAATTACAAATTAGTTATAATATATTCAAATATTTAGTAAGCTATAAATACATTAAAAATTTTAGAAAACCTTTAAATTATCACTCAGAATTCAGAATCGTAAAAATTCTTTGCTGTAAATTTTGAGTTGGAGCATCTTATATTCATATGTTGATAGATATAAAAAAATTAGAATGTAACATGCTTCAAATGAATTTATAAGAAGCTAAAAAGTTAACATTAGTTTGGAAGCTAAAAAGATTAAGTAGTATTATGAAAATGATATACATCCAGAAATGTTTCATTCCTTCTCTGCAACCATTAATTAGCAATTAATGCTCTTCATCAATTAAAAGAGAGTTAACGTTAGTTTGGAAGCTGAAAAGATTAATTTGGAAGATGAAAAGATTACATAGTTCTCATGATCTTCACCAAAATTGTTTCATTCATTCTTTGCAACCATTAATTAGCGTTTAATGCTCTTCATTTATTAAAAGAACGTTGGAAGGTCAGAGTAGGTAGGCCCCTAATGGGGTGAGGCCCTGGGCAGGTGTCCTGACTACTCCTGCCTTAGGTCACGACTGCATATTGATCATTACCTATATTGATTAGTTTTATTTAATGCACATTCTATTCTATAGAACTTTTAGTTACATAATCTATTTGCAAGTCGAGCCCTTTAGTATACAATGAGTGCATTCAACTTATGCAATTTATTCGAATAAATTCTTGTTAAATATATTAGAGGCAATAAGCATAAAAAACCATATTTGCTAAATCGATGTTGCTAAGAGACATTTAAACAAATGTTTAGGTTTCCTCCATACATAATTATTGCAAGTAATACATTTTTCTTATACTAAAAGATATATTTTTTTTAATTTTTAGGCGACTATTGAAGATCAATGTCTCTACTCAACATTCTCAATCACTAGTGTTACCTTCCATCAACTTCTCCATCACAATTTCATTCCTTATGATTTTGCTCTAAATGTTCATACACATACGGAGATGATAGATCATGCCTATATCAATACATTTCGCTCTAAAAAAGTCCCTTAATTTCTTCTATCTCTCTGTCTGTATATAACATAAAGATTATTCATGTTATTTTGCATTAGAGTACATAAATCTTTATGCCTTGTCAAGTTCAAGATTAAGAACCATTAGTTAGTACATAGTAACATATATCAGACATTTCAAACGCATTGCATCTCTTGTGCTTGCTTTAAAAGTCTACCTTATGTTCTAATGGCTCCAAGTAGCTTGAATTTGCCCTTTCTTAATGTTGTGAGCAGCTACTAGAGTTACTCACTCTAATTCACACCCCAAATCCTAAGCCTTGTGAATGGTGGCTTAAAAAGATAAGAACATGAGGGAGAACTCAATGTTTTTTGGGAGAGTCTTAAGTGTGAGAGGGAGAAGTGATGCGGACTAGTTAGCTTTGGATTACATGAAAGATCTTGACCGCGGCAAGGTTTGCGGCAGGATGCGAAAAAAGGCTTAAATTCTATTTAGGGGTCAAAAAAACTATTTTTCTATTTCTATTTTTCTGTCTTTTATTTTCCTAATCTTGTTAGGATTTGGATTAGGGTTTTTGGTCATTTATAAATAGGCCTTATTTATGTTTTCGGAACATCATCGATTTTCGGAACACAAATTTTATTCTAGAATTTGGCTTTGCCATTCTTTCAAGATCGCTTGTCGTTCTTGTTTCTCTTTTCGTCCAATCAAACGATATTGATTAAACTCCTGAACGGAGTCTAAACGTTCTTGTTCCGTTTGTAACTTCCGTTCTGCGTCATAAGTAGACTGCACATGTAATAACTTTTGCTTATAATTTGCTTTTGAGCATGCTTCGAGCCATGTCTAGTGTTATTTTATTCTTTCTTTTAGCAACAATATTTTGTTGGCATACTTGGGATTGTCAAGGGTCAATAGAATCCATTCGCTTCATAACACTCTTAAAATTTCTTAGAAATGAACAATCCTCTTAAATAAGCTATTATGAATTTGATTTGTTATCCACTCTATTTCTTAATTACAACTTTGAACTATTTAAAAGCTTCAAAAACTTCAAATTTCTACGTACTTCAATAGGCGTACTCATATTTTTCTTAAAAAATATAAATAAAGAGAAAAAAGTAATTGCTTTTACTTAGAAAACTCGGTGTGATTGGTCCATAAGCATTTGGATGTATGAGCTCTAGTGCTTTCTTTGCTCTTGACTTTGACTTTTTTGAAAAACTATTTCTAAATTATTTTTTAAGTAGTCATCCTTTACAAAGTTGGTCAGAATGATTACTATGAGGTAGTTCTTTTGCCATTTATTTCTTAGATAGGAATTACAAGCACTCAAAATTGAAATGTTTAAATCGAAGATGTTATAACTACGGTGCATCCTTGAAGTAAGACTTTACACTTTTTGCAACACCATTATGTATGTTGAGCAAGAACATTTGATTCTTTGATTTTGAGACTTCAGCGATAAGATTATTCATGCCATATGTTAAAGAAAGATTATGATTTTTCATATAATTATCATAACCTTTCTCTAAGAGTTGTCTTAAACTTAATATGTTATTTTTCATACTAGGTATATGGTAACATTTGAAATAAATCGATTTCTTCCATCTTTCGGATGATAATGTTTCCTCTCCTTCACCCATTACTTTGAAGTCATCTATGAATGAGATGTTACCATTTACTAATTGATCTCATTCTCGGATATGCTTATTCTGCTACACATATGATTACTTGCACTAGTTTCAAGATATCATGTATTCTCTTGATTACAATTATTATCATTTCATGCTAGAAAAAAAGATTTTATTTCTCGTTGATCTTTTCCTCCAGGATGTTAATCATCTCCTTAACTTTATTAAGAGCTTTACATTCAGAAGCATAGTGGCGAAATTTATGATAGTTATATCATTCAACTTAAGATTTCTCGTACCTTCTTATAGATTATGAGGCATACCTATCAAGCTTATGACATTTGTAGCATTCAACTTGAAATTTATTGCTTTTTGTGTTTAATCTGCCTCTTTCTCGACCTCTTAATGTGCTTTCTCCTCTTTCATAATTTTTGATGAAACCAAGTCCACAACCATGACTTCTACCTCATCCTCTACTTCAACTACTTTGATTTTCATTTTTTTTTTTGCTTGAGATGTATCTTGAAGACTTGTTCAACTATCCCTTGCATCCTTTTGTGTTTCTCTTCATAGGCTTGTAATGATCCTCAAAGTCACTCAATTTTTATTTCTTCCGAGTTATTGGTTTCTTTTATTATCACATCAATATGCTCAAATTCCAAGTTACATCGTTTATCTTCTCACTATTTCTCCTTAGTTAATTTGTAACTATAAGAACTGTAGATAAATAATCAAACATGTACTTAGATGCTTTCATGTTTAAAGATTCAAATATACCTCTTAGAGTTTGAAGACACACTTTCTTCACTTTTTCTTTTCCTTTGTAGGATGTTTGAAATTTCTTCTATGCTTCTTTGGCAGGGGAACAGATCTTCTGTCCAATATTACCCTGTCTTATTCTGTTCATGAAATCTTAACCATTTATTTTGTGGGGTCCACGCGGGGTCCACGCGGGACCTACACAGAATTTACATAAATAAACGGCTGAGATTCATTGGACACAATAAAACACCATAATATTGGACAGGAGATCTGGACTCCTTTGGCAGAAGTTGCTTTTGACACTTTCTCAAATCCCTCACCATGTAATGATTGATAGATGAGATAAAGAGCTTTGCTGTCTCTCTTTCTTAAATCTGTCAATCTATTTTTCTTAAGTTTTGGTTAAAGTGGCCTTATTATCTATCTTACTATAATCTTTCTCCATAATTTCTCGAATATCACCTATACCCAATAAAACCTTTATTTTTATACTCCAATTATCATCATTTCCATTATTAAGTGTTGGAAGTTGGAAAGATGCTACAATATTAGTCGTATCTTCAAATTTGAGAGAGACTTCTAGAATCCGTCTGTACAAATAAAATTAGAACATCTAAAAACCTTAAGAGTGACTTGGTCACCTTTTAGTCAAAAATCTAAAAATTCAATAGCTTGGTCAATCCTCTTTGTAGCCAGTCAACGAGTCAACTGACTTCTAACTCAACTTAACTTGGTAAGGTGACTCAGTTGTAGTGGAAAAATTTCAATGACTATGACGTGTCTGATTAGGCTAGTTCTTATGTTGTATTTATCTCTCTTCGAGTTCTTTAATTTGGTATAAACATTTGTTCATTATATGTCTTAAATCTCTTTTAATATTCTCCACACAATTTGTTCAACTATACAACTAATGCTACTCTGCATATTTTTAAAAAACTCGTAAAAATATTAAAGAATTAATTAGATAACACAAATTTTCTAGAAATTAGACTTCTTGCTTGATTTTAGTTTAGACCAAAATCAATTTAATCGTCAATACCTTTCCTTATCCTTATTCTCGAACACATTCTTGAGATGTTCAAAAGTTGTATCAAAATCTAAAGTTTTATTAATGAAAAAGAATTAGTGAATAATCTTATAAATTATATTGTTATTTTTTTAATAACAAAAGATTCTATGGTTATAAACTAAATAAGTTTTTGAGTGTATATAATAATTTATTAATTAATTATTTTATTTTATTATTTTTTAAATTAATAATTCAAAATTAAAGGATACAGCACACAGACCAATCGAATGAGTAAAATGAAATGAACTTCTATCTTTTCACCCCAAAATTGACACAACTGGAGATGTAAGGATCGACAAACGATGTCAAGTTTAAATATATAAATATATTGGTTATGAGTAGTAAAAGAAATTAAAAACAAGAGCAATAGCACAACAATGTGAACTTTCAAGTTCATTTACATAGTTTTTGTGTCATTGTTTACTCTAAACAAATAGCATTAGCTTTCTAGCACCGTAAAAATAAATAGTGATACTCTTGTGACGACCAGGTTATTATAAAAAAGGGCACCTTAAAGATAAATATTCACGCAAAATCTAAGTTGAAGTGTTCCAAAAATCTTAAACACTTATACCTAATTAAATTAACCTTTTCTTAGGTATTGAGCAATTGACTTAACATAACAACTTCGACGTTAAGTATTAATTGAAGTAGGTCAGAAAAATAATGGCTATACTGATCATGGGAAGAAATGGGAGTTGTTGCTATTTTCTTTCTATGAGAAAATGAGAAACCGACAACAATGAAAACCATTATAGTTGTGCCTACAAGGTTTTCAGCAACATCAATCGTATATTTGTAGCAATTGGAATCATTGCTTCGTATATAACAGTCATTAATTTGTCAATCTGTAAGTAAAAACTTTAATCTATTAATTTTTATATATGATCCTATCCTATCCTTTCATATGAATTAGTTTGTATCTTCTGCTTATCTTATCCTATCTTATCTTGAAAGGAATCTTATTCATTCCACATCTTTACTAGGAACAAATCTTATTTATTTGATCTTTAGCTGAGAGTTACAGGCATAGACTTGAGATTAAGACCTTGTTTAATAGGTAGCAGATTATATTAATTGTTAGGGGGTGTTTGTTTGTTTGTTTTTTTGATTTTTTTTAAATTCAACAAAAAAAACTTGTTTGTTTGAGTTTTTAGTTTCTGCTTTTAATTTTGGTTCTTCCAGTTTTCAAAAATTATAAAAACTATAAAAAGTAGTTTTTATTTCCTGTTTTCATTTTTTCATAATTTGATTTACTATCATTTAAATATATATTATTTAATTATTTATTTTTAATGAAAATTATGAATAATTTAATTCAACATTAT
>JAOTIZ010000007.1:23926241-23945135 GCA_027123425.1 Erythroxylum panamense | reverse complement strand
ATCTCTATCTCTTCTATCTCTTTGAATAATTTGTAATAACTAATAAATATAATAATATTTTAATCCCTTAATTTTTATACTGAAAATTTTTCAAAATTAGTAAATTGAGCCAGGAGGTTTTAATATGATTAAAGACTACTTAAACCCCCTTTATACTCATAGACTAACATAGTATCAAATATAAAATTAATAAAAATTACTAGTTTACAATGATTTAGTTGTTTTTAACAGTCGCCAACGTCCAAAAGGACTTATCACCAACCATAAGAAAGTCAAATGAGGATCTGAAACACATATTATTTTTTTAAAGCACATGGTTTCCGACTGAACATAAAATTTTTAATGAAATGGAGTAATTTATAATAGAATTGATCGTAAATAAATGTAATATTAAAAAAATATTTTTGAGAAGGATAAAATGATTCATAATGTAATATAGTAAAATATTATTTGGATAAATTAGATTGTCGTATAGTGTCTAAAGCTTTTAAATAAGAAGATTTTCATTTTTATTGTTTAAGATAAAATGAAATATATATATTACGAAACCCTTTTTTTATTTTATTATATCGTAAAATCTCCTCTTAAATAATAAAATAATATTTTATTTTATTATAAAACTCTCAATAAAACATATCCTAAATTATTACCATAAACTATTCCCCCTCTAGTCGGGTGGAATCCCGAGGGCGGCAAATGAAACACAAAATAATTTGATAGTTCTTAAGGTGTCGAAATCAAAATCGTTGCTAGGTCGTTGTACGTGAAAGATTGATCTGTTCATCTCATGATCTCTTAATAAATTAATAAAAGTTCCATTTCGTGAAAATGAGTGGAAAGCAGAGAACTTTGCTTTAATGACAACGAAAAGTGTGAGGGGTCAGGTCTCTACACGTCAATGTCGGAAGTGAAGGACAGGGTTAAAGTACTGGTGGGTAAGCCAACTCCTTGCCGCCGAGGGAGTGGCGGCCACCGCCCTAGATTTTATGGTGGCCGTTGATTTGTTATCATCTTAAGCATGTAGGTGACCGATCGTATTCCTCATTGTTAACTCTTGAGACGAATAAATGCTAATGCTATTCTTGTCGCTTTTGCTGTGTAGCTGTACTTGTCCCCACTGTTCACGGCAACGAGCATTGGACACCTGTTAAATTCTTAGGAACCATCTTTCTCCAAAGTTTCACACACTATTGTTTGTTTTGTTTGAAGGTGAGTTAATAAGGGACTCTTCTGACTTAAGTAAGATTGTGGGTTTAATTTTTTTTTATGTGTGTAGTCGTTTAAAATTTGAGACTAGAGTTTTGTCTCCCGCAAGAGACCTACTCTGTTCGAGCGGAGATTAATCTGAGTGTGAATGGCTTAAAGGTGTCTTCTCATAATTAGGACCCTCCTAAAACACCTCATGAATAATAAAAAAAAAGAGTAAGAAAGAGATTTCATCATCGTTCAGTGTGCATTTCTCTACGTAAATCAATGTAACTTCTTTAGATGAAGTAATTAAGGTTTTCCCCAAAAAAAAATTAAAACTTCAAATTTTTTATTTTAAATATTGCTAAATAAAATAAGTATATTTAGACATTTTTATTCCAATCAATAGAAAACACAACCAATTAGTTTGGTCCAAAATGTCTAATGTCATGTACATCAAATTTTTTGTAATGAAAGAGGAAAGAACTTGTAAATTTCATCATACATGGACATAAATTTCCAACAAACAAGGACTTGACTTCGATCAGATAATGTTTCTATTTATTTTTTAGCTTTTGATTTTAGTTTTCAAATTTATTAAAAATATACGTTTGTTCGAATTTTTAATTTTTGTTAGTTTTGGTTTTTTTTCAAATTTCAAATTTTGTAAAAACCACCAAGAGCAATATTTGTTTTCATTTCATTTCATAATTTGGTATACTAAAGTCAACGTCAATGTACCCTGTGTATAAAGTTTTCCACTTTGTGATAGGTTATTGATGTACGCAGTCTTATCTTTATATTTTTATAAAGAGGTTGTTTTTGTAATTCAAACTTGTGACATTGTAATCACAAAGGAACAATTGGTGGCTTTACCTCATAATTTAATATACTATCAATTAAATATATACAACAACATCCAAAAAATTTCAATGACATGCAAGGTTAAGTAATACGCAAGTGTATCTCTATCAACTAAATAGATATTATTTAATATATTAATTATTAATAATAATTATAATTATTAATACATATAATTAAATTTAAAATATATGCAAAATATATAAATCCAAATAAAATTTTGATTTAAATAAAATTTAATTTTAAAATTATTTAATTTAATAAATTAAAATTGATGATTTATTAATAAATATTATATAATGGATTAAAATAAATTTAATTAGTTAAATATAATTTATTTTTTACTTTTATCTAATATGTAATTATCATCAGTAATAAAAAAATTAATTATATTGACATTAATAACCAAACAACCTTTTATTTTTATTAAAAGAAAAATAAAAACAAAAAATAAAAAAGACCCACCCTTAAAATAAAAACATTAAAACTAATTGTTCTAATTACAAGACAAAACATGTTTCTTTATCATAGAACTAGAAAATAAGATGTAATTTCCAAAAGTTCTAGATGCAAAAAAAAGTAAACGCTATTCACGTATGAACTCGCATAAATTTCCACGTATATATATATAACACACAGACGTACGCAGTGACTCACCTTTCCTTATGCTCTTTACGTGTGAAACAAGCTAAGAACTTTCTCACGTTTTTCTCTTTTATGAGAGCTATAAGAAAGAAAAAAATCTAGTTATGTCTGATTTTAGTGGGGCTAAACGCTGCTGCATTCATGAGATTGAGTGTTCTGATTGAGAGATACTTGCAAAACAGTAAAGCATGTCGGGGGTTAATTTCCGGTAGGTCCCTCCGACGTTCAAGTCAGTTTCTTGAGAGAGTTTTGGTGGCTAGTGAATAAAGAAAAATAGGATTTTCCAAAGTCGTACCTTTCTTATGATGAGGTAATGAATTTATATATGAAAAATACCTAATACGTTTTGGTATTCCCTTTTAAGTGGACAGCCACTATTTATAAATGAGCTGTCTATGTTTAGATCTAGGCCTGAGCCTAGCACAACTGACCAAACTAAAATCAATTTTTTTAATTTTCTAAAAATTAGTGATTGATCTTAAAAACAAATTCGATAGAAATAAAATTTTAAATTATATACTATAAACTTGCGACTATAAATATGTCTAGAACTCTTGTGTTTCCATTTCAAACGCGATCCTTCTGTGTCTATATTTCTCTCTCTACGATCTTCTTTTGTTTAGAGATTTAAAGAGTCTCTGATCCTTATCTGAACGGCGTTAGCTTCTCGGTGATGTCTGGTCCACGGATCATCCACTCTCCGACCTCTCCTAGCATCAATTCCCACTGCTCTGAGAACATAGCTGACATTGCTGCAAGAGTTGTTCGCGAGATTGCCGGTGAAGACTATCAGGATGTCGATGACCACGGTGTTTTCTCCTGGAACAACGATTTAGAGAGGCGTTTTCTGGCAGATCATGTGGAGGAGATCAGCCGCAGAAACAATGATAATGAGGAGGACGAGGATGAGGAGGAAGAAGAGTTCGAGTTTGCGGTTGTTCCTAGAGAAGCAGACGGATCTCCAATCACCGCGGACGAGATCTTCTATAACGGTCAGATTAGGCCTGTATATCCATTGTTCAACACAGACTTGTTACTGGAAAAAGAAGAACAGAATTCCTCCAAAACGACGAGGAACTTGAACCAAATGACAACGACAACGAAATCGAAACGGTCGAAATTGAAGAAACTGTTTGATGAGGAGAAAGACTGGTCGTGCTCGTCTTCGGAGGCTGAAGAACTCGACGGCTTGCAGGAGGGAACCTACTGCTTGTGGGCCCCGAGGACGGCGGCTGAGGTAAGGTCGCCAGAGAAGTGTGACAAGAGCAATTCGACAGGTTCGTCGTCGAAGAAATGGAGGCTTCGAGATTTGGTGTTTGGGAGCAGCAGTGAGCGAAAAGATGCGTTTGTGCTGAAAAGGCTCGTTAAACGACATTCGTTTTTGCCGTACAGGCAAGACTTGATTTTCTCCAGCAATGGTAATAGGATGGTGGGTCGTGTATAATTCTTTTGTCGACTCATTAGATATTTTTCATTTTTGTCTATCGTTTGTTTGTTTGTTTGTTGCATAACTTTAATACAGCGAGTGGGGTTGTCAGCTGGGGAGCTTAAATTATATGTGTAAATAGAGATTACGAAGCTTTCGTATAAAAATTATATGTTAATTGTTTTTTTTTCTGTTAAGAATTCTATCACTTTTTAGAATTCTAACAAATGTAGAAGGTGATTAATTTAAGACAGAGATAATTAAATTATGTGATAAATTGGGAAGCGTATTTGTCTGTAGAATGTTTATGAACTTGATTCAGATAGGGATAAGGGTCATCGGGAAGGAAAGTGAGTCTAAAATTTTGGGTTCGAGTCTCGACAGTGGTAGTGTGGGAGCTCATCTAATGTGGTGACTCCTTATGCACACCAAACACTGGGTCACCTTTTCGAGAAACTGGCTGAGATCAAACCGTAATTTACCTCCCTCACATAATATCACATAATATTGGACCAAAATGTGGAGGTGCTTAGGGTGAGCGTTCTACCAAGTCCAAGATAGGGATAAGGATCGAATCTTATTTGTTATTAATGTAGGACAGAGCGAATTAAAAAAGAGAAACACTTTTTAGTTAGCCACCAAACGAAGCATTCCCTCCCTCTGCCGTCTGCCCGTCTCATTTGTATCCAGCTAATACACGACTACAGTTTTCAACACGCTTAAGCATAATCATGATTAATAAATTTTCCTGATTATTTTATAAATGGCTTGCGAGTATCATATTAGAAGCTTTTGATTATGGCCAATCCCAATTCCCATCCATAGAAAAAAAAAAGTAAACTTGAATAAACCCAAAACCGACATTTTGTTCTTATATGCTTGAATCAATAGGCAATTCAAAGGTCATTATCAGCTCCAATAAATAAATTCCATAAATGTCGCCAATTGCACTTCCTTAAAATTTGGTGTTTTCAGGAATAATGATTATGGATTTCTTTATAAAAAGAATGTTTATTATTCGGCGTTTTGTCCCGCAAGGAAAGAATATATAGTCTTGAACATAATATATAATCTTACTAAGTTACTTCTCTTATCACTAATTGATTTTATGATAAATTTCATTTGGGCTTACATATGCCTAGTTTATTTGAGCTTAATTTTATAAAATTTAACAGTTTCTTCGTAAATTTTTGAGTCATTTTATTGTAACATTCGTGTTAAGTTTTTAAAACGGGGATTATTTATTTTATATATAAAAAGTTAAAATTATATTATATTAAAAGAAGCTTAAGATATGGATTATCTAACTCTAAGAGATGATTATTTAACTCTTAAAATATACTCAAAATGATTTCAAAAAATGATTCAAGTGCACATCAAGAAACATATTGATTCTTACTTAAAGCTACTAATTACATTGTATGTTCATCATCCGGACTCTAGCTCCTATCGGACAAGATGAATCAAAATTGCTAAAGTTGTAAAGTGCTCAACATTGATTTCCGGCATGTCGTGTTCTTGAATATTTATGTACCTAAATTTCCTTTAGACCCACCTAAATTCTATTCCAACAAGCAGGACTCATCAAAAAGATGATCCATAGCTATCACTAGCCAGAAAAAGATAAGCAATGAATGATTGAAGTGGGCTTGCACTTTACAGTCATACAGAATATAATAATGGAAGTAACCAAGAAGTAGCAGCAAATGGTATCTGGTCTTGGCTGTGGGGTAGCGTACAAACATCTCTTTTAACTTCTTTTGGAGCATAAAATGCTAAAGACTCTTATCTTGCTGTTTCATTCTCAGAATCTGATAATATCTCAATCAAATCTGCATAGAACCCGCCATGCCTTTTCCTAATTCACATCAATTCCCACTTTGCATAAACATTTTCCTGTTCATTTTTCTTTCCATGATGTGTACTGGTCCTGGTTTTAAATTATCATCGCAATTGAATGTCTAGATGTCTCACTCTTTCAGTGATTATGACTTCTTTTTTTTTTTTGGTTACAAGGAAAAACAAACTAGATCAATGCACCGTTCTAGAATACAATTGTCCTTGCTCATCGTTGCGAAGCAGTTCTTGGACGCCGAATGGTCGCTTCTGGAGGACGTGGAGGTTTGGGTGAAGAAGGCCTGCAAGAGTCGCCAAATTGTCAGCGTACTGATTCCCCTCTCGTACAACATGCTGGAGGTGAATCTCTTAAGGCTTCTGTAAGAGCTCCCGATAGATTATGACGTTTTTATTCAGTATATCCACTGTTAACATATGATTAATTAAATTATAGTTAAAGTTGAGATGGTTTGATGCCTTCAATATAAAATTCCTTCAAAGTTTGTATATCAGCTTATGCTCCGAGAAGAGACATGAAAGGTTAGATTTTTAACGTAGAATCAAAATACATTTTAATCTTTATTCTCTAAAATATCGCTTTAAGCTAATCAAATTATTCATTTAAGGTTGATCTTAAAGCGAGGGACGAACTAAACTCTAACTTCGATTGAACCACCTAAACTCTTAAACTTACTATTTGGGTTTAAATTGAATTATACAAACTTCAAGATCTAGTCACAAATGACTGAAGTTCATACTTTGGGACTAAACAATTGGCCATTTGAATAGGCAGATCTCAAAAATAGTTAAAAAACATATCCCAAAAGTAGTTGAGAATAATTTTGGTTACTCAAAGTGGTGGATTGACGATGTAATTGTGTGATGATTGATAAAAATCACGGAACTATATCTCTTTGGCTTATTTATTGATCTTCCATTAGGTAAGAAAATCTAGGACAATGTCATCCAACTTTTCATGATGGAGCTGATGAATCTCAATATTATGAATTACATTATAAGGCCATGAGGGTATAGAAAAATGGACATCCAATAAATATTTATTATGCTAAACTTAATAGTGTATGACAAAAAAAATGATAAATGATTCCTAATTAAAATGATATGTACCACATGTCTCCAAACTAGAGGAGAAAAAGTTTAGAAAGATTGGACATAAACTTTCTTTTAAGACTGACAAGATGTTTGATTTTGTTTTTAATTGATATCCTTTAAATGAAACCTATCCCAGGTATTGAAGAATACTTTAATAATTTTTGATGAAAGGCTTAACGTTAAGTCACCTTGCTCAGAAAAAAGGAATATTGGTGAAGGTTCACCTACAATAATGATTTTCAAGAACACCCCATCTAACTCCCATACTCCTCGAATTGCTGAGGAAGAAGAGAAAAAAGATAAATTGTATTATAGTTATTAAAATGAAGTTCACCATATGTCAACTGTTACGAGATGATTTTTTAGCCTAGCCAAAATCAACAATTCAAACCTTGCAATGCAACCAAGTCTTGTCACTTGATTCAGCAAAAATACTCACCCAAAGAGAAACGAAAATAAGGTTGTGGTAGGCTATTAAGTATAACAGAATTATTTGAAACACAAATAAATGGAACAAAGAATATATTATACGAACAAAGGGACTTTTATTGCATAATATTGAAGTACATAACACGCACAAGTCTGGAGGATTTACAATATATTTATATCCATCAAATGTTAACTACTTAGATAATAAAGACATTGGCAAGTCACAAGTAGTTTGGACAATTTACATAAAACTGTCCAAATAACTAACGAAATAAAGTGTCAATAGCGTCCATCTAACATATAAGCCATGCAAGACTTAACATTTACTTCCAACACTCTATGCAAGACACCATGCCAAGTTCTAACACCAAACACATTTCCAAGTAGCTAAAAAAAACTCAAGGTTGTCTACTAACATAATTTCCTTTTCCAGCATACTCCCAAGTAACTAATAAAAACTCAAGGTTGTCCATTAACGTAATTTCCTTTTCCAGCATACCTTAAATAATTCCAACCTACATAATATATAGTTTTGTGACCACATATCATCAAAGGAACAAAGGAACCTTACAAATCTCCCCCACCAAAGGAAACTGACGTCCTCAGCAGAATGTTTTGCAAATACTTCTTGATCATGTCTTCAAATTGCCATAAAGAAGAGTCTTTTCCTTATGTTGCATTTGCTGCATCTTTACCTTTCCATTTCATAAGAAATTTAGTTTGTCGATTATTCATGCGTTGTCCCAATCATTTATAACCAGGAATCTTTTTAACTTCATCATTATATTAAACTTGCACATTTGGAGGTGCATGTCTCTATTTTCTCCTCTCCGATTCCTCATCATCATGATAAAACATGCACAAATAACTCACATGGAATGTGGGATGAACTTTCAACCTTTTAGGTAAGTTAAGTTGATAATACACCTTAGCAACTTTCTTGATAACCTCGAATGAACCATCATATTTTGGAATAAAGCTTTTGTGTGCCAATTTTCCATTTATTTTTCTTCCATATTTGAGGTGTAACTTCAGCAGCACTTTGTCTCCCACAACAAAGTCTAAAGGACGCGTATGTTGATTAACCTATTTCTCCATCCTTCACATAACTTTCCAAAGGTTGTCTTTTGCTTCATCAAATAGTTTTTGTCAGTCCCTCAGAAATTTATAGGCAGCTGGACACTTGTTACCGAGTTATTGTTCAGCAATATCCAAATGAGTCAAAGACTAATGCCTTAGACCAATATGAAAGGACTTTTTCTAGTTATAAAAGATCAATGAAGATTATAGGCAAACTGTACATTATCTAGTAGATTTAGCTAATTTTTCTGACTCGTACTCAGGTAGTGTCATAAATAATCTTCCAATAGTGCATTTATCCTCTTGGTTTGTCCATTTGTTTATGGATGATTAGCAGGAGAAAACTTAAGTTCAAACCTCATCATATTGAACAATGTTGTCTAAAACTAACCAATAAATAATGGATCCTTATTGCTAACCACATATGCTGGAACATTAAAATGTTTGACAACATTTCGATAAAACAAATCAACTGCTATTTCTACTGTACAAGAGGATGGTACATTTAAGAAGACATCATGCTTAGAAAATTGATCAACCATAAACAACATCGAGGCTTTGTCATCTACCTTAGAAAAGCCCACAACAAAATCCATAAACACCGAAATCTATGGTTTTTCCATAATAGCAAGGGGTTGGAGTAGCCTTGGCTCCTTCTACCTCTCCACCTTATCCTATTGACATACTAAGCAAGTTTTGCAGTAAGTCTCAACATCTTGCTCCATTTGTGGCCATATATAAGATCAGGACAAAAGTGTCAACATCTTTTGTTGTTAGGATGTCCTCCTTATAGAGAATCATGTGATTCCTTTATCAATTCTCTCCCCAACCTATCGAAGTTACGCATATACAATTTACCTCCTTTCTCCACAATGAACTCATCATCTAGCCAATACTTTTTAATGACCCATCTTGCACTTCTTGCACCAATTTGCAATACATAACATCAAACTTCACACCTTGTCAAATTTTGTTTATGAAATTTGCCTCAATTTTGGACATATTATATAATGTAGCCATAATTTCTTTCTGGCTAAATGCATCCACCACTTGGTTATTTCGTCCAAGTTTGTGCTCCAAATGAAATCATATTTTGCCAAAAATTCTTGTCTTTTCCTTACTATAGGTTCTTTTGCATCTTGAAGAAAGTATTTGCCACATTATTAGTTTGCACCACAAACTTAGGACCCAGTAGATAAACATGCCACACCTTTAGGCAGTGAATTACTGTAACCATTTCCTTCTCGTATGCTAAATATTTTTATTCTGTCTTATTTAGTTTCCTATTTTCAAAGGCCACAGGATGCCATTCTTGAACCATCATGGCCCCAATTGCTTTATCGAATGCATTAGTATGAAGTTCAAAGACAAGTTAAAAGTTGGGCAGAAATAGAATTGGTTCGGAGGCTATCGCCTGTTTAAGCTTCTCAAATGCAGCCACATAATGATTTGACCAGTATGATTTCCTTCCCTTTTTTAGTAAATCCATGATGGCATCACCTTCTTTGACTATCCTTCAATAAACTGACCATAATAATTTGCTAAACCAAGGAAAGATCGTAACTCTTGTACCTTATTCGATGTTGGCCAATCTACTATCACTTGCACCTTGCTAGAATCCATTCTCACCTATTGATTGCTTATTAAGTGACCCAGAAACTTGGTTCTAGCCTTAGCATACTCGCATTTTTCCATCTTAACGTATAACTTATGTTCTTTTAAACAATTTATCACTTGTTGCAAATGAGAAACATGCTTTACCAAGTTATTACTATACACTATGGTATCATCCAAATAGACCATAATGAAATCATCCAAGAATTTATATAAAATGTTATTCATTACATAGCAAAAAATGGTAGGAGCATTTGTCAAGCTAAAAAGCATAACCAAAAATGTCATTCATTACATTGCAAATTGTAGAAAGCTTTGTCTGGCTTACAACAATTATTAAGGGGATGGTTTCAAAGGTTCACAATTGCTATGAAATGGATTGGTTATTATCAAGGTGACTCAAATCACACTCTATTCATTAAACACAAAATTGGTATAGTTACATTGCTCATTATGTATATAGATGATATGATTGTAACTGGTGATGACATTAAAAAAAATGAAAAGGTTTCAAGAATACCAAGGACGATGTTGGGCAAAGGTAACCAGGGCATCTGCCTAGGGTCTATCCTTATAAATAACAAAATAGGGCCCATTTTTACTCTCATAAAAAATAAAATGAAGAAAAATAGGGCCAATTTTTGACCTCTTTAAGAACAACAAAAGGCCCTATTTTGTTTCTTTTTATTCTTTATAAGAGCCCAAAAATAGGTAAATATAGGGACCTTATTTTTACTTTTCTCAGGGCCTATAAAATTCTAGGAACGACCCTGAAGAATACTTATCTTCTACATTTGAAACTAAAGATTTAAGAGGATTGTAATAGTTTAAGAGAAACAAAGTTGCAAGGTCTAAAGATGGTATATACATATCGCTACAAAATATATTAGATCTCTTATACGAAACTGCTGGGCTATAATGTAAATTAGTGAAGAAGCATATTTTTCATAATTATCATCTTCCCATTTACCTACATCAAGCACTAATAAATAAGGAAATATATCAATAATTGTTAGGGAGATTAATTCATATTTCACACATAGGTCCAAATGTTCCCTGTGTCATTAGTATGGTAAGTGAGTTTATACATGCTTCAAGTGTAGATCATATGATGGTTATAATGAGAATTTTGAGTTACCTAAAGGGGACTTTAAGAAAAGGATTTCCTTTTAAAAGATATCTACATATAAAATTGAAAAACTTATTGAAAAATTTGGGTAAAGCTAAATTAAAATGTTGGCTAGATAAGTGTCTTGTAGTAAAAGGAGTAATTATTAACCTTGTAGACCATCCCTATGATGTAAATTAGGTAGGAAACATCAGTGACCGAAGGTCCATCTCTGACTAAATTACATTTCTTGAAAAAATAAAATTTAATAGCAAGTTCTTCGACAAAATCAAAATACAAAGGTATGATTCATGGTATAAATAAACTTTTGTGATTTAGGATCTTATTAAAGTAGGCTTTAAACCAAAGGAATTTGTGCTACTGTACCATGAGAATAAATCATCTAAAAACATATTTAATAATCTAGTTCAACATGAAAAGGGTTGTCCTATTGCACAAGGCTCTTAGCTTTAGAAGGTTGGAGGAGGGTCATCAATTCTACACAGCCTTCCCTTTCGAGTAAGCAATTAGTAGACATTCTAACTTATGTAGTTTACGATGAAAGTCTTAATAAATCTCTAAACAAATTAGGTTTAGAAAATATATTTGAATTAATTTAAAAATGAGTATTTACATGTAATTAGCTAAATTAAAAATGGTTTGTAGAAATAAAGTATATTTCCTATATAAAATATATATTATAGGAAAATTAATTAATATCCTTTTGATTTAGTCTTTTAATACATAATCTCTTTAAGAAACTTGTATATTCACCCCTGTATAGACTTCCTCTAAAAAAAATACAATAAAAACCTTAGACATCAACATTTACATTGCCCATAATTACATCAATTGTTCGTAATAGTAGTATAAATCCACAATTCATAATTTAAAACCTTTTCAAACATTAATTCCACATCTTTTCTATTTATTTTTCCTTCAAAATTAAGTTGAGATAAATCATAAATGTTGGTTTATGCCATACAACAAATCGATTAGTTATAGTTTAGTGATGTAATTAATTAAAGACATTCTTTATATATATATATATAATTTATAGGGTAAATAGACATTGCAATTAAAGATATGATAAGATTCATTTTTCTTTTATGTATTATCCTTAAATTATTCTTAGTCATTATTTTATTGAGACTGGACATTAATATAAATTAAAAGACTAAAACTTTATATTTTTTTATAAAGAAAGCAATCAATCTCATAAACTAAGGCATGATGATACTTAAATAAATATGTGGATATTTGTTAGAGAACAAATTCACTGAACTGATCCCATATGAGAAGCCATTTGGAACATTACATGTCTGTTTATAAAAATTCTCGTTGTGATGATTATATAAGTGATCCTTTGATTTGAGATCTCCAAAATTTCTTATATAGTGATTTTATATTTTACTACTACTTATGACCTATTCTAGTCAATGGTACTTTAATCAGTAGTTATTAGATACAACATGAACTATTTAGAAGTAGTCGAGTGATTAATATATAATTCATCACCTTAACGTAATTAGGGAGAATATTTTAACTTTCTCAATTAGTATTAATTTAGAAAATCTTTGGCTAAGATAGAATGACATTTTGTAAAATTATTTCCAAATTTCATTAATAAAATCAATTCTAATGGTGGAGAACTAAAATTATTGAACTCAAATAAAGTAGATATCAATTCTATACTATATGTCTAATTAGAATATTATATGATGAAACGACTAAATTATACAGAAAAAACATACATGAAAATGTTAATTAAAATTGCTTTGACATTTCTAAATATATAGTTGGTTATGATGTTTTGTTGAACACCAATCTTGATATATAGATATAAATTGTTTAATTAGAGAATTAAAGATGAATTAAATGAGTTCAATTTATCTAATCTTAAGTGTGATTTACGATTATAGTTTATACCTGTTGTCAACATATTTAGGATCCTAATGCATCGTATACAAAGAATGAGGTAGAAAGAGAAAATGTGTTTTTAATTAAGTTAGATTTAATTGTAAAATTTGAGAAATTTTATAATTAAATATGATATAATTAATAAATAAGAATCAATATGAGATATTATACTTTATTGGGCCCAACTAAATAATTTTAATTAAAATTAGAATTATAATTTAATTAAATTATTAAAAGGTATATACCTTATTATACATAGGCTTAAACTCTAAGAAAGTTAACACTTCTTGCTTAACTCTTTCTACAATAGTTATGAAGTTCTCTCAACACATTCTATGAATATTATTAAAGGTTAGACACGTATGCAGCTTTAGTGGTTGAGATGAACCAGTTTAAAAAACAGTTTGGAGGAAACAACAAGAAAAGGATCATGTTTTATAATAAGATATGAATTATGATTCATGCTTTATTATGCTTTATGTATTAATCATATTATATAATTTCAGTGATCTTTACTTTTAGGTAATCAAATAAAAAATTTTCATTCTTATTCTGCTAGTATGAGACTAAATTCTGCCTTGATTTTTTAAATGTAGTATAAGAGTCAACTTCAATTATGTAACTTAATTAAAAATATTTGATTTTTATTGATTATAATTTTAGAATTAAATCCTAAAAGGTTTGCAAACTAAATTTGAATATTAAAATATGAAGAGTTCATATTAATTAATGTCCTTTAGAGAGATTTTAATATAATAATTCTTAGTTCATATGAATTCCTTAAATCCTTAAGTTACATGAAATCTGAAAAGTTCAAACTTCAGACTTATACATGCTTTACCAACCCAAAAACACTAAATCTTTCAAGACCAAAAATTATGGAAATTCAACATAAACACAATCAGTAATATTATAGTCCTCTATGCGACTAGCCTCTGTAAGTACTCATTTATTCTTAACCATTAGAATAAGGTCGAGATAATCTTCAAAGTGAGCAGGATTTCGAGAGATGCTCTTAGACTTTTCTTATTATAATTATTCAAATTATAAATTACCTTTGTTTATTATAGTTAATACTTAGTGTTAGTGAATCAAATTTCTTAGAAACAGACCAATTTTGAGAAAATTTCTCAAAGATAAATGAAATATATGTTTATTATGTAATATTGCTATTAATCTATGTTAAGGACATGGTAACAAAAATTTGATAGATATGTTAATGTCATATAGATGAAAAATGTGGTGTCATTATAAAGTTAATTTATGTTTCATAAACTTTAATAAAAATATGTATGACGTATGTCAGCACTATGATAGTATGATGCAAGAGTTTGCATAAGGTAGAGTTGAAAAGTACAGTACTTTGATTAAATTGTTTCATTCAATTTAACTTACTAAAAGCATAACTAAGGACTACAATTAAAGGCATTTACTATAGAATGATAATAGTTGTCATTAAAAAGAGAATTGATTGCATGGCTTTTCTCGCCAATACATGATATAATAGAGATTATATGTGTTTCTAATTTATGCTTTTGAGAATTTGTTATTGAATTTGGATTCAACAATATTATTCAAGGCATAATAATAAATAAGGTAAAAGATATAGACTTCCTATATAGTTTTAGAAACTTTTGAAAAAAACCTTTAATTTTTAAATTTCTTGATATAACCTCTTATAATTTTTGGTTTTTTGAAAAAATTCTTTTTCTTAGACTTCAGTTAATAATAATGAAATACATGGATCATGAACATCACACTTGTACTAATTAAATGATGTTTGCATAAAGATTTAACTAAACTCTTAAACTCAAACTAAACTAATTAAAATTGATTAAATTAATAATTTATTATAATTATCTTAAATTATTGATTTAAGTTAAACTTGATTTTTTCAAATCCAATTTTAGAATTGATTTGGATTACCATAATAATGATATTTGATTACTTTATGTCTAATATTCATATTACGTGTGTTTTATCATTATTTTTAAACCGAAGTATAAGAAAAGAGATTGTTTTTGGAAAAATGAACACTATAAGAAATTTTTCGAGAATTTTAAAGTTAGGGTTCTTCTACGGTTTCTTAAACTACAAGGAGGTTTATATCTTTTACCCTAACAATTATATTGTTAAGTAAAAGTAGTTGATCCAATTTTACATAATAGTTTGTATGTGATGGATACAAGAAGTTATACTTAATATAAGTGGGATGAATACAAAATTAGATAATAATGATCATCCTTTTATGCCATGTTAGTTAATCAACATAATAAGAATCATAAAGTATGTATGAAATGTGAATCCCTTTTATTATGAATCATGTGAAACTTGTGAAACTTTTTAGGTTGAAGAATAACCAAATCAACATTTGGTGAAAGAATGATGATGAAATGAATTGTAAATCTTATACAAATCATGAATAGGAGGCAATAGTAATTCACAAAAAGATGATATTTGTATTTCATTAAATTTACTAATGACTTTATGTGATATGTCATTAAATGATATATTGATTTATATTTTTTTTGAAAACTTCAAGCTATTTAAATCTAAATAGAAACGAAGTAGTAAGAATGTTGAAGCACTTTGATGAGATTGATCTAATGACATATAATTGGTTTACAAGAAATGAGATTCTCCAATAAATACCCACATAACTAAATTCATAATATTATGGATTTATATAAGGAGAAAAAGGCAATAAGTGATGTTGTATGATGCAGTATTTATGTTTTAAATAGCAATGTTTAATATATTAGCTTATCCGAAGTTAATGATTTTGTATATGATGCTTAGTTGAAGCATGTATTATCTGATAAGTTTAGAACTAAATTAGATAATAAAAGATTTAATCTTATAGACCTTATTGAACAAACTATGGTCAAAAGTGCATTTTAAACTTCAACGCTTACAATATAATACAACTTAAACCCTAACATTTTAAAGTGTTCAAATTGAACTCTAATGTTTTCAAAATGTTCAAAACAGACCATAAAATGAAAGAAAAGTTTGATGGGGTTAACTCTCCATCAATCAAATGTCATGTTAATGCTGATATGACATCATTTTTATATTTTAAAATAAAAGTGGGTTCCACTACCATATAATTAGTTTTTCTAAATTAATCAAAAAGTGGTTCCCACTGTCACATAATAGTGGTCCACTGTTATACGTCTTAAAAAGTGGGTCCTGCTTACCACGTGACAGTGGGATCGATTGTTATACATTTTAAATAGTAGGTCGCACTTATCATGTGATAATAGGGTTTACTTTTTATTTAAAAAATAAAATAATATTAAATCAACATTATAGACGTGACTTTTAACTGATGAGAATTTAATTTCGTTAAAATATCCATCCACTTAGGGTCTATTTTGAATATTCTGAAAATACTGGGGTTTAATTTGATTGCTTCAAAATGTTAAAATTTGTTTCATATTTTGTTGTAAACGTTAAGAGTTAAAATGCACTTTTAGCCAACAAAATATTTGTTTCAATGTATACTTATAGAATAATAGTTCTCAAGATAAGTATTAAGAGTAAGATGAAATTTGAAAGGTTTAAATGTCATGAACATACATCAATTAGAAGTAGTGCATGTATTGATACATCTGATGTATAGTTGAAAGGCTACAAAGCATTTAAAGATTCACTTTTATAACAAACTTAAAGAATTTGTTTTGAAGATAATTGTGAGTTTACCATGTCTACAGGAAGGTTAGTGGGAGTATAATTATCATCTTTAGTGGGAGTACATAGAGACATACTACTCATACAAGGTAAAAAATTCATATTTTCAATTGTTAAATATATGATAGTCCAAGAATAACTCTTATTAGATATGAAAAGGCAATAACTTAATCATGTGAATTAGATTTATAGAAATGGATATGGATTTTTTCTACCTATTTTAAGGACAAATATAGATAATGTATTAAAGTGTTTGAGATATCTGATACTTGTGAAGTTTTAAATATATCCATTATTCTATGTATGAGTTAGTATTTAAGTTTAAAGTAATATGACAATTAACTTTAGAAGTAAATCCATGTTAAGGTATTTTTTACATAGAATAATATTATTTTGAGATTGGAAAGGTTCTAATATAGCATTAGTTGCTAATTAAACCTTGATACTTTTTTCATTAGTGGAAATAATTAATTGGATTAAGAGGTTCTTTATTGAACTTGGTATAGTTCCTTACATTGTTCAGAAAAAATGTAATATTGAACATTAGAGCCATTGAGCATATAAACATGGTCAAGTCTCCTCAAAGATCCAAGTATATATTTAGACAATTTCTCAAAATTATAAAGATAATTCAAAGGAACATGTAAAATTTAAGCAAGTTATCAATATAGAGAATCTTATAGAACTCTTTCATTAATCCACCGTCCCATTAGCAGCATGATTCTCATATGGTGATATATATATGATACTTAAACGATTGGCTTAGTCAAGTGGGAGATTATTAGTTTATACCTTACAGTTAATCGGATGATTGTAGTTTAGTTATGTAATTATTTAAAGACATTCTTTATCTTATACATATCTAGAGGTATATAATAAAGTCAGTGGGATAAATATACATTACAAATGAAATTATTGATAATATCATAATTATGAGATTCATATTGCATTTATGTATTATCTCTAAATTATTCTTAATCATTGTTCTACTAATATTGGACATTAATAAATTGTAAAAAGATTAGTATATGTTATGTTTTTTCCTTATGAAGGAAATAATCGATCTCATAGACTAAAGTATGGATATGCTTAAACAAACGTGTAAGTTCTAGTTAAAGAATAAATTCACTGAACTGACCCATATAAGAAATCCATTTAGCATATTGCTTATATGTCTATGGAAATTTTCATTGTAATGACTGTTTAAGTGATTATTCGATTTGAGATTTTCAAAGTATCTTATGTAGGATTGTTATGTTTTTGAAACTATTTAGGACCTATTCTAGTCAAGGGTAGCTCAATCGATTAGTTATTAGATATAACATGAATGATATGAAGGTAGATGAGTAATCAATATATTATTCATCATTTTAAAGTGATTAAGAAGAATGTTCCATTATTCTCAATTACTATTGATTCAAAATTTTTTTAGTCAAGGTGGAATGATATTTTGTAAAATAGTTTAAATGTCAATAATATAATCAATTGCTAATGGTTGAGAACTAAATTATTAGATTTATCTATAATAGAAATTAATTTAATAATCTATGTCTAATCGGAAAATTGTCTAATGAAATAATTTAATTATGCAAAATATATCATGCATACAAAATTTAGTCAAAATCGTTTTGAAATTCTTAAATATTTGAGTGGTCATAATTCATTGTTAGATGCTAATATTGATATATGGATATAAATTGTTTAATTAGAGAATTAAAGATGAATTAAAAAAGTTTAATTTATCTAATTCTAAGGGAGTGCTTGGTTAAGGGGTATGAGAATAAATCTATAGAAAATAAATGAATGGTAATAGTTAGTTAGTCTATACCCTCTATGTGTGAGAGGAATGGTTTTGATTCCTACCAACACTAATATTTTTTAATTAAATATAATTAAAACATAATTAAAATGTAATTAATTAAAATATATTAATTAAAATATAAATATAATTAATTAATTAAATTAATTAAGAAAATATATT
>JAOTIZ010000007.1:23870450-23884636 GCA_027123425.1 Erythroxylum panamense | reverse complement strand
CCTGGGTCCCCAGGATGAAGGGATATTATTTTTGATGACCGATCGGTTCAGTTCCCTTTCGGTCATCGTCGATTCGTCGTTTGGTGGATTTTCAATGACTCGCCCGTCTATCCGGTCAGTCGTCGCGATTTCTTCATCTTTCTCTGCGTCCGGCACTTCATTTCCCCTTGCCTCCAGCGCCTCCATCGCTTCCGTCGCTATCTCAAGTGGCCTGACAATCTGTAAAACACTTTCGGCGGCCAGTTTCCGGTCGAAAGAGGAGGAGGAGGTAGTTTCATCCTTAAGTCTAGAATCACTTCTAGGGCTAATCGACGACATGGTTACTAAAAAGGAAGTTTATAGGATAAGGAAAGGAGAGAAGACGTACCTAGTTCGGGGGCTGAGGTTTGAAATTTGGATAGCGGTGAAAAGGAGATTCCAATGACTGCAAGCAAAGAGATGAAGAGTAGAGAGAGCAGAAGTTGGAGAACCAAATGCGCAAAAATGGTAGAGAAGGAAAGTTATCGGTTCCAAGCGGTTATCGAATGGGCACACTAATTGAAGTTGGACGCGTGGCAAAATCTGAGCCGTGCAAATTAGGATTGTCAGATACCCGGAGCGGCGCAGTAGTTGAAACGATACGCATGACCATAAAAGTAGCACGAAAGGACGCTTCCTTTTAGATTTTGAAAATCTGTTAGTGGACACGTGCCATAAGTAATGATAAAACCCAGCGCTTTGATTAGGCGTCAATGTCCTATCGGTCGGGCCTATCACGAGTTGTCATGCAGGCGAGCTGCACTAACCCTATATACTCCATCGATCCTTCTCCCTGATCGGACTTGAAGAGTAGGGGGCTTCTGGTCGGGTCGGTCGTGCTAGGCTCAGGTCCAACCCTAGGATAGCTTGTGGGCCGATCGACCCATTCCCAAGATGTTGAGTTAAGCACGGCATGTATTTACTATATAAGTTCATTATTTCCTCATGATGCAGGTATGATTCTAATAACCCTAATACTCTCTGTTCATAGACACAAAACCTACGACAAAGAACTGACTTAAGCATCGGAGGGGCAAGCCGGCGATCAACCCCCGGTGTGCCTTTATTGTTTTTACAGGTATCTCCTAGTTGAAATCAATTGAGTTCATGGATTCAAACAACGGCACCCAACCTCAGCAAAATCAGACTGAACCACTTTCTTTTACGCTCATCCCCTTTTTATTGGCTGTTTAATTTTAGAGAAGCACAAGGTTAATGAATCCTTACTAGAGGAGCTCCGAAAGCTGAAGATGGAATAGAACAAAGTGAGTTTGAAGTTTAGATGGGATGTATTAGGACTTAAATCATATATTATAGCTATGGAATTGCTACTTTTTGATTTCCACCCTTCTTCTACATCAAGTCTGGATATATAAACCTTTGTATCAAATACCATGTGTAGGTGCTTATTTTTTTGCAGATTTACTTTTACCCATCGGAATAGTAATCTATAGATTGATGTTATAAGCTTAATGTAAGAATTTTGCTGATACTTTCTTAATTCTTCCTGATTTTGGATCCTAAAACATTTGCATCTTTTTTTTATTGGCAGACTTCTATAGATATCAAAAACCTACGTGGTGATTTGAGTTCTAAAATATCAGAGATAAGAAACCTGGAGTTAGAGCTGCAAAGCCGGAAAGATACGGACTCTGATGACACTTTAAAGTTTAAAGAAAGTAATAGCTACTTTGGAGAAAGAAAATGCTGATCTGAAGGTTATTGATATCATCCTCTTTAAACCTCCTTTCTTCATTGGCCCTTCCATACTGATATATTATACTATTCCTTGCACAATGGGGTTTTGATGTATATCCTTATTATTTAGATGGCAAAGAACGAACTTGAGATTGCTTTGGAAGTGAGCAGAAAGTCTTTAACTGATAAGATCTCTCAGGATGGAGTAATATTTCCCTCTAATAATATGTGCAGAAGAACCTCTTACGTGTTCATCACATTGATTTTTGACCTTTATATGTTTCTTTTCAGAAGCTAAATTCATCTGAAAATTCTCATATGAAGATGAATTGGAGATATCATTGAAGAAATTGGAGAAAGATTTGAAAGAAACTTGTCGTGAAAGGGACAAGGCATGGCAAGAATTGGCTCGTCTTAAGCAGCATTTGTTAGAAAAGGTAGTCATCCCTCAAACTCCAATTTGATCTATTCAATATCAATCCATGACAAATAACTCATGTTTGTGGAATCCAGTGGTTAATGAATGCATCTTAACAAAGAAAAAGAACTAGGGTGGCGTTAATACGTAGGATTTTTATGTTGTAATTGTCCTTGTCTAGGAATCTGAAGAATCAGAAAAGATGGATGAGGACAGTGAAATTATTGAAGAACTTTGTCAGAATAATGAATATCTAAAGGCTCAACTATTGAACTTGGAGAAAGCTTTGAAGCAAGCAATTGCAAGTCAAAGCTTTGAAGCAAGCAATTGCAAGTCAAGAAGAAGTCAAGATGAGCAACAACAGTGAGATCCTGAAATCAAAGGAAATTATTAAAGATTTGAATAGAAAGCTTGCAAATTGTATGAGCATAATAGAATCAAAAAATTCTGAACTTATAAACCGTCAAACTGCACTTAGTCAGTATTTTGCCGAAATTAAAGCCAAGGTAAATTTTGTTATGATGGGAAAGGACACAGTCATGTACTTGAAACTCCACAACTGCTGTTGGTGAAGACATAGTGTCAGCTTGTATTAATCAAAAGAAGCACAAGAAAAGTCGGAATTCTAATTCATATAAGGAAAAAGTTTCAAACAATATCTAGTGTATTATGACATGTTTGCAAATTGCAATTAGTGTATTTTGATATTAATCATTGTATTATGATATATTTGCGAATTGCAGTTAAATAATACATTATCTGCAGGTATGAAATTCTTGTAATACATGAATAATTATTAAAATTAATGATATATTAAAAAAATTGAAGAATTATTAAATTAATAAAATTTATAAATAATATTGAATGGTTATTAAAAAATAAGGTTAAAAATTTGTATTTTAAAAATAATTATTAAAATTAAAAATTATTAAATTAATATGATTTTCAAAAGTGGAAAAAATAAAAAATAATACAAATAATAATAAAAACGTCGCGGAAGACATTCTGCGACATTTTTAAAAACGTCACGAAAGACATTCCGTGACGTTTCCAAAAAAAATCGCGGATTCTTTTATATTCCGCGACGTTTTAAAAACGTCGCGGATTGTTTAAATTTTTAGTTACGTTTTCATAAATGTTACGGAATGTCAGTATTTTCCGTGACATTTTACATAAAACGTCATAGAAACTTTTTACCTACATTACATTCTGTGATATTTTAAAAACGTCGCAAAATGTCTTATTTTCTTGTAGAGACCTATCCATCTCAAAATTTCGCCATTGCTTGGCTAAGTGGAAGTGGAAAATCTATTATTCTGGGCATTGTAGCATCCAAAACTTTATTAAAATCCTGAACACAACCAGTGGCTCAGTAACTTGCTTGGTAAGAACAAGTTGATCTAAAGAAAGGAAGCAACATACCAGCACTCCCACGTTAATTTTGAAGATAATGGAGAAGAGAGTAAGTTTTGATTATTTAACGTTAAACGTGAAATTCAAAGTAAGTTAGAAAAGAGAAGGTCTAGTACTAAATCAACTCCTTCACCAAATCCATATAGTTTAAATATGCCATGGCACATTTTCACTTAAAAATTTTGGAGGGAGTGCAACATTAATGGTGAAAATATTAGCATCTAATTGTTAATTTGTCAACTAATAAATTTTCCAAATTTTAGATTTTTTAGTATTAAATAGAGCACATTAAACTTAACTAAATTTATAGAATTAAATAACTAATAATGCTTCTAAAATAACCACTATCGTCATACTCATAATTACCATTATTCACATTATTTGTATAATATTAAAAATATTTAGAAATAAAATATTAATAATATAATCGTTTATCTATGTATATAGACAATTTTGAATTGAGAGATTCATTATTATTACATGGAGATTAATACTTGTATAAGAATAATATCTCTTTAATAAATTATGTATATAATAAGAGCAATTTACGCGCAAATTTGATTTTCAATAGAAAAACAAATTATATTAAAAATGTTACATGCCTACAGCTCCCAATTGAAAAGCACTTATAAAGGCGCTACATGTCTACAACAGTGCAACTCCTACTAACTCGCTGGATTTGTCTAGAGTGGGTAAAAATACTTATTTTAAAAATTAAATAATTTAATATACTTTACTAAAGAGAGACACACTTTGATTTTTCTATTAATTCTTTTCTAATATATTACATGTTAGTTTTATTAAATTTCTCATGTTAGTTCCATCTATTTTTTAATAAAAATAAAAAATAATAATAATTGTATGTCTATTCAATAAAATATTTTTAAAATATTAAATCATAAAGAAGATTGTGAAAAATCAAACAAAATATTCCTATTTTTTATCTATAGAGCTTTATAAGTTGATTAAGGACATAACTCTTGGTTTATGTACTGCAGCTTAATCAAAATTATATCTTTTATTTTGGCTTTATTTTGGGGCTTAAATAGGAAAATTAATATTTATTATTTTAGGAGATGAAAAGTGGATATTGCATCAAATTAAGAAATTGTTGATGAAAATTAAGAATTTTGGAGAATATAGACATATTATTGCAGTGGATAAGGCAAGATCACGTTGAATGCTAGATTTACATGAAGAGTTGGAGTTTAATTAGGAAACTTTTTTTCCATCCCTAGTAGGGATTTGAATTTGTTTTAGATAGAAATATTTGCATGATAGGATTAGATTAGGTTTTGAGTAGAAAAACAATAAAAGGGACATTCTCTACCTCTTCAAGATCATCAATTGTTTTCTTTTTCCTTTTCCCTCAATATTTCATCTTTCTTCTATTTTTGGTGTTGGAACTAAAACTATGTGTAACTAAACTCAATTATTTTGATTCAAGGGGATTCAAAACTCTAGTTGTAATCTTGTGAGGTTTTATTCTAAACTTTTATTCATGTTTTAATTCAAGTATTTCTTAGTTTGAGTTCTTATATTTCATAAATAATTAATATTGATTGATCTGATAAATTAATTTAATGCTGATTATTTCAAAGTTATCCGTGAGCTCAATGATCCGTAATTGTCATGAAGGATTAATACAAGTAACAAATAGGTTATTTATGAATTTGCATATTTAACTTATGATAAATAAGAAAAGTAAGTTAAATAATTGCAGCTATTTCGATTATTTAATTTAGGGTTTAGCCTTTTTCACTAAGCTTATTGCTACCATATAAATGATATGGAATGCTATCATACCCAGTTAATTGATGGTAAGTTTTGGTTTAAATACTAGATTTGAATCAATTAATTTAGGAAAATTTGAGACTTATTATAGTTACCTTAATATTTTTAGACTATCTATTTGAATTATGATTCTTATTCTTTTTAGATCAATTTAGATGAGATTTTTTCCATTAAATCAAGTAAAGTACTCTTGAATTTCTCTCTTTTAGATTCAGTTGATTTAATTTGATTTCTTGTTAATTTTAGTTTATTAGTAATTAATCAAACCCCCTCTTTATTTTATTATTTGAAATTAAGAAACTAATGCTTAGTTCTCTTAGGATTCAACCTAGTTCCACGACTACTATAAGAAGTTAGAGAATCGAAATTAATTTTGAGAGCTTCGATAACTCGACCAAATTTTGACACTATTACCGAGAAGCTATTTTAGTTTCTTAGTTTATTTGTGTTATTTTACTGTTTACTGCTAACCTTTTATCTTGTATGACTTGTACTTCTTAGACAGGTGAATTGCAATATAATCCAAAAATTAAGAAGACAACGCGTCTTTTAAGAAAAAAGACTAAGTAAGGAAGCAATCATCCACCTTCAGAAGTGAAAGGTGAAATAGATCTATCAATTCGTGAAGACTTTAATTTTAGAGAAGTTGATGAAAAGATGACAAATCTTAAAATTAGAACATTGTGGGAGTTAGCAGCATCAAATTTGAATCAGTAAGCTTTATGCATACAATTTCCAAATGTTGAAGTAGATTTCAAATTGAAATCTGGTTTGATTCTTTTACTCCCTATTTTTCTTGGTCTTGTGGGTGAATATCTACATAAACACCTAAAGGAATTTCATATTGTTTGCTTCGGAATGAATCGACAAGGGGTGACAGAAGAACAAGTCAATCCCAAGGCCTTTCCGTTCTCATTAAAGATAAAGCAAACGATTGGCTATATTATCTTCCCCTTGACTCAGTGACAACATGGAATAATATGAAAAGAATGTTCATGGAGAAGTTCTTTCCTATATCAAGAGTGACCAATATCAGACAAGAGATATGTGAGATAAGACAATTTACTGATCAAACATTATATGAATATTGGAAAAGGTTTTAGGAGTTATGTTTCAGCTGTCCACATCATCAAATTCCTGACCAACTTTTGATTTAGTGGTTCTATGAAGGACTATTGTCAATAGATCAAATATGGTTGATGCAACTATTGGAGGAGCTTTAGTAAATAAAACATCTAAAGTGGCTAGACAATTGATATCAATTATGGCAAAAATTCTCAACAACTTGGGATACGGATAGATGGAGTTGTTAAACACGTGAGTGAGGTAAGTAACACGAACCTTGAGAATAAATTTTCAAATTTAACTACTCTAGTTCATTAAATGATTGTAAGTCAATTCCAATCAGCAAGAGTGTGCAAAATATGCTTATTCTCTAGACATCCTATGGATTTGTGCCCTCATTACAACAAGACTACCTTCAAGAAGTTATTGTAATAAGAGGCTTTCCTAGTCAACCTCATCAAAAATATGAACCTTATTCCAATCACAATAGTCTAAGATGGAAGGATCATTCAAACTTGAGCTATGGAAATCAAAGAGGGCAACAACTATTTCAGCCTCCCAAATTAAATAAACAACCTCAAGTCCTTACATATGCTCAACCTCAATCAGGTATATCTTTGGATGTAATTATTAAGGCACTTGCTACTAATACTTAACAATTTCATCAAGAAACAAGAGTAAGCCTTCAGAAATTAAGAAATTAGATCACTCAATTAGCCACCTATGTTAGTAAATTGGAGTGCAAATATTAGGAAAATTACCTTCCCAAATAGTAGTGAATCCTAAGGAGAATGTGAGTGTAATGACTTTGAGAAGTAGTAAGAAAATTCAATCTAGATCTCCTTACTAATGGAGGTAGGAAAGAATGATGAAGGAGAAAAGAAAGACGAACTTCTAACTTAAAAATCAATAAAGTTAAAAGATTATTTATCTTCATCGATATCAATTAATGCACGTGTATCTCTTTTTTCTAATAGGTTGGCTAGATAAAAAGAAAAAGAACATAAAAGAACGTCCTAGAATCCTTCAGAAAGGTGGTAATCAATATACCACTTTTAGAAGCCATTAAGCAAGTTTCAAAATAGGCAAAGTTCTTGAAAGAACTGTGCACAAATAAAAGGAAGTTGAAGGGCAAGGAGATAATCATTTTGGGTATGAATGTATCAGCTGTGATAAAGAGAAAATTACCAAAAAAATGCAAAGATCTAGGTATGTTTATACTACCATAGGTTATTGGTGATAAGAAAATTAAACATATCATGCTAGACTTAGGTGCATCTATTAATGTCATGTCATACTCAATTTACTGAGCTTTAACTTTAAATTTTTTGTAAGAAAATAATGTGATTATTCAACCAGTTGATCATTATTGTATATATCTTATTGGTAATATTAAGGATGTTTTAGTCCAAGTTAGCAGTTTGATATTTCCAGTTAATTTTTACATTTTGAAAATGGATGGAGATAGTATTGAACATTCAGCTTTGATTGTGTTGGGAAGGCTGTTTATGAAGATGGCCAAGACGAAAATCGATATAGATAAGGGTACTCTTTCATTGAGTTTGATGGAGAGATAGTAAAGTTCAATATTTTTTAAGCAACGAAGTACCGTAATGATTTTCAATCCATTTATCATATAGATACTATGGATTCATTTATGTACAACATGTTTTAAGAAGAAAGTGTTGAAAATAAGTTGTAGTGTAAGGCTATATTGGGAGTGAACAAGCAAGTTAATGAAACTTGTGAAGTTGTAGAATTATCAGCAATGACAATAGATTTGGAAACTTTAAATGTTCAACTTATTATAACTCATAAGAAAATGCTACCTTCTATTTTGCAGACCCTGAAGATAAAATTAAAAGCCTTACTTGATCACCTAAAATATGTCTATTTGGGTGAAGAAGAGTTACTACCTATGATTATCTAAAAAAGGTTGACTATAAGGCAAGAGGAAGTGCTAGTAGCATTACTTAAGGAGTACAAAACTACAATTACGTACAAGTTTAGGAAGAAAAAGCCTCATTAAGCATAACATTGTTAAACAATTGCACTTTTTAAGATGTAACCCAAAATATACTAGTTTATATTAGTTTTTTAGTTATATATTGTTTTCATTTGCTTGTTTTTGAAAAATTAGTTTATTGGCTTAATGGAGAAATAGGTCATAAAATTCCAAAATACAAAATTTCATAAGGTGTGATTACACCTTATGTAATTTAGTTGTCAGCATCAAAGACTCAAAATTCCAAAATACTAAATCTCATAAGGCGTGATCATGCCTTATATGATTTAGTTTTCTAGAATGGAACCCATGAAATTCCAGATACTGATATTCATAAGGCGTGATCACATCTTTATCTGTTAATAGTCTGTTTGGTTTTAAAAAAACATATATTTTTTATTAAATAAATACGATTAAATAAAACAATTTTTTAAAATAAAATTTCATCTTTTAATTAAAAAAATCTAATCTATTATGTTTCTTTTTCAACATCCAGCCCAAGTTTTGTCTCCCAACAATTGTAAATGCCCCAGTCAACCACTAGACGCAGCTCCAACCACCAACACCTACTAGAATTGTATTCATGTGATATTTATTTGTCCTTCCTTATTCTTAATTACTTTTAGTTTCTTTACTTTCATTTTATTTGATTTATTATTAGGTAGTTTTTAATATTTTTAGGTAGTTATCTATTTACCCTTCGAAAACATGTTTGAGTAACCAAAGGATGAGATAGATTAAGAAACAAAACAGACAATTCCGTTAAGTCTCATATGATGCCTCCATGTCCACCGACACCATAGTTTATCATTTCGGATGCTCACAACTCAGGGTAGCCTTCTACTTTATGCTTTATTTTTGTTGACTATTTTTATAACATGTGAGGATTTTTTGCATACATTAGGCTAACGATCGTTAAATATATACACAATTGAATATGCTATACATGGAAAAATCCTATGTCTAAGCTAATGACCGTTGGAGATATGCATTTGACTTTCATACAAGGGAAGCCGATAATATTGCGATGATAATGTCTATGATTCCTTAGGAATCTCATCACTCCCCCTCAAGTTGGAGAGTGTAGGTTCGACACGCCCAACTTGCTAAGGATTCGAAGGAATGCTTCTTTGCCAAGAGGTTTAGTGAAAATGTCGAAAAGTTGAGAAGATGAAGGGACAAATGAAGGAGAGATCAAACCAACTTGTATCTTTTCACGTATAAGATGACAGTCTAGCTCGATATGTTTAGTACGCTCGTGAAAAACTAGGTTAGTTGCGATGTGTAAGGCTGCTTGGTTGTCGCAGAATAATGTTGCAACTTGTGGGTGATCGATGCTAAGGTCATGAAGGAGATATTTTAGCCATTGAATCTCACATGACGTTTGGGCCATGGCATGATATTCAACTTCAGCAGATGATCTAGAGATGGTGACCTGTTTCTTGCTTTTCTATGAGATAGGAGAGGAGCCAAGGAAGACACAATAAACTGTGATAGAACGCCTAGTTATTAAACAGCTTGCCCAATCCGAGTCACAATAGGCAATGAGTTGGAGAGACCTAGAAGCAGACAATAAAAGGCCTTGGCCTATAGTCCCTTTAAGATATCGAAGCAATCGAGTGGTAGTATCCATGTGTGGTTGTCATGGCTCATTCATAAACTGACTTAGAATTTGCACACAATAGACAATGTCAGGGCGTGTTATTGTCAAGTACATTAAGCGTCCAACTAGATGATGATAACGAGAAGAAGTGGAGTGCCATTTGAGTTTGTGAGCTTTAAGTGTTGCTCCATTGGAAAGTTAACCGTACGAGCTCCTAATAGCTCAAAATCATCAAGAATTTCTAACGTATATTTTCTTTGAGAAAGATATATACCTTGAGATGAGCGTCCGATTTCGATACCCAAGAAATATTTCAAGGGGCCTAAGTCTTTGTTATTGATTTTGGTATTAAGATAAGCCTTTAGATTCTCAACACCTGCATTGTTAGTGCCTGTAATAACAATATCATCTACATATACTAAAATGAAAAGTTGAGCATTACCTTGTGTGCGAAAGAATAGGGAATGGCCTACCTTAGATTGAGTGAAACCAACGTTTAGAAATGCTTCGGCAAATTTTTGGAATCAATTTCGGCCAGCTTGTTTAAGTTCATAAAGGGACTTATTTAACTTACAGACTTGGTTCTCCTCCTGACGAGAGAATCTAGGTGGAATGGTCATGTATACCTCTTCAGAAAGGTCCCCATGTAAAAAGGCATTATGGACATCCAATTGGTGAAGATTCCATCCTTTTATTCCAGCAATAGCTAGCAGACAACGTACTGTTTTGGCAACTGGCGTGAAGGTCTCATGAAAGTCAATTCCTTCTTGTTGAGTGTATCCTTTTGCAACTAGACGAGATTTGTATCACTTAATTGTGCCATCTGATTTGTATTTGATTTTGTATAACCACTTACAACCAATGGGATTTTTTCCAGTTGGTAAGTTTGTTATGGTCCATGTATTGTTAGTTTCAAAGGCTTGAATTTCCTTGGCCATAGCATCCCTTCATTGTGGTGATTTGACAGCTTGTGTGAAAGTTCTAAGTTCTATAACGTTAGTGATAACAACTAAAAAGGAACAATGGGATGAAGAGAATCTGCCATAAGTTAAGTATTTTGAAAGAGGAAAATGTGTACCTGATGAGGGTGTCATCGAGGGAGAATCTTGGTTTTGGGGGAACTTTGAGGTCGTGGCATTTGAGCAATGAAAATCCATTAAGTAAGTTGGTGGTTTATGGGGGGAAGTAGATCGACGAGGAGGAATGGTTATGGATTCATCTAATGTGGTATCATAGTATGGTGAGGTTGGTGTTAGGGAGGACTCTTGGAAGGTGGAGTTGTCAGGTGAGATGTTTTGATGTGGATCTTAGTGTTGCAAAAGAGTGTATGATTATAAAGAAATGTCATTTGCTGGTAAAGGAAGAACTTGATTAGGATTAGAGGGAGGATTTGGGATAGACTCAAAAGGTAAAATAGTCTCAAAGAATTGAACATCTCGGCTAGTAAAAATCTTATTTGAGTTAATATCATAGATGCGATATCCCTTTTGACCAAAAGGATAGCCTAGAAAAATTTCAAGGTTAGAGGGAGCATCAAATTTATCTCTTTTATGAATGTTGTAAGCAAAACACAGGCACCCAAAAACACGAAGATTATCATATTTAGGTTTGGTGCCAAAAAGAATTTCATAAGGAGAGCATCCAAATAAGAGCGGGGATGGAATTCGATTTCTAAGGTACACAGCAGTAAGGACACACTGTCCTCAAAATTTAAGTGGGAGATGTGCTTGATAACGTAAGGCACGAGCTACCTTGAGTAAATGTCTATATTTGCGTTCGATCACTCCATTTTGTTGAGGGGTACTGACACAACTAGATTGATGCAAGATGCCCTCTCATTGAAAAAATTGTTGAAGATCAGAAGCAAAAAATTCAACCCTATTGTCAATTCTAATTTTTTAAATTTGACATTTGTGTTGAGTTTTAACAAGGGATATAAAAGCTTTAATATTTTGTTTAGTCTCAAATTTGTGTTGCATCAAATAAACCCATGTAGCTTGTGAAAAATCATCAACTATGGTCAAGAAATAATGAGCACCATTATGAGAGGAAACACTATAAGGACCCCAAATATCGATATGAATTAACTGGAAAATAGTTGTGCTAGAAATCAAGCTAAGAGGAAAATGACACCGAGTTTGTTTTGTAAGAGGACAGATATGACACATGCAATTTTTTGAAAAAGAAATGCAAAGACTGCTTTTGGATAGATAGAGGAGTCTCGTAGAGGATATGTGACCTAGACGCCAATGCCACAAGTCGAAGTTCTTTGAGGAAAGTGAAAGTCCTAAGAAAGTGTTGTTGAAATTAGGTTCAAAAATGTATAGGCCATCTTGTTCCTTACCCAAAGCAATCGGCATCCTCGTTGACAAGTCCTGCAAAACACATCTATCATGGTAAAAAATAATAGCACAATTTAATGCTTTGGTGAGTGTGCTTACTAATAGTAGATTGTGATTGAAAGAAGGGATGCATAAAACATTATCAATGCTTAGAGTAGAGCTTATTTTAGCACAACCAATATGAGTGATTTGTTCCTTTTGACCATCAGGTAAGGTGACCATGTGAGGAGTGGCAAATTCAGTAGATGAAGTTAGAAGTGATTGATCCGAAATCATATAGTCTATAGCTCCACTGTCAATGACCCATAATTTTGAAAACTTGGTAAGAAAAGCAAGAGATATACCTGCTAAATTTGTTGCAGTTTGCAAACTACCTGAAGGGATCAGACTGAGCAGCTTGTTGACTTACTCTTGAGTGAGTTTTTGGAGTTATAGAAGTCTCATTAAAAGAACTAACATTACCATTAGTTATCTCACTTTGTGTGCTAGAAGCATTGGTTACGTAGTGAGAAGCACGAGAACATCCCTATAGAGAAGATGTGGAAGTAGAACTACCTTGTTTCTCCTGCTTATATTTTAATTTGTTGCACTCTTCAATAGTGTGATTGTCTCTCTTGCAATAAAGACAAAATTTCTGGATTTGAGTATTAGAATGAGTGCCATATTTTGTATTTTATGAAACAACCAAAGCTATCATTTTTGTAAGGGATTTGGGGATTGAAAGAAGATTTCGTTGTCATTCTTCTTGTAACATCCCATCACGGATGGGAAGGATAAAATGGTAAATTTGGATCGGATTGTGAGTATGTATTATACATGCATAAATTGACCTCTATATGGATATGATTGGTAAATTGCAAATGCACATGATCGTACTTGCATTCGTGACTGTAACATCCCATCACCGATGGGAAGGGTAATTTGGTCATTTGGGACGGGTCAGGCGAGTGTAAATATATCTCGGTGTGAACATGCATCATATAGCCTCTATAATTATATGAATGGGAATTCTTACACATGCACATGATTATACATGCATTCATGACAGTTCCTGGCATATGGGTCTAAATGTAATTTTGTGTGCTTGATGTGATAATTGTGTTTGAAAAATTAAATTGGAGTGATTTATGTGTGTTTTACATTTTTAGGGAATTTCAGGAATTTTTCTGGAAATTTTCGGGGAGAATTTCTGGACCGAAAAAATCGCCACGCGGTGGACCGATTGGTTTCCGGTACCGAAAATTTCTGTCCAATGGCACTGGAAATTGAGGTAAATGATTTTGGGATTATAATTGGAGCCATTTGGAATTGAATGGGTTAAAGATTTCATTTATTAGGGTTTCTTTCATTAAATAATATTAAATGAGTTTTTGTCTTTTTCTTCTTTAAATGACAAGTGTCTTGATGACTCATCTTTAACTCATTTAAAGCTTGTTTTTGTCCTACACTTCCTACACATTCACGACACTTCTAAAGCCTCTTCTCCTTCACCCATTCGAAACCTCCTTCTCCTTTTTCTTCATTGGTTTTCCTTACTTCCTCTAGCTAAATTGCTACTCTCCTCCTATCTTAAGTGCTTTCACACACTCAAGCTTTCTACCTCCTTTACATGATGATGATGTGTATGTTGTGGAGAGGAAGATGATGTCTTGCATGAGGAGGAGAAAGTAGGAAGTTGTAATTGGTTGGAAGATTGGAAGAATTAAAGATTTGAAGCTTATTTAGGTGAGAATTAAATTACATGTCCTTTACCTAGTTGTTAGATGCATTAATTGGGAGTTATTGTGCATGAATTATGACTTATTGTGTATTAATTTCATAAAGCTTATG
>JAOTIZ010000007.1:23855659-23866971 GCA_027123425.1 Erythroxylum panamense | reverse complement strand
AGTTCGCAAAACTCACCCAAAATTTGCAATTATTTTTCAGGACTCAGAAGAATATCCCGTTAGGCAACGGGCGTATAATGATCGATTGAGAGTGATAGAAGAGGACGGGATCAGTTGCGTCTGCATTAGTGTAATAACTTTGGTACCATATTATTGTGTATTTATAAAAGGACCCGCGTGGTCATTGTATTACTAGTTATGTTTTGTAAATGGTTTTCCGCATAATATAATGTAAATGTATGTTTGTTTAAAAAAAATGTATACTATGATTTGACTGAGTGATGTAACACGCCACCCTCGCAGGGCACGGACTCGGATATCATCATCGATGTCGGGTTTGGGTCTTACGGGAGTGGGGTGTTACACTTCTTGCAGAAGTAGGCTGTAAGCTTTGTTGACAGATGGTAAAGGATCCATAAGGTGGAGTGCACCATAAGACTCATTCAAACCCATTAGAAATTGCATTAAGCGTTGTTGAGCTTCAAATTGAGATATGGATTTGAATGTACCACATGTGCAGGGACTAACCTTGAACAATGCAGATAATTCATCCCAAAAATGATTTAAGTTTACCACAATAAATAATTATGGAAGATGTACCTTGTTGATTTGTGGCAATAGCACGAGTGAGTTCAAAGATACGAGGTGCGTTGCTTTATGAGAAGCGTTCCTTTAAGTCTTTCCATATCTCAAAAGCAGATGAGCCACATAGGATACTGTCTACAATGTCCGGTGAGATCACGTTCAATATCCATGATACCACCATGTCGTTTGCACGATCCCATAGTGGGTAATCTCGGGATGTAGTGGAGGGCCGTGACAAGGTCCCATTTACAATATCGAATTTGTTCTTAGCATTTAGAGTCATTTTTATGGCTCGGAACCAGTTATAATAATTGTCCCCAGTCAAAGGTTTGGACACAAGGATGGCACCTGGATTATCTAATGGATGGATGGTGTAAGGAGAGAGCAAGTTTTGATCAATAAAAACATTTTCTTGGCTGTGTGGAGCACTTGAAGTTTCCGAACCAAGGGAAGAATTGGTATTTGTCATGATACTGGAAGCTGGATATGCTTGAATAGAATGAAATTATAGAGAAAAAAATAATGCTCTGATACCATGTTAATATTTAAGAAAGAGCCAAAAGGCTTGATTCTCATTCCTTTCAGTAGTTGAATATATACATGATTGAATATGTTATACATGGAAACATCCTATGTCTAAGCTAATGACCATTGGAGATATGTATTTGACTTTTATACAAGGGAAACCGATAATATTGCGATGATAATGGCTGTGATTCTTTAGGATTCTCATCATTATTGACTATTTTTATGACAAGTGAGTAATTTGTGCATACATTAGGGACAATGTATGATTTAGTTGTGGAGGAGTAAGTGTTTATATTATGATGAACTTTGTGATTTTTGCTTGGACTCATGATACTATAATTCATATATTAATTATTTCTCATAATAGCCTCATATCCTTAATTAGGGTACATTTTCTGTTTAAGAAAAAATACATGAGAGAGACAAGCATGATTAGTGTTTTCATTAAATTATTTTGAGCATCTCATTAATTTCATTAAATGAAAGTGTGCAATACTTGATGCCTTTTGGCACGTACGAGAGCTTTGAGCCTAAGAAGATTCATCACATTTGTGCTCATACATATTTTTTGTTGTGTGTTATCATAGCTTTTGATTACATGTTGAGACCATAGTTTTAATGAATCTGTGTACAAAGATGATAAGGGCATTTAGCATAACCATTTTTGACCTAAATAACCCTACCTTACATTTTATCCCTATAAAACCAATTTGTGCCTTACCCTTTCTTTTCTTACATAATAAACTTGTTACAAGTCACTTTTACCTTTTTATTGTTGATATCCTTAATGATTTTGAACCCCTAAATAGAAGAATTGTTAAAAGCTTATTTGTATAGGATTTTGACTATTTCTATGAAAAGTAAATTAGTTGATTAAAGTTGCATTATTTTCATTTTTTGTTTTTTTTTAAGATTAGGGAGAAGTAAAAAGAGAGAGAGAGGATATCCTCTTTGATGTTCTTCTTTAAGAAAAGAAAAAGAAGAATAAGAAAAGAAAAAAAAATAGAAAGGTGATTGAAAAGGATGTTATTTGAATCAAGTGAGTTTTTGATTGACTTAAGTTGAAACTTGTGTGGGTAAATTTGAATGATTTCCTTCAATTTATTTAACAAAAAAGCTTCCCTTTTTGATACCTTACCTAAGCCAAGTTATAACTCAAACTCCTTTTGATTTATGAAAGTCCCTTTGATTTATGTATTAAGTTCATTTTTGTTAAATGGTAGAGATATGATTCTTAAGCAAGCTTATGGAAATAACTCGTTATACTTTGATTTGAAAGCTTAATGAACCCTAAACAGTTTTGAGTATATAGAGTGAAATCCATGAGAGGGTGTCAAGTCTTGTTTCATTTGATTTTGATGGAATTAATGTGATACTATGTGTAAATTTTAACAATGTGTCCTATAAGTGCTTATTCTCTCGATTGTTATTTTATCCTAAACCTTTAATGTGAATTAGCTTTTGGATATTTATGGATAACAAGAAAGAATATGAGAGATTGTTATAAGGATAATTGATGCATTGAATTGAAGTATGCTTGATGACAAGCTTGAGTCCGGTGTATAAGATGTTATCTTGATATATTAATTGAAATTATCTCTTTTATCTTGAATTTATTTTGGTATATAAATAGGAAAATTAATTTTTGGTTTATTTTAGGAGATGAAAAGTGAATATTGCATCAAATTGACACATCATAGATGAAAATCACAATTTTTAGAGAATGTGGATAAATTACTGCAATGGATAAGACGAAATTAGCCTAATGACAGATTTATTTGAAGAGTTGGAGGTTAATTAGAAAACTTCTTTCCATCTCTATTATGTAGGGATTTGAATTTGTTTTAATTAGGCATCTTTGCAAGATAGGATTAGATTAGGTTCAGAGTAGGAAAGCAATAAAAAGGGATGTTCTCCACCTCTCCAAGATCATCAATCATTTTCTTTTTACTTTTCACTCAACATTTCATCTTTCTTCTATTTTTGGTGTTGGAACTAAATTTATTTGTGGCTAAACTCAATTATTCTAATTTAAAGGGATTCAAAAGTCTATTTGTAACCTTGTGAGGTTTTGTTTTAAACTTTTATTCATTTATTGTTTTGAGTTCTTATATTTCATAAATAATTAATATTGATTGATTTGATAAATTAATTTAATGTTGATTATTCTATAGCTATCCATAAGTTCAATTATCCGTAATTGTCATGAAGATTGGTATAAGTAGAAAATAGATTACTTATGAATTTACATATTTAACTTTTGATAAAAAAAAATTGAGTTAAATAATTGCAGTTATCTCGATTATTTAATTTAGAGTTTACTCTTTTTCACTAAGCTTATTGCTATCATTTAATTGATATGGAATGTTATCATACTCAATCAATCGATGATAAGTTTTAGTTTGGATGTTGGATTTGAATCAATTAATTTAGAAAATTTTGAGACTTATTATGGCTATCCTAATATGTTTTGGACTAACTACTTGAATTGTAACACTTGTTTTTTTTAGACCAATGATCAATGTTATAATTAGATGAAAGTTTTCCTTTGAATCAAGTTAAGTACTTTTGAATTTTTCACTTTTATATTCAGTTGATTTAATTTGATTTCTTGCTAATTTTAGTTAATTAGTAATTAATCGAAAACCCTCACTTTAATTTATTGTTTGAAATTAATAAACTAGTGTTTAGTTCTCTTAGGATTCAACCTAGTTTCATGACTATTATAAAAACTTAGAGAATCAGAATTAATTTTGAGGGCTTTGACAATCCGACCAACAATCAACTAGTTGGTTGTAGTTTAATGGCATAATTATTTAAAGACATTCTTTATCTTATATATATTTAAATGTATTTAATAAAGTTCATAGAGTAAATATATATTGCAAATGAAATTATGATGAGATTATAATTATGATATTCATATTACATTTACGTGTTTCCTTAAATTATTCTCAGTCATTGTTTTATTGAGCCTGGACGTTCGAAGAAATTGTCGATCTCATAGATTAAAATATACAGATACTTAAATAAACATGTGAGTGCTTGTTAGGAAAAAAAGTTCACTAAATTGACCTTGTATAAGAAATCCATTTAGAAAACAATTTGCATGTCTATGAAAATTCTTATTGTAATTATTATATAAGTGATCATTTGACTTGAAAACTCTAAAATTTTCTTATATAGGAATTGTTGTGTTTTGATTCTACTTATGACTTATTATAGCCAAAGGTAGCTCAATTGATAGTCATTAGATATAATATGAATTATATAAAGGTAGTTGAGTGATTAATATATGATTCATTATCTTAAAGTGATCAGAAAGATTATTTTATTATTTTCAATTAGTTTTGACTTGTGAAATCTTTAGCCAAGGTAGAATGATAATTTGTAAATAGTTTACAAATGTCATTAATTGAATCAACTACTAATGATGGAGAATTAACATGATTGGACTCAAATAGAATAAATATTATTTTCAAGTGCTTTGTTTAATCGAAACATTGTATGATAAAATGATTAAATTATACAGAAAAATCATAAAAGGAAAGGTTAGTCAAAACTACTTTGACATTCTTAAATATTTGAGTGGTTATGATGTGTTGCTGCTAATCTTGTTTTATGGATATGAATTGTTTAATTAGAGAACTAAAGATAAATTAAAGAAGTTTAATTTATCTAACCCTAAATACGACTTAGGGTTATAATTTATGTACATTATTAACATATTTAAAAACTTAATGAATCATACACAAAGAATGAGTTGAACAAAGAAAATATATTTTAAGCAAGATGCACTTAATTGTAAAGTTTGAAAAACATTATAATTAAATATAAGATATTTAATAAATAAGAATCAATATGAGATATTAAATCTTATTTAGACATGATTGATATTTAATTAGAATTATATGTAATTCTAATTAAAATTTAATCAAATTTAAAATTTAATTTCAATTAAATTACTAAAATATCTAAAACTTATTATAAATACTTTAACAAAGCTAGCACTATTTGCTTAATTATCTCTATAATAGTTGTAGATTTTTCTTATTAGAAATTGAACACTTGTGTAATTACGGTAGTTAAGATGAGATAATTTCATAAACAATTCAAGGAAACGACATTAAAAGGGATCAAGCTTCTGAATAAAGAATAAATTGTAATTGATATTTTATTATGATATATGTATTAATCATTTTAAATAATTTAAGAGATTTTAGGTTTTGACAAATTATAAAAAAATTTGTAACTATTTTAGGTTTCAGGAAGTTAAAAAAAATTGTAATTATTTTATTACATGCGTAATCGAATCTTGCCAATTTTATAACAAATACATGACAGCGTAGATACATTGTGACGGCAGGTGGTTTGGGATCGTTTCCTCTTCGTACGTACCTCTCTTATTAAACATGCGAAACACGCATCGATAAATACAATTCCACGTTCATTTTGGTTACCAAAGTCGAAGATTGCTTGAGGTTAAGACAAAACGATCGAGGTTAAGGCCTGATACAGGCACGGATAGGCACGTGGAATGGTTCCAAGGCCCAGATTGAGATCCTTTTGTGTCTCTCTTTCTTTCTTTCTTTAATTTCTGTTCTACTGATTCTGGCTTTTTTTGGGTACAAAGGGACAAATTAAGCTAAATTAACTCATAGTACAAGTAAAAATTGCTGTTTGCGCATTGCGACAAAGAGCTCCTAAACTCCGAAAGGCGGCCTGGAGGACATGCAGATTCAGACGTAGAACGTTAACAAAGATAGTCAAACGGTTAGCACACTGATTATCTTCCCGAATAATATGTTGGATGCAAACCTCTCAAAGTTTTTGTAAAAATTCCCGAGTACCTAATAGCAAAATAGGAAACTCAGTTAGCACGCTGTAAGATTAAAGAGGAGAGTAATGAACTCAGTAGTCGTGACCTTTATTCTTAATAAATGTATGTGTACGAGGAATTCTTTATTAATAAATGTATGTGTACGAGGAATTCTTTATTTTATTCTTTTCAACCTAGATTCTCACGATATCTATGGAGTCCTTAGGGATAAAAACGACCATTGCTTTGCTTGAGGTTAAGACAAAACGATTATCGTTACGGTGTGATACAGAGAGGGATAGGTACTCGGAATGGTCCCAAACTTTTGTTAATTTGTGTAAATTTTAACTTCATATCCACACTCATTCACTTCAATTTTCTTATGCATTGGTTACTCCATCCAGAATTGCTCTTTGAGCGGTCATGTTCATAGCTCGAGAACAAACTATCGCTGCAGCAAAGTTTTATGCACCAGTACTGAAACCAGTATTTTGGAGACATGATATATTAAGCTTTTAGAGTCAAGCTATGTTTCTTACATGAAGATTGGACCCATGAAAGGTGACTTTCAATGAAATTTGACCCCATGAAAATGATCTAATGACTGAGACTGTAACTGAAGTTGTACTAAAAGTGAAGATTTTTCCTTTCTACGTACTATATCATGAAAACAACTATGCGATACGGAAAAAATCGTTTTTGCTTGCTATATATATATGGTTTGAAAGCTAGCTATCTTCACCTTGGAAAGAGTTAAACATAAAAGGCCAAGAGCTCCAAAATCACAGCAGCCTTTAAATTTTTGGTTTTATGTAGGCTGTACATGTAAAGAACGGGTCCTGAATCTAAATTTAAGCACTCTTTTCTTGTTTTGCAGGTTAGGATGTGAAAAAGAAAAAGAAAAAGAGTAAACAAACAGAAGGTAAATTCATCTTAACGCAAATCCAAAGGTAAGGAGTAAAATTCTTTTGCACATGATAGCATAAGTCCTATGCGAACCCGAATTTCGTATTCCAGAGATGCTTCACAGAGCATTTATGGTATCTTACACGAGCATAAGTCCTATGTGAACCCGAATTTCGTATGCCAAAGATGCTTCACAGAGCATTTATGGTATCTTATTTTCTTGCCTTGTGCTGAGACAATAACTTGTGAAGTCCAAGATGACAGGAGTTGCAGATTCCTCCCTGAAATTGTACTGGATTCGTAGAGAGGAGAAGGAAGAAAACAATTTTATACATTGCTAAAACCAAAAATGGGAAGAATGGAAAGGTAAATATTTTCTCTTGGAAAGGCAGTCGCCCTCAAGTTCTGAAATCAGCAACCCCGTGACATCATAATACCGAAGGTCAAATGTGAAATTTTCACTCCAAAATTTTAATTGAATTTTATTATTATTTTTAATATCACTTTACACTTTAAAATTATTAAAGTGTTAAATGATATGTATCGTGTATTGTTTATTACAGACATTCATATATAATTTGTGAAGCATAAAATTGGTTGTACCTTTAATTAATATTAAAATAATTTCAAATCCATACACAATTTAACAATAATGAATTGTAGTTCATCATCATCATCATCATCATCACCCAATTCGAAATCTCGCAATGAAGCAAAATCTAGAAAAGTCTGATAGTACGCAACCTTACCTTTATATAATAGAGAAACTGTTTCCGATAGACCCATATGTAAATGGGACAATATAAAAATGATGCAAGTTACAGAAACAATTAAGTAAAAATGAAAATACAAATAATGAGAAATACCTTAAGGAAGCCAGATCTGCGAGAACCTAATAATACGAAACACAAATAATAATAATAATAATAATAATAATAATATAATACTAATAAGAATAATAATAAAGAAAAACTAAAACTAGTAGCAGACTCAATACAAGGATAAGAATAGTAAAATAATAACAATATCAATAATAATAATAATAATATTACTAAACTACTAAAAAGAATGAAGAAAAGGTGAATGAACCAAGAACTTGATTAATAATAATAAAATACTAAAAACACTAATGAAAAGATTAAAAGGAGTAATAATTAAAGGGAGTAATAATGAATTGTAGTTATTAATAATTAATAAAACTTTAGTTTTTTTCAATTTTAAAATGTTATTGAGAAAATTAAATTGTCAATAAAATCACAGACTGTCCAAAATTAATTTTTCCGCACGAGTAAATCAACAATCCTAAAAGCAAAGCACCAAAAATACCGACGTTTGGTAACGCAGTTCGGTACACTTTACCTACGTCTGCGGGGTCCTCACCCAGATTAATTTCTTTTACTATAGTTCACAAAAATTACAAAAGATTGATCTACCCCGTATGACTCAATCTATGTAACTGACCCACAACCTAGCTACCCGTGAAAGACTTTCACACCCAATAACACGACCGACTCGTGTTAACCTCGTCAGAGGATTTTTCAAACTATTTCTACTTCTAAAATAAGGACAAATAAAATCAAGAATACAACAATTCCAGTTCTGAAATTTGTCACCAAGAAGCCAAGTAGTCGCACCAACAGTATGTGTACTGATCTATGACAAAGTCTTCTTTATGCTGAAAACATCAATCACGTAAATCATCCAGCAACGTCATCAACTACATATCACCATAGGACTGCTTGCTGAAGGTAAAACTAATGGTCGTATACTGCTGCACAAAGAACACCTCACAAAAGACAACTCAATCAAAAGATCAAGAGCCAACAACGCAGTCACACAGGTTTAGCAAAGTTCCACCAGATTTCTTTTACACACACGACCAGCCAACAATACGGAATTCAGAATAAGGATACCCTACACCAATATGCCACGTCAGCCATAGAAGCAATATCCCCAAATCCACATGATTCACGCAACCTCACTAAAATTGCCTTTGATAAATCCTTTTGAAATAGGGATAATCTTGGATAAGCAACCAACATCCGAAAGATATGCTGATTAAGAATTTACTTTCAATTCTAATCCACTTTCCAATTACAACAGAATACCCAATTACAAATTTAGGCACATCAACAAAAGTTATTAGGAAAAATCCCATGTCCAATTAAAATGCCAAAAATAAAAATAGGATATATTAAAAAATAAATCCTAACAATCTCCCCCTTTTTTGGCATTTTTGTCTCAACAGCGGAAACTCCCCCTCAGTTCAATATCCAACACAACCAGTAACTAGCATACCAAACATAAGCACAAGTCCACATCCGAACAGCATAAAAAAAAATAAGAACCAACCAGCAACTTTGCAGCAGACATTGTCTCCCCCTTTGAGACAAGATGTGACAAAAAAATAAATTAAGAACCCAAAGAGTGAAGGATGCGGTTCTTCAATTTGCGGACAACATCGGTAAGAGCTTGTAGACCACCTTCAATTCGCTCCAACTCAGAAACAAAGGCAGCATGTGGATTAACGGTAGAGGGATCGGAAGCATCCGAAGGGCCCGACGCAACATATGGCAAGTCCACCATCCGTGATTGCCGAAAGATTCGTGAAGAGATATTCATCAGAGGAATAGGCTCCAATACACTCGATTCGAGCCTAGGCACTCCATCGGCATACAGATATTGTGAGATTAAGCACGGAAAATATAAGAGAAAATGAGGCTTACCCTTAATAGATAACATGGAATCCACAATGAATCGGCCAAGATTAAATTGGACACCCATGCCAATAGCATAAAGAAGCTTGGCTTGTGCCTGATATATAGTAACCACATGAGTGCTAGGCATCCAGTTGGTGATCAGCAATTTGAACAAAACAAAATATTTCTGGGTGAGCATGGATGAGCGAAACACAGAGGTCGACGGCCAAGCAGTAAGCTTCCCACCAGTTAAGATCAAGGCAAGTTGATTAGTGGTTATTTCCCAATCATCATCATAAAAAGAACCATCAAACACATTCTCAAATTTCAGAAACATATTTAATCGGCGAGCATCAAAACCAATAACTCTCCCCCTCACGTACACAACACCAAACGAAGCTGCATTAGGATTCAAAATATCACCAGACAGGTTAGAATAAAATTCCTTTACCAGGTCAATGTCATAGTGATGAGGAAAAAGGGCGGCATGAAGCAGTGACTGTTCACTAAGAAAAGTGTGTAGTCCCTGATCTCGAAATTCAGCCAAGTTAATTGGACGATCCATGACAACTCCGATATTTGACAGTGAACACCATTTTTCCTCTACAGTGGAAGTATAAAACTTGAAGGAATTGGCTCGATCCACAGGTAATCGAGCACCCGGATGACATCTAGGTGGACAGACTATTTTAGTACACTTCATCTTGTACCGCTTTCTAGGAGCTGGAGGAGGAACCGGCTGTGGGATTGAATGAGGTGACGGAGGGGCATCAGAATTTGATGAGGACTCTGCAATCAAAGTCTCAATTACTCAATCAACAGCAGAATCATGCTGATCAGGAACATCCAGAGCATCAATAGGGACTGTTGACGAGGATCCGGCTCCTGTAAAACTTCTGCCAGAGCCAGGATGAGACTACAAGCGACAGGACCATCGCGTAGGAGTTGCGGCCTTTTTCTCCGAGGCTGAATAAAACATCTGTTCTTTGTTTTTCCCCATACTATAGTAGTAACAAAACAGAAACAACAACACAGGAATTCTAATAACCAGAAAGTACCCTACTCAGTATGGAATTCAACCGAAAATCCACAGTTCCAGATTTCAACCCAAATCATACAGCCCTCAAATAGCTAGAACAATAATCAACAAAATTAGATTCCTCCAAAGGACTTTTGCCTAGATTTAATTCAGACCACTTCAATACAGGGATAGCTAACAAAATCAGTCAAAAATCTACCAGAAATCACAAACCGAAAACCATGTAGTGACACCGAAACATCTCTTCAGTTGTACAGAAAATCAATCAGTTAGAGAAGAACACTATGACCAGAAGAGAAATCAGTACCAAGTGAGAGGAATGACCCACGAATGTTGAGAAGGACAGCACTACCACTGAAAAATCTATCCCAACAGATACGTACACCACACCGTGAATCTTCGACTGAAATAGTTTGCTGAAGAAAGTCTTGCAATGGAGAGAATAATCGATGATAAAGTGATGAATCAAAGAGGCGTTGAGAGCTTGAAGAGAGAAGCCAAAATGAAGTAGCGTGAAGGAGACAGTGAAGATAAGCAACGTCGACAATGAGAGGAAAAATAAAATAAAAGACTAAAGCTAGGGATTTTAAAATCCCAACAGTGAATGCCGCACCCCCTTTCTATTTTTTTTAATTTCTTTTCTTTTTCCTTTTCTTTTTCCCTTTTTTATTATACAAAACAAATAAATAAAGAAAACAGAAATTAATGAGGGAGGACACATAGTCTCAAGGCTCCT
>JAOTIZ010000007.1:23838398-23851443 GCA_027123425.1 Erythroxylum panamense | reverse complement strand
TCAATGAATATTCTTATAAGAATTTAGATTTTAGATATTTAATTCTACAAAAATTAAATTTATAACTTTAATAAAAATATAGAACATATAATAATAATAATAATAATAATAATAAATTATTATAATAATAATTATAATAATATTATTATTATAGTTTATTAACGAAAGCAATGAAAGAAGAGTGCAGACTTTGGAATGTCTGGAAACTTGAGAAAGAAGTGAGATGCGAGTATATAGGGTACTTTAGAGATTTGGCTGAAAAAAATTAACTTATGGGTGTGAAACGCTTCTATTTGGAGCTGGTTGAAAAATAGCTTGAATCAGCCAACCCAATCAGCTATTTACCAAACAAACTTATGGATCTTTTTTTAAAGTCAACCAACTAAAATAAGTTGACCAGCTAAAAAAGAGCTGATAAGCTCTTTACCAAACACACCCGTAGTCCGGTTAAAGTTAGTCTTTCAAGAGATCTTCATTTTAAGAGTAAAATTGCAATTCATCAATAACAGATTCTGACAAGGGTTGATCCAGTTCCGAAAATTGCTGCGAAATTTAGCTAAACAATATTACAAACAAATCAGAAGGAAGGGGAAGAGCAGAACATAGCCAGCTCAGAGAAAAAGCAGACAAAAAAAGGTGTTGTAGTTCTTCCTTTCATGTCATGACACTACAGCGATGTTTCTATCCATGTAGGCCCTGGTAGGCTGCTAAGGCGTAGCAAGGAGAGGTGGAACTCGATAAGCCATATATATCTCATCCTAAACTATCTAGAGGCTTGTTTCCTTTCGGGTTGTTACGGTGTTGTCTCTTCTTGATTATTTCGTTTGTATCGACTTTCGAGCTCATGACCCAGCTAGTAATTAATTACAAGGCTTGGTAGTTCAATTATTGCAACAATTTTTCCACAAATGAACATATAGAGAAGCTGATTTTATATTTAATTTAATATGCTTTGAATATTCTAAATTATGAGCAAAATATTATATATACAAATGTATTTTTTATTTAATAAAGCTATACATTCGGATATATGAAAATGCCCCTAATATTTTGATTTTTTTCATTTGGTTATAGTTTTTGTTTTTTAATTTTTATAAATTATAAAAACTATAAAAGTAATATCATTTGCTACCAACTAAATATATATTATTTAATCATTTAGTATTAATTATCAATAAAAATTATGAATAATATAATTTAATAACTCAATTCAATTTTTATGTTAATTTAAATTTTAAAAATAAATAATTTTAATTTAATAATTATTTTATTTAAATATGTTCAAAATATATAAAATTTTATTTATTTTTAATTAATTAAAATATGTCAAAATAAAAAATTAATTTATAAATTATTAATAATAACAATATGAGACCAGTACGAGGGAGAGTGAGAGAGAATCAATAGTTTGTGGTTTCAAGTTTTTTAAATTGGAAACAGCAATTCTGCGGTCCATTTCCCGAACAATAGAGAAAAACTATGGCCTAGGAATCCTGAGATTTCATTGAATTCAAGCCGTAGAGGTTTGGATCATCGTAAGAGAACAAAAAGGCTAAGTTCTCGAAGCAGTCACTCATCGACAGCTCCTGCAGTTCATTTAATGAGACTGCATTCTCATCAGATGCACCATCTTCCAAAACGTTCTGGCCGATGATTTCTTCATTGCAAGTGGGAGCTGGTTTGGGGTTTGAGCATGACGGGATATCGAAGTTGGGCACCAATTCTCTTGAAAAACGCGAAGAAGTAGCAACAGCTTTGTATTTTGGCTTCTTGACCCCAAGTTTTTTGCTCAAATGAGTGTTCCAATGATTCTTCACTTGATTGTCCGTTCTTCCTGGAACCCGACCAGCAATAAGGGACCACCTTAAAAACAAAATAACAACCATCAAGCATTCATCGGTAACTTGCAATAACCCACTGATATAAACAGAGCCAAAAACGAGAAGGAAAGCAACAGTTTGAAGGCTAGAGGAGACCTGTTGCCAAGTAGATTATGGAGTCGAATAATAAGATCATCTTCTTCCTCGGAGAAATCACCACGCTTAACACTGGGACTCAGATAATTCATCCATCTTAACCTGCAGCTTTTGCCACATCTCTTGAGGCCTAATTAATCACGTCGACCCACAAGCAAACTATTTAGTACATCAACCAGTCGTTATGATTCATTTCCTTGTTGACAGTCTAGAAAGAGGAACTGTTCATTACCTGTTTCCCTAGCCAGACGATTCCATTTGCCTTTGCCATGCAGCTTCACGTAGTTCTCCAGAATTCTATCCTCTTCGACTGTCCACAACCCTTTTCTGTATCCACTCCTCTCTTCCATTATCTTGTCTAAAACTAGTACTAGAATCGAATAATAAGAAAGGAAATGTTTGTAAGTATATACCTCTTTAGAGAGTTCAAAAGAGAGAACTTTATTTACTATTTAGTGTATGAGTTTAGTAGACGTGAGCAGTTGCTGTAGTGATTATATATAGTTGGAATAGTCTGGAGGTTAGGAATAGAAAAGTTTAGGCATAGCTAGCACCGGTGTGTTGTTCCATCACCAGCGTTATTTCCGAGGCTTGATTGTTTAAGACAGTGAAAGACTGCAAAATTAGCAACAAATCATGTAAAAGAATTCAGAGACAAGAGATTAAATTGTCCTACGTACTCTTAGAGAGAAGGAGAGAGGCTCCTGTGTCGGATCGGCCTCTTATCAATTGTTCGTTTGCTGTTTTCATCACATGTGACCAATTCCTCGCCTAGTTTATGTGATATCTCAAGATTTTACAAGATATTTCCTATGCAATTTACAGTTATGTTACGAATCCGTAGACATATTATTATGCAGTTGAAGGTTCTGAAATCGTGGCATGCTTTGCTCGTAAGTTACAGCTCGTATAGTTGTCAACAAATCCCTCTTAACACTACATTTTGATGTATATATGTTTTGACTTGTGAAATATAGCCGTAACTGTGTCCTACTGTTGCATTTGAGTTCACTAGTACGAGTTCAGATCTTCTGTCTAATATTATGGTGTTTTATTATGTCCAATGAATCTCAGCCGTTTATTTATATAAATTCTGTGTATGTCCCACGTGAACCCCGCGTGAATCCTATAAAATAAATGATTGAGATTTCATGGACAAAATAAAACAGGATAATATTGGACAGAGGATCTGTTCCTCCACTAGTACAGCCACACTTCTTATAATTGGACCGTATAGTCTGTAATTACTGTAATAACTAGCTAAAATGACCATAGTTCTTGCTGAATGATGAATGGATGTATATGCATCTTGGAAAACATATTATCGTTCAAAAAAGCAACACTCCACCCGTAAAACGAGAGTTGTTAAGAATGTTTTCTAAACGTCTCAGATCAATAGTCTTACAGGTTGAAATTGTCTTTCATTCAACAACCGTGCAAGTTAATATTACATGTGACTCACGTGGTGTTACACATCAACCAATCGATTATTTTCATTTTACTAACAAAATGATTTATGTGTTTCGATTTTACAAACCCAATCGATCATTGCACTTGGAGCTTGGTCATCTTGAAAGAGGGTGTTAAGAAGATCTTGGGATATGACAACAATCAATTAAATCCTTTAGTTATTTGTAATTTATCCAAAATTTTAATTTGTATATACCTTCGATTTAATTTGTTTATATTTAGTGTATATTTAAATCTTAGTCTAATGTAAGACGTTGTTTATAAATAGGAGTTCTCATTCTTGTATAGAAAATACATAAGTCTATATTGAAAAGGAATTATAAAACTTTATACTATGTTCATATATATATGTATAGCCATTACCTTTCCCTAAATACAGAAAGGGAAACAAATAAAACAGAAAGAAGATTGGCTGTTGTAAGAACAATATTACAATCAGTCATCATTTACACGAATCGCATCAGAAATAGCAACTTGACCGTCCTCCTCTTTGAAGATTCTTACCGAAAGTATCGAATTTACTGGAATTAAAAGGCTTATAAGACTCTTTAGCTATGAATCTCCTGAATTGTGACCTAAGTTCCAATCGGCACTACCACTGAACCTTATGGATATATAAGCTGTATAGAAAGCTAGATAGACTGTCATTTTTCACAACAAAATACAACATAGCGTTCATTCATCAAAATGAGAGGTTAAAGTTGCTTATGTTTTTAATCAAAATGTTCTAAAATTTCACTACATGAATATTAGTTATTAAACTCGATGTGTGATGAAGAGGTTGACACATGAGCAACATATACCATCTCAAAAGGACAACTTGTCGCTAAGTGTTGTATAATTTGGGAAGTGATCAGAGAAACCTGAAACATGGGAACTATGCTGATGAAACAAATTAATGAAGTACATGGTATTAATGACGTTGAAAAGAACTTGATATATATACTGTGATTCTGCATTTCAGTCGTCGATCGATTCCAGTTCCTGATCGACGAGGACACTGCAATTCACGTTCCAATGAAAAACAACATACATATGTGTCATTCCTTGAGTAATTAAGCTATGGTGATTCACACAATCGACTACAACATGGTTTTTCTTGGGAATTTACGTGGGATTGCTCTGAAAGTGAAATTTCTGACTCATAATTAATGTTATTGTCTTTATCATAGTCTTCACGGTAGTCTTCTTGGGACCGTCTCATGCACCGATCTATGTCCTTGCCTCGTTGGTATGTTATGTCACAAGTCCCAACTCTGAAGTTGTGGTGTGAACTTGTTTTCCTATGGATCGGGATACGAGAGAAAACTGCCTATACTCGTTTCAAGTTGTTATTTTATATTGGACGAGGAACATCTTATTGGCGAACTATATCATTTTTTAATCCAGAAATTGATGTTATAAGCGCAAGCCTTTATCTTATCTTTTTTTTTTCAGATTCCAAAACCTATTCTGGAAGTAATTATATAAGTAATCATACTAAACGCTTAAATTTAAAAGGATGATGTATGAACACAAGAGTCGTGCTATATATGCCACCAAAACGAGGTAAATTACTTACATGCTTAATCACATATTTGGAACTTCCCTGTGATTTTATTTGGAAGTGGATGTTAGAATTTACAATGAGCCTATAGACCCACACGAGAAAGAAAGTTAGACTACATATAAGTCTAAGTGAGGTTCCATCCTAAAATCAATTGATAATAGGCGGAGTAGCCCACTAGACTTATATGTTAATTTTCTTTCCTCTTTTTTTTCAATATGGGACAAACTTTCACTTTATATTTCAACAGGTCTAATGTACCAATTTATGTAATGAATGTTAGTATAAAAATTAGCAAACATAGTAACGTAAATGAAAAAATATTGCTTTGTTGGTGCATGAACGATATCAGAAAATCAAACAGTACTGTATTACCTATCTTTAATATATGTGGACATGATTCAGTATCGTTTACCGTCGTACCGAGGCATTGCTCTGACAAACTTGTCACCATTGTCAAAGCGTACTGCTCTTGTATGAGCAGGTTACAGACATGAGAGTCAAGGGGCAACTTTTTGTATCATGCACAGACATCAACGATGAACTGTCAATGCAATGGAATTATTATCATGTAACTGGTTTTCATGGATCAGAATCAGAATTCCTATGAAATAGATGGTGAAGGCCGGTGGTAGGAAAGGAAACAATTCGTGTTCGAAAGTCGTTGAGAAATTCATCGGATGAATCTTTAGATTGCCACATTATATTTTTTTGGAAAGAAATTAGCTTTTGAACGAACGAAATGATATTAATTTTTGATATATTTTTATATCAATCCTTTCAGATGAACTACAGATAAAATTACGAAGAATTATAGTTTCTCTACAACAAGACATGTCAATAATATCTCCTGTACCCCAGGATTTGTGAAGCTCAATGTGAATGGATGCTCGTTGGGTAATCCGGGGTCGGCAGGCTTTGGTGGCCTCTTTCGTGATGATTCAAGCCAATGGCTAGTGGGATTCTCGGGATACATCGGCATTACAACCCCCCTGCATGCAGAATTGTTGGCCCTCCGCCATGGTTTGCATCTTGCGTGCCAACGGGGCTACCGCCGTGTCGTCGTCGAATCGGACTCACGGGATGTTGTTCAGCTGCTCACGGGCTACTGCCCTCTCTCCCATGCTTACTGGTTTGTTGTCGCCGATATCCGACACTTGCTGAAGCGTGGGTGGGTTTGTTCTGTTCTTCGTACTCTTCGGGAAGGCAACCACTGTGCCGATTTTCTTGCTAAACACGGCGCACGCTCTCGTCATCCTTGTTCGATTTGGGACACCCCTATCCCTGGTCTTCACCAGCGTGTGGCTATTGATGCCTCTTCTGTGGCTTACTTACGTACTTAGTTATTATTTCCCTCTTCTACCAAAAAAAAAAAATCTCCTGGAGAAATCTATAAACTTGCATTAACTTCTCTTGATAAGCTATGTGATCAGGCGAAACTGGCACAACAACAATTCGGAGGACTACAAATCAACGACAAGTCAAATTGAAAATATGTATCAGTAAATAGAAAGTTTCAAATATCGAAGCTAACAACCCTCAACACCTGAGTTAATCCCTGAGTCATCATCTGAACCTATTTCAGCACCATCATCTAACGATTCAGTACAATTTGCTAATCTTTCAGAATTATTTAATGTTCTGATGACTACGCCTCACCCATAAAAAAAAGTCAATGCGATTGCATCAAAACGAGGTTTAAATAAAGATCATGTTAACTGCAACTAATGGGGAAAATTATATTCAACCCTATGGCTAGAGACAGATTCTCAGTAGGTCAATAGCTTCAGAGGCTGTGGAAGTATTGACTACTGAAGCCATTTGATCTCCCAGAGTTAACGTTTAGGCTTTCGTTTTTCTTTGGGGAATTGAAGCAAATCACGATTACTTGATGAATTTAATTTAATTGAATAATGAGTATATTATATTATCTAAATAAATTACATAAAAAAATTAATAACTTAAACCTAAAGAATGAGATAAACTCAGGTGAGGTGCATAAGCTCTTTTTACTCTTAATAATTTCTTTTAAGATAGAAATGAATTGCAGTATTTTTATATCTCAAATTTTTTATTTCTTAAATTAAAAATTCTCAAAAGAAATAATTTTATCATTTCAATTACCACTAAAAATTAATATATATCTAGCTATTTTCATGTAAATTAAGACATTATTAGCATAAGAAGGAAGCAATTGGTGTCTGGTCAATCATGGCGGAACAATGAGCGTGTTTTCTCAATGGACAAGCAAAAACAAAAGCTTCTAATGCACATATGGACGGAGATAGGGCAGAGACAACAGAGTGTACCTAACTGTCACTGTTTCAAACTTAAATGCTGCTGCATTATCAGATAATAGAAAACAAACAGCATACTTCATGGAGTTAATGGTTGAAGTTGATGCCCCACAACTAGTGTGGGGTGAAGCTTTATGACAGGTGAAAGGACTGGGAAATTAATAATTGCTGTCGTTGTTCTACTAATTCGATTTTGATTTTGTCTATGCTAAAGCACCTTCGATATGTAGTAGTTTAATTGATTAGTTTTCGTATTAATTTTTCAGATTCAGTTAATGTCAGCCATTGATTTGCTACTGAGATATAACACTCATGTTTTTTTTTTTCTTAAGTTTCGAGTAGCTGCTGTATATATATACCAGTTTTAGTTTTAATAAAGAAGTAGAGAGAGTATTTTTTTTAATTCTGATATTTGAAAATCCGATCTGGTTCATGGTATCAGAACGATTAATTTTAATTCTAGATTGAGAATTGCGATTGATTTTATGTTTAAAGATAAATGTTGAAGGATCTGTTCCATGGCGATGTGAGAGAGATATAGGAGTTGATGGACTGAAAATGAATAACAGCGATCCTCTGAAGCTGCAAAGTTCTGATCATCATGGAATGGTGTCGGTGACATCTCCACTAACAAGTAGAAACTACGTCTTATGGAGCAGAGTTATAAAACTAATGAAACCTTTTTAACATGAAAACTTTATCATGTAAATTTAAACACATAAATTGCAGGATCTTATAATTTAATAATTTTTCATAATAACATAAGCGTACCTTATTTCATCGTATTTTCGATACTTTCTAAATAGATAATCTCCTTTGTTTCGTTATTTTCCGTATATTATTTGATGAAGAGATACATGAAAAACTTAATAGGGAGAGAGAGAGAGGAAGTAGTTATCAGTTTAAAATTCAAACGAGACCGCTTTTCATGATCCTTATTTTTACGTTTCATCAATGTAAATACATCACATTATTTATTTAAATTAAACCTATTATCTCTTATTCAAATAACTAATGGGATTTCATATACTTAAGTGATTAAACCAAAATATATGGGCCATATAATGAAATTATCTAACAATCTCCCACTTGGCCATGTAACTAAATCATGGTTTAACAATATAACATATTATGCATATAATAAAACTTAAATCTCCTTGGTTTTCTTTAGGCACAACATTAATCATAATTAAGTAAAAATTAAAAAGGATCATAGCGATTGTACATCTTTTAATGTGGCATACTTCCTTCTATGTATCACAAAACTAGTTCATAACTTAATATAATCTATTATGAGTATATCTTAATAGTTCAACAATAATGTCTTTGTAAAAGACAAAGGTTGTTAAAATTCACATAACCATTCATGTATATATACTAAAAATAAATAACATGATATAACATTAGAAACAATATATATAAATGAGCTCAGAGTATCGAATACATAAAATACATAAATAATAAGATGTTCAATCATGGTACCAAATGATACCTATTCTTTTGACATGTTCATTAAATGTCTTTAGTGGCAATCCTTTTGTTAAGGGATATGTCATCATAAGATCGGTGCTAATATATTCGATTGACACTCTTTGTTTCTAAACTTCTTCTTTAATGGCAAAGTATTTGATTTTCATATGTTTAGCACCCTTTGAATACTTGTTATTTTTTAAAAAGAAGACTGCCACAAAATTATCACAATAAATTTTCAGTGACTTGACAATATTGTCGACAATTTCAAGTCCTAAAATAAAGTTTTTCAGTCATAAATTATAAACCGTGGCTTCAAAGCATGCCACAAACTCAACTTTTATAGTGGATGTAGCAATGACAGACTGCTTCACACTCTTCCACAAGATTGCTCCTCCAATTAGAATAAATAGATAGCCAAATGTTGATTTTCTCGTGTCAACACATCCGACATAGTATGAATCTAAATATCCAATAACTTCAAGATGATCTGATCTTCTACAAGTGAGCATATGATCTTTTGTTCCTTGTAAGTATCTTAAAACTTTCTTTACAGTTTTCTAATGTTCTAATCCTGGATTACTCTGGTATCTGCCTAGCATTCCAATAGCAAAACTGATGTCTGGCCTAATACAGGTTTGAGCATACATTAAACTCCCAACAATAGATGCATAAGGAATTTGAAATAACCTTAAACTTGATGTCGTCTTGGGGTTACTTCAAAATTTAACCAAGGATCGCATATAATGCAATCTCGGGTCGTTCTCTCTGAGGAATAAAAAATGAAATTAAATCCTAAGTAACTAAATGCAATGTATCCTAAACTATGGAATAGGGTGTGATTTGATCATTTACCACTAAAAATTGTAATGAATTAGAATAAATATAAAGGACTTGTTTTAGTATTTTAAATTTAAAATGAGCTATATGAAAGAGTAATGAGTGAATATAATAAGAAGAAAAACACAAGTAATTAACAATGATAAACGTAACCCTCCAGTTCAATAGCGCAGGCAATCATCACTCAAACAGATATTGGAATTAAAACAAATGAATCAAGAGTTATAATCAAGTTTTTAATCCAACAATTGAGCCACCTCAATTTGTTACAAAAATATTTTCCAAAATCCCAATCTACTAACTGCTATCAGAATAGTAAAATAGAATCAAGGATACTAAAACCCAATGCTCAATTTTTACTCAACAATTAAGAAAATAGAATTAATACTAGCAACTGATATAACAATCCAATCGTTCAAGCCACCTTGAATAATCATCAAATATTCACTAAATCTCAATATAAAGTCTTGATGCAAAATAAAGTCAATAGTGAGCTCCGGTAGGTGGAAGATGATGGTTTTGGATTTGTGGGAGATGATGGTTTGGATTTTTGTGGGAGATGAGGACCGAAAATGAAATCTAGATCCCTTTTCTTTTAGAACACCTCTGCCCCTTCTCTCTTTGTTGCACAGACCACGTATAAACCACATATGCCTGCTACCTGTAGCTGGATGTGATAATTTAATTTCATAGTTTCTAGTCCACTTCACTGTTTTCTCCAAACCTTTGCAAAACCTCATACCCTCATTTACATTGTCGTTTCTTCTTTTCATTTTCCAGACCACGCCCCTCTCATTTCTCTTCCACACTATTGTTTTCTCTTCTTTTTCAAGACCACGCACGCTTCTCATTTCTCTTCTTTTTCCAAGTACCCTAGAATAAAAATTACAAATAAAGTAGCATCAATTGTCCAAAATCAATTTATCACAGTTAAACACAATTTAAATGTAAGGCATAATAATTCAAATATAATCAAATAATTCTATAAAGATCAATTATAGTGACAAAAACCCATCCAATTGATATGAAAATATATATAAATAAATGAGTTTGTGAGAATTCTTTCCATTTCTGTATGTTCTAATTCATTCTTTAGGCATTGCTTAAGATTAAATTTGTCTCCTTTTTGAATTGGAACAACACTTGCAGAGCATTTATCCATATTGAATCTCTCTCAAAGTTTTTTGATATATGCTTTCTAAGACAACCCTAACATTCTTTGCGATCGATTACGGAATATTTTAATTCCTATCACATAAGATGCATCACCCATATTTTTTTATTTCAAAATTTTTAGAGAGAATTATCTTAGTCTCACTCAATAATCCAAGATCATTAGCAACAAGTAAGATATCATCAACACATAGGACTAGAAAATGCCTTAGTCTCACGTAATAATCCAAGATCATTAGCAACAAGTAAGTTATCATCAACATATAGGACTATAAATATGAATTTGCTTCCACTGATCTTTAGATATATACATCGATCAACAGTGTTTTCTTTCAAATCAAAAGAAGTAATGGTATCATTAAATTTGAGATACCATTGTCGGGAGGCTTGCTTAAGTCCATATATTAATTTCTTAAGTTTACACACAACTTTTTGTTTTCCTTCAACTAAAAGACCTTCAGGTTGATCCATATAGATTTCTTCCTCTAAATTCCCATTCAGAAAGGCAGTTTTTACATCCATATGATAGAACTCTAAATCATAATGAGCTAACATTGCCATAATAATTCTAAATGAATCCTTTTTAGAAACCGGAGAAATTTTCTCATTATAATCAACACCATTCTTTTGAGTATAACCTTTGTTGATAAGTCTAACTTTATATCTTTCAGTATTACCATTAGAGTCATGTTTGGTCTTGAAGACCTATTTACATCCGACTCTTTTACAAACTTTTGGTAATTCAACAAGATCCCAAACTTGATTGTCATCCATAGATTTTAACTCTTCTTTCATGACTTCTAACCATTTATTAGATTTTTCACTTTCAATGGCTTATGAAAAAGAAACTGGATAGTTATCAATACCTAAATCACCTTATACTTCTTGTAAATAAACTACATAACCATCTAAAATTGCTGATCTCTTTTGTCTTCGAGATCTTCTTGATGCAACTTCATGTGGTTCATTTACAACAGGTTCATTAATGGTGACTTCGTTATTTGGAGCTTGGTCATGCATTTGTTGTTCTCGTAAGTTGTTAAAATTTTCAACAACTCTAGGAACAAACGCTTGAGAAGAAGTTATAGGCAAGAAAACTTGCGCTTTAACTTCTTGAATATTCACTTTTCGTGACTCTGAACTCCCACTAATTTCTCCTTTTTCGATAAATCTAGCATTTCCAATTTCAACAATTCTTGTACTATGATTAGGATAATAAAATATATACCCTTTAGACTTTTCTAGATAACCAATAAGAAAACCACTGGTTGTTCTTGAATCCAATTTCCTTTCATATGGATTGTATATCCATACTTCTACCAGAAAACCCCAAATATGTAGGTGTCTTAAGCTAGGTTTCCTACCTGCCCACAGTTCAAAAGGTGTATTCGGAATTGCTTTACTAGGAATCCTAAATACATGGCGGTTTTTAATGTATACATCCGCAATGATGATGGTAGAGAACAATGACTCATCATACTCCTAACCATATCCAATAAGGTATGATTGCGCTTTTTTGCTATACCATTTTGTTGTGGTGTACCTGGTATTGTATATTGAGCACATATACTACACTTTTCAAGAAATTTAGCAAATGGGCTAGGACATTGTCAACTTTCACTATATCTTCCATAATATTCTCCACCTTTATCAGATCGGACAACTTTCACTTTTCTATCTAATTGTGTTTTTATTATAAATACTTCCAACTCATTTACTGACTGAGATTTTTCATAAAGCAAATAAATATATCCATAACGTGAAAAATCATCAATGAAAATGATGAAAACTTTTCTCTATTAAATAATGGATCATCAAAAGGCCCACATATATCGGTGTGTATAATTTCAAGGAGCTATATATTTCTTGTGGCTTCTTTCTTAATTGTGTGTTTTGTATGTTTTCCCTTAATAACAATTCACACAAATTCCAAGATCAGTAAAATCTAATTTTGGAAGAATTTCATTCTTTACTAATCTGGTCATTCTATCCTTTGATATATGACCCAAAAGTTTATGCCAGAAGTAAGTTGAAGTTTCATTTATAAAACTTCTTTTAGTACCAACATTATGATGTAAGGTCAACAGGGTTTCAGTAAAAAGGATATCAAGCTTTAATTTGTACAAATCATCACAAAGTATACTAGAACTAGTAAGGCAATTATGTTTGAACAAACTAAAACATCCATTGCCAAATTTGAAGGAAGATCCAACAGTATCAAGTTTTGACAAAGAAACTAAGTTTTGAGAAATTGTAGGAAAATAAAGGGTTTC
>JAOTIZ010000007.1:23812984-23823395 GCA_027123425.1 Erythroxylum panamense | reverse complement strand
GCATACTCTGATTAGATATATTAGTTATCTTTGGATATACTAAATATATCTAATAAAGTATACTAATTAATCACGATAATACTCATTAATATAAAATTAACTAATTAACCTTTGGATGATTCTTAAATATTTAGTATCAATAAATTTTAGTATACCCATTACATATATCATTATGTCATTGCAATCATAAGCATCACATTATCATCGGTAACTATATATCTATTTTAATTTGATAATTATAAAACCTTCTAATTTGGCCACTTTGATGACTAATAAATTATTCATTATATAAATATCAAATTAAATAAATGATAATAGAAATCATATTGACACTAATTCTTGTTCATACGCATAATTACTCTATTACATTAACAATCATTAATATATGATGAAACACAATCAATGGGAGAGAGAACCTTTCATGTCCATTAATGGAATGTTTGCAAACCATCCTAAGAAACATAAGATAAAAGAAAACATGTTCAATGAATCCCATTAATGGTTTTGTTAATTCCATTCACATGTAAGGAAGAACTTAATACTGTTTTTCCTTTCCCTCTTCATCTTGATAACGTGAGTTAGGTAGAAACAAAAACATTTATAATGTTGCGTGTATAAAAAAGAGAGAAGATGTGAATGTTTCCTTTTAAAACCAAAAACATGCCGTAATTGGTAAGGAAATCATTATAAAATATCTTCTTGATGATGTATATTATGTATATAATTATATCATAATAATTCTTTATTTAATATCTTAATGAAAAATTATTGATTCTCAAATCCATGCTTTAATACCACATGTAACATTTCTAACATGAAAACTTTATCATGTAAATTTAAATACATAAATTGCAAGATCTTAGAATATAATAATTTTTAAACAGATAATCTTCAATAATCTTCAAGATATTCTTAGATTTTGTTTTCTCTCTCTTGGCTTTTGTTTCATTATTTTCCGTATATTGTTTGCTAGAGAAATACATGGAAACTTAATAGGTTGAGAGAGAGAGAAGCAGTTATCAGTTTAAAATTTAAACGACATCTCTTTTCATTATCCTTATTTTTATGTTCCATCAAATGCCTATTTGTATGCTACATATGCTTATAAGCTTTGGAAGGGGCTTGAAAAGCACTATGGTGACTGTAACGATCCTCTTCTTTATCAATTATAGAGAGACATCAACACAATATCTCAAGGTAAGATGCCTGCCTATTGCAAAATATTTCACTTATCTAAAAAGAATTGCCAACTTTACACAAATTGCTTTTGAGAATATACTTACTTTTCAGCTCTTACATCTGGAATGTAGAATTTTGTTGGACAATCTGAAACTAATTTCTTTCTACATGAAATATGTTGTTGTCTTACAATTTTTTCAAAAACTTTTACTTGTTTAGGGGCAGTGGTTGGTTTAAATAGGTAAATGATAATAGGAAAGAGAATGAATATAGTAAAAAAATAAGAATAGATATAATTATTATAATTATAATGGTTGGTTAGGACGAATGAATGATTACTATTATTATTAATAGTTGTTGATTTGCTGAAAATCTTGAGAAATAAAAATTTGTTAAAATTTTGTTTTACATTAAATTTTAATATATTCTACTTAATTATATTTAATATTAATATTTTCTAATTAATTATATTCTTTTACTAAAAACGAAAAATAATTTTTTTTTAATTTTTTACATCAAAATTTAATATATTCTAATTAATTATATTTAATATAATATATTATAATTAATGATATTTAATTAGTTATATTGTTTTGCTCAAAAAGGAAAAAATAAAAATTAGTTAACTTTATATCAAAATCTAATATATTCTAATTAATTATATTTAATTTAATATATTCTAATTAATTATACTATTTTGCTAAAAATAAAAAACTAATTAAATTTTTTCTTTACATCAAATTTTAATATTTTAATATATTCTAATTAATGATATTTAATTAATTATATTGTTTTGCTAAAAAAGAAAAAAAATAAAATTTTGTTAAAATTTTGTATCAAAATTTATATATATTAAATTTTTTGTCTTAGGATAAAGAATCATAGCATAAACCTTGTCTGAACAGGATTCACAACAATGACTTGCAATGCGTCATGCAGGTCAGCTATTGATAAATGCACGAAACAATACAACAATAGAAACACAACCAGCAATTATTGATCCAACCCAAATAAGTATCTATCTACAACAAACAATCATCTATTATTTTTCTTCTTATATTATATTCTACAATACATTGTAGTCATATGAAGCTGTACATATTATGATACTGCGACGCCATCTTTGTTTATGCTAATCAGGTTGTGCACCAAGAAGGTTCTCTAGGGATACATATTATGATACTGCGACGCCATCTTTGTTTATGCTATCAGGTTGTGCACCAAGAAGGTTCTCTAGGGATACATACTATGATACTGCGACGCCATCTTTGTTTATGCTATCAGGTTGTGCACCAAGAAGGTTCTCTAGGGATCTGCTTGTTCTGCCCTGCGCTCTGCCTGCTTCTTTCAATAACTCAGCTAACCTTCTCATTTCATCGTCAACGTCTGGATTTGCTGTCCCAAGCTTTTCCTCCCTCGCTCTGACAATGAACTCCAAGAGTTCAATAGCATCATCCAACCTGTGCCAAAGTCATTAAACTCTTAAATTAGTTTAAATGTGTACAGAAATAGAAGGACCTGCTTGTAACAGAAGACAAGCATCTGTACTCTGGGAACAAAATCTAGCACAAATAGAAGAGTGGGATCCAAATTCATACACCTGAGGTCATTAGGTACCTAAACCTAGCATAGGTTAATGAAAATTTTAACATAAGCAAAGCTGCTGTTATATGATGTCTTGTTCAAATGAAGTTAAGAAAATCTCGAAAACGACACAAGGATGATGGAAGTTCAAACCTTCCCATTGCATCATAAGTAGCTGCAAGGTTGCTACAAACCCCAAGGGTGTCAGGGTGATAAGGTCCACACTCTTGTTCCAGAATGCTCTTTGCTTCTTCAAACAATTGTGCAGCCTCACTTATAGCACAACGTTGGACACAGGTGAGTCCCATTTGGTTAAGTGCAATGCCAAAGAAAGAAGATTTCTTTTCTCCACATGACCGAAGTTTTGAAATTGCATTATTGAAAGAGTTGTAAGATTCAGAATAGTTCATCAGCATGTAGTAGATGACCCCCATTTGAGCTTCAATTCCAGCAATAGTGCTTTGCTGACCAAGGGCATCCTTGTATATCTTTAGTGCCTTTTGTAGCAACTTGATTGCCTCATCAAGCTCATTCACTGATTCATAGATAGCAGAAACATCAGCAAAACCACTTGCAATCTCCTCTGGAGGAATCTCAGGCATCGGCTTCTCATAAATTCGAATAGCATTCTCACAGTACGACTTAGATTCTCTTAATTTTCCAGTTCTGTTATATAAATCAGCCAGACGGATGTATACTGAAGCAATAGCCGGATGATTCTCTCCTTTAGTGCTTTTAAAGGCCGTGAGGGCTTTTTGGTAAGCAAAAACAGCCTCATCAAACCTAGACAAGGATAAGTATGTGTCTCCAATGCTACAATCAATAGATGCCACCTCAACTTCCTCGCCATTTGCCGCCATAGCCATGCTTGCCAAAACAAGATGCTCTAGAGCAGCTTCATGATCACCCATTGTCTCACATATAAGACCCATAAGCCTCCGATCTACTGTCTCTTCAAGAGAAGCATGTGATGCATTCTCTTTATGAATGTCTAGAGCCATCTGGCAAAGCCTCTTAGCTTCATCAAACTGCAAAGCCTGAAAGTGGGCTTCGGCCAAGTACCTACAGGTCTCCCCTACTCTAGGGTCAATGTCTCCAAGAGCCTGTTTCTGGACTTCCAATCCTGTAGAGTAACACCTCGTTGAATTCTCCAACTGGCCAAGCATAGCATGAATATCTCCAAGTTGCATGTAGCCAGCAAATTTGGCAAGGGCGTGTTCTTGGCCTTCCTCAATCATTGGAATCTCAATTGAGTGCTGCAGGACAGGAATTGCCTCTGTATATCGGCCTATGCTGCAGTATATTGCTGCAGTAACATGCAAAGACATGACCAATTCTAAACTTGGTTTACCATTTGAACATAATTCAAATGATTCAGTGGCTCGAACAGCTAATTCAAGTGCCTTTTGCAGGTTATCTCCTGAAGAAATCAAATCTCTTGCCTGTTTTAGCAAATATCGGCCAAGATCTGGATTATTTAACTTGGATTCAGTCAAATCCTCTGATCCATCCTGTAACTTTGATCCTCCCGATGGAGAATTTCTGTGCTTCTTTGTTGATATGACTCCAGCATTTGCTCTTTTCACATTCTTACCATTCTGCTTAGCATTAAGAGGTTTCTTTGGCGGACATTTTCCTTTAGGACTCAGTTTTGATGATGCTTCAGCGTCTGGTGGACAATGAGAAGCTTTATTTGATGTTTTTGAGGAAACAGATTTTGTGCTTGTGGATTGGACCTTGTCTAACTTTGCTGACATTTTTCCTCCAGATGAACTTCCCTTCTTGGAAGAAGAGTAGCTCCGAGCATCATCCTCTGGCTTGTTCACCTGGTCTTCTTCTTCTTCTTGGGTTTTCTCAATCTCTTTCATCTCCCCTCCCACAAGATGGCGCAATTCTGTATCAACTCTAGACTCTTCGCCATAAGATCCAAAGCTATTTCTTGAGGGTGATTGATCAGAACTCTGCATCTCACACACATTCTCGTAAAGCTGCTCTATAGAGGTGTCTGCCATTTCATCAACAGCAACATTATGGCCACCATTGTGAGCACTTTGTGGACTCAATGTACTCTTTGGAGGCCTATCTGAAACCGAACTTTCCTTGCTGACCACAGAATTTCCATTTATTTCATCTACCGTACCCTCCTCACTGATCCCATCAACAACAATTCCAGGCATCTTTATACACCCAAATCAATAAACACTGCAAATTTCAGATGATTGTCTGCAGTAAAACAAAATTCCATCCCTAAACAATTTGCAAAAGCAGATCCAACCACGTCAAGTTTGTTAAAATACAGTACAGATAATGTATAAGACGAAAGGCATGTGCTTGAAAAAGGTCAACTAAAGTATAGCATAAGCAGCAGTGTTAACATCAAAAGTGCAATCCTTTAACCTCTGAGCTTAATATCCGATTGAAACTTGCCTTTCAAGTTTCAAACAACATTAGGAAACAAACGTAAGTCCATCGTACCTTGGTTATGTGCTTTGAGAAAATGAAAACCAACCCATAAAGCAGCTCATGATCAGTATGAGAAACCAATGCAAGGAATAAAGTGAGAAAGAAAAGAAAAAACATAATCAGTGTAGCAGACAAGAAAGGAAAAGCCGACCACTCAAACTGATCCAGTAACAGGAATAACTTTGGAGAACATAAGAAAGAAAGAAGAAATGAAAAAAGAGAAAGAAAAATCAATTCAGTACCTTACAATCCTGTCATGAAAGAAGATTCTGCAGTGATATGCTATCTGGGTCTTGGAAGAAAGACAAAAGCTGAGAGGTTTCTTGTCCAAATATAGGCACGGGAAAAAATTCACCTTTGGTTTCTGTGTATATATGAGCAAGAAGTTAAGCGGATAGATGAGACCGGAGGGTTTCTTCTTGAAAGATAAGGGCAAGAACGGAAATTGAAATCCATGGAAAATAGGAATTTAATAAGTAGAAACAGCAAAGATACGAAAAGAAATCAACTTTCTGCAGAGTTTGGAATGTCAGAGACGAAAGTTATTATCTTTCGTCAAAACCAAACAACGCGGGAGGCCTGCAACGACCCATCTGCTCTCATATTAACATCGGAATTGCCAGGTGGCGAAATGGGTCATTTTCTTGAAACTGGTCTGACAAATTTGACCCTGAAGTTGGCCACGTTGGGTGGAACGTAACGTAAGACCATTCTCAGACAAAGTCACGTTCATGACGTAAACTTACCCTCTTTACATGCTTGAGATCCAAGTTGTGACGAGCCTCTGCTTCAAATCATAAAGTCAGCCTAGTTAAGCAACTAGATTGGCATTTCAACGTATCATTATTAGTTGAGTCGTTTTCTTTTACCTTAAAAAGCCGCAATTTGAGTTTAAGAAGTTAAATACGACTTCTCTTTATCATGTTAGTAACTTTTTTTCCCACACAATATTAATTATATTAAATATTATTCCATTTTATTTATTTACATAGAAATATAATAATAATAATATAAGAAACTTAAATAAAAAATTAGAGTTTTTTCACAAATAAGGAATTATGAACTTCAATTTTAGAATTCTCTTTAATTTTAATTTGAAATTTAGGATATTATTTTAAAATAAAATAAACATATTTTTATAATTTATTTTTATTTTACATTTACTTTTTATAATTAATTATCTTATTTAAATCATTATATTGTAAAAATTAATCCTTACCTCTTTATAATGTTAATTAACCATTACACAATGTTATTTAACCTTTTTAACGTATTTTTACTATTTTATTTTAAATATAATTTTTTGAAATTATGAATAAAAATTAATGAAATATAATAGAAAAGTTTTAAAAATTAAATGACAATTTTTAAGACAGAAGTAAAATTTTAAAAAAGTCAAATCACATAATTTAATATAATTAACCCTTCAAAATAATTTAAATGCAAGTGGGAAGGTTTGAAACTATTCCAAGGAGAAAATGGTTGAGGTACCAATTAATTACAGTAGTCATGACCCATGAGCAATTACTTGATAGTTTTTTCGATGTGATATATTGCATCTTCCCCACCAATTTATATGATGATGCATTTATTGAATGTAGCAGTATCACATGGAGCAGAAGATATCAATGTCATATCCTTTATCGAAATATTGATTGTCATTTGCCAGGAAAAATTTGTCTTCGTTGTCCCAGAATTAAAATGGACTCATGACTTTTTAACTTATTTAACTTAAAACTCACTATAAACGTTTTATCTGGAAAGTTGAAGTGCAGGCAAACTCACCAAAACGCTAGTGTAACACTTTTAAAATTTGAAAATATCAGTTTTATTTAGTTTAAATTATTAAGTCAAATCTGTAGGATTAGTGAGAGTTATTGTATTTATTTGTTTGTGCATGTAAAGATCAGGTTGGTCATATTATATAGAGCAAAGTGCTAACCCATCAAATAATTACATGGTCATACATTAATGACAGTAAAAATGAGGATGTGAGGATGTTTCGTTGGATATGTAACCTTACTAGAAAAAATAAGATCAAGAATGTATTAGTAAAAGACAAATTAAAGGTGGTCAGTATTAATAATATATAAATTAAAAGAGTCGAGACTTAGATAGTTCGGACGTGTTAAAAAAAGACTCTCAGACGCTCAAGTGAGAAGATGCAAGAAAATAGTACTTAGAGAACGCTCTATTTTTTATCTTTCAACCAACTATTGAAGATTAGGCACTTGGTTTACTCCTACATCAAACATAGAATTAATGGTGGTGAGAATACATAGATGCGGTTTGATAATTGACCTGCAACTAGTCCTCTGATAAACAACCCAAGGTTTGCGCATCTAAAAAGAATATTGTCAGTGGCGTTAAAAGTCTCGACTTTAATTCAAAATGGTGAATGACATGGTAATTTCAGGGGCTTCCAATCCATGGTTGAGCACCTTCCACATTGGGGGACATAGGTGCAGAAGATGTAATCTATTAGTCTCCCAATCTGCAAGGTAACTTCACAAATGAATCAAGCTGAGGACTAAATGCAGATAGCTTAGCCCGACAGAACCATCTTGTGTTCTACATCATAATGTTGATGAAGATAGAAACCACTTGTTCTTTGCTTGCGAATATAGTAAAGCTATATGCAGCATAATTATTTACATGGTGGATGCAGAAAATCATAATTATGAGTGGGAACATGTAATATCCCAATATCCTATATTAGGGGCTAGAATCTTAGAATAGTGTATACGAGAGTTTATTGAGAAGTTAGAATTGCAGTTCATATTCATGCATAATATAGCATACGCATACATGTGAATATTGATTTTTGCATATTAAAATGATTGTATATGTATTCATTGACATTTTTTAGGTATGATTGATTTATAAATGTGAATATGTAGAGAATTGTAGTTTATATATGTTGAAAATTGATTCGGTGATAATATTGATTTGGAATTTATGGTGAAATTTAGGAAATTTCCAAAATTTTGAGTATTTTTGAAATAGGAAAAATGTCAAGTGACAAGTCAATTGATGAATGGTAGTCGAAATAAGTATAAAATGACAACTGAAATAATTGGCTATCGGTATTAGGATTTTTGAGAAAATGATATTGAAAATTTGAAAGACAATTGGAGTAAAAATTGGAGGGAAATAGAGAACTGGGTGAGGTCATAGGTCACTTGCCAAACTTAGTGTTTATTTCACGATTATACTAGAAAGACCCATTATACTGCTTTGTCCTTGCTTTCTTCTTCTTCGTGATTTTCTTCATCTTCTTTATGGATTTTCTCACCAACTTCCATCAACATTAAATCTAGCTTTCGCATCTCTCACTTGCTACTCCCACCTTGTTGTTTTCTCCACTTGCTATAAGAAACAGAGACCTACCAACCATCACAATGATGTACATAGGTTACATAAGGAGTTAGGGGTTCTTGGTGTTTTTGAAGGACTTGAAGTTTTAACAAGTAATATGTTAATTCTCATGAGTGGTATGAATATGAAACAAATATGGTGTTTAATTGATATTACATGATCATGAGAATAGAGGTTATTATACATGTGCACCGTGGATGAAGGATGAAAATATTGATGCCTTGTTTGTGTGTTTTGTTATGAATTGTTGTAAAGATGAGTTTGGAATAGAATGATTATTGAAAATATGTATAAAAATAGTGCAAATTTTTTTTTAGAGAAATGATATGTGTATGTTCTACTTTGTTGTTGATATACGTACGCTTTGTTTTCACTGTTATTACATGAATCTCTTTAGGTGTTTTAAAGATGAACTAAAATGAGTCTAGAGTTAAGGAAAACAAAGAATAATGGGATGTCATGCTATAGGAAGGATTAAGGTGATAGTGAGACATAAATGAAGGAAGTAAAGAAAATGAAGAATTGCAGAAAATGAAGAAGTACAGAAGCTAGGATGAATATGGGTATTCATATATTCTGTTTTTGGTGTTTGTGATAGATTTTGATTTGTTTGTAAATGATTTGAGCTGAATGGGAGTCGAAATGAAGAGAAAAGAATAGATATAAGTCAGAAATGTTAGATTTAGCAAAAGAGAGGAAGAATAAACGAAAATTTTATAGTTTGGAACTCTCTGTGGAGTCACCTAGAGTCGTACGATCGTGTAGAAGCATGATCGTGACCAATAGGAGAAGTGAGGATTTACACAAATTGTGCACGGGCACGATTGTGACAATGAGGAAGCGTCTCACAGTGCTTGTGAACATATGTGACAATTGCGAATATCCTTCATTTCTTGGCTATAACTTCTTCTCCTGACCTCCAAATGACTTGAAATTTGAAAACCAAACTACTCACACGTTATTTTTCCTGTCCACCAAAATTCATGGCCATCTAAATTCATTAAGATAAGATTGATTGATGAGTTTAGGATGAAAATGATGAAGTGTGCTGGAATATTGTTAAATGAGCATTTTCACTAAACAAACATCAATATTTTGGCCATATCTTAATATGTAGATATCCAAATAAGATTATTTTTTATTTATATTAAACTAGAGACATATGGTTACAAATTTCATGGAGGAATTAAATTTTAATTCTGTCAAAGTTTAGCTTGAATTTGAGTACAGAGTACTATTGCAATTTGAGTACAGTCTGAAATATTTTGTGAATAACTTGTAGAATAATGAACCAAATTGTGAGAACTTGTTGTCATTAGAAACTTAAGATATATGGGAACATTTGTTTGGAAGAAGGTGATGCCTAAATTGTAGCGCCCCCTTACCGTAGGGTACACATCGGGACGCCCGCAGGTCGCTCCGACACGTAATCCACGATAAAGGTACACTACCGAGCAACCAACTAAAATCCACATGGCATCAAATATAAATATCACTAAAAGTTAAAACCAAATTTTCTTTTCATTTCTCAAATCCATAATTACAATCTTGTCCAAAAGCATAGTCTAAACAATACACAAAGAAACTGACAACACCTATCTAGGTCATCCCAAAAAGATCCCAGCTGACCCACCTCTGCGCCATAACTTCTCTTGCCGACGATCCACAAGGCAGAGAAGACTCTAACTATGGAGCTAGGAAATCTACTATCGCTGTCCTGAAAAATATTACAATGTTGGGTGAGTTTGCGAACTCAGCGAGAAACCATCATCGATGGTCCACCCAACTCATGCAAACACAGATAATA
>JAOTIZ010000007.1:23700395-23712198 GCA_027123425.1 Erythroxylum panamense | reverse complement strand
GAGATAGGTCTATAGTCCAACACAGTGGAAGGCTAATTCTTCTTAGGAACAAGGGAAATAAAAGTTGAATTTAGCTCTTTGAGAAGCCTCCTATGTTGGAAAAAATCTTGGATTGCCCTAGTGATATCATTTCCAATAATACGCCAAGTTTGTTTAAAGAAAAAACCATTAAAAACATCTAAACCAGGAGTCTTATTTAGGTTGAAAGATAAGAATACATCCCTAATCTCCTGCGATGTATCTTCAGCTACAAGAATGTTTCTAAGGTTTTTAGGAATTGGATTTCTAATGTTTCAACTCCTCCACAATATGATTTCTTTTGGAACTAACTTAAATGATCTAGCCAGTTGGTTTACTTTATAAAAAATGAGAAAGGAGGATTTAATGGTGCTAAAGGCTATTTTTGGATATAGTTTATATGTATTATGGAATGAAAGTAACAAAAAAATTTCTAAGGATAAGCTATTCAAGAGGACATTCTATTACCGACGGTTGGTGGGTAAAATAAAAACGCATATAGTGAGTTATTAGCTTTATAAAGGATGCGGAAACTCTCCATTATCCAGATGGAAGTTGCCTGTATAGATTTAGAGATTAGATTCTATTACGCTCTCTGAAATCGTAACACAAATTTAGAGATTGGATTCTGTTACGCTTTCAAATTAGCATGGATTTTTAGGAAACAAAACCTTGATGTAAAATGGTTTACAGTGATGTTTGTTGTTGGGTACAAAACTAAGTATATATGGAGATCATACTTGCCATTACCCAACTATGGCATAATTATTGGACATTTGGGAGGGATAAGATGTAGAATAAGAATAAAACTTTTTATTTTATTTTTAGATAATAAAAAGTTACTAAAATTTAATAACATGATTAATACATAAAACATAATAAAGTATGAATTATAGTTCGTACATTATTATGAAACTCGATGTTTTCTTGTTGTTTCGTTCGAACAGTTTTTTAAATTAGTTTGTCCCAATCACTATAATCATAGAAGTATTTGACCTTTAACGTATAAACAGAATGTGCCGAGAGAATTCTATAACTCGTATAAAAAGAGTTAGACAAGAATTACTAGCTCTTTTAGAGTCTAAACATATTTATAATAGATTTTGGATCTTTGATAATTTAATTAAAATAAAATTCTAATTTTAGTTAAAATTTAATTAGAATTATAATTAATTTTAGTTAAATACCAATTGAGTCCAACTTGATTAAAACACATTTTCTCTCTTCAACTCACTATGTGTGCCTATTAGTTTCTTAATTATGTTAACAATGGATATAAATTATAATCATAAGTCATATTTAGGATTAGATAAATTAAACTCTTTCAATTCATATTAATTCTGTAATTAAATAATTTATAGATATAGATCAAGATTGGTGTCTAGCAATGAATTATGACAACTCAAATATTTAGGAATGTCAAAATGCTCTTGAATAACCTTTCAGCACATGATTTTTTTTTTATAATTCATCTCTTTCAATATAAAATATTTCGATTAGATGTAGAATATGAAATTAATAGTTTCTCTATTTTAGTCCAATCATATTAGTTCTCCATCATTAATAATTGGTTTTATTAATAAAATTTGTAAACTATTTTATAAAGTGTTGTTCCACATTGGTCAAGGATTTCCTGAATCAATGCTAATCGAGAACAATAAAACATTCTCCATAATTACTTTAAGGTGATGACTCCTATATTGATCACTCAACTACCTTCATATTATTTATGTTATATCTAATGACTACCGACTTAGCTACTTTTAACTAAAATAGGTCATAAGTAACATCAAAATATAACAATTCCTATACGAGATACTTTGAAAATCTTAAGTCAAAGGATTACTTATATAATTATCATAGTAAGAATTTTCATAAATATATAAGTAATTTTTCAAATAAAATTATCATATAGGGTCAGTTCAGTGAACTTGTTCATAGACATATAAGTATTGTTTTAAATATAATTCTCATATAGGGTCAATTTAGTGAACTTATTGTCTAACAAGAACTCATAAAGTTGTTTAAGTATCTTCATACTTAAGTTTATGAGATCAACTGCTTCTTTTATAAAGAAAAAAATATAATATGTGCTAGTCCTTTTAAGTTTTATTAATGTCCAATCTTAATAGGACAATGACTAGGAATAATTTAAATATAACACATAAATGTAATATGCATCTCATAATTATGATCTTATCATAATTTGATTTTTAATGTACATTTACCTTATAAACTTTATCGTATGCATATGAATATGTATAAAATAAAAAATTTCTTTAAATAATTATATTACTAAACTATCACCAAGTAATTGGTTATAAGATATAAACTAACAATTTTTCACTTACACTAAGCCAATTATTTAAGTATCTTATACAATATTACCATATGATAATCATGCTATTGCTGGGAAAATAACTTTATGAGAAATTCTTCAAGATTCTCTACAGTGACTATATGCTTAAATTTTACAACTTTCTTCTTAATTATCATTACAAATAAGAGAAATTGGCTAAATTAGTACTTTGATCTTTGGTGAGGCCTTAGCTCTTTTGTGTATTCCTAGTGGCTCTTATGTTTTAAATACATTACTATCTTAAACAATGCAAAGAATTATACCAAGTTTACTATAGAACTCTTTAATCAAAGTATTCATTTTCATTAATTGAAAAATGTATTATAACTTGATTAGCAATTAATGTTATATTGGAGCCTTTTTAATATCAAAATAATATTGTTTGAAGTAAAGTATACTTTAACTAGTATTTACTTTTAAAGTTAATTTCCATATAATCTTGACCTTGAATGTCAACTCATATAGAATAATGAATATATTTAATATTTCACAAGTATCTTATACTTTAAATACTAAGTACCTTTAATATGTTATTTATGTACATGTACTTAGAATAGGCAAATAACTTCCAAATCTATCTATGTAGATCTAATTCTCATAATTAAGTTGTTATCTTTTTCATTTCCAATCAAATTTGTTCTGACTATCATGTATTCAACAATTAAAATATGAATCTTTTATTTCTATAAGCAATATGCCTCTACATAATCCTATTGAAGACAATTATACTCCTACTAACCTTCTTGTGGACATGATAAATTTACAATCATCTTTAAAATAAACTTTTTGAAATAATTATGAAAGTGAATCTTTTAACATCTTGTATCCTTTTAACCATGCATCAAATCTATCAACAAAGCTACTAGTTCCAACTGGATATATTTTCATGAGATGTGAACCTTTTAAATTTCATTTTACTTTCACTACTTATCTTAAGAACCATTCTCCAGTAAATGTCCATTGAAACAAACATTTTTTAAATAGAGTATGTTAGATTATATCCAGTCTTTTGGATATCTCATAAACTTTCATTTGCTGATTTAGTTATGAATTCATTAGATAATACATGCTTCAACTAAGCATCACTTTTTAAAATTACTAACTTTGACTCTTTCAAAGTCTTACAATTTCATATCCAATATGAAACCATGATAATTGATTCAATTGAAACTATCAAAGGTAAATCGTTGTATTAGGCATGATTATGGAAGAAATAAATATTGCATCATATAATATATCATACTGTGTTTTTTCCTTACATAAATTATACTATTATAAATTTATTTGTAAAGATATTCACCAGAGAATTTCATTCCCTAAAGATAACTAAAAAATTTATCACACTACATCAATCTAATTAAAGTGCCTCAACATTCTTAATGTTAAATCTTTACATAAATTTAATCAATTTAAAATTATCAAAAATTTAAATCAATATTTTATTTAATACATATAGTTATGTCACATAAAGTTATTAGTAAATTTAATAAAATACAAGTATCATCATTTTACTAATTGTTAATACATCCCATACATCATATGTATAAGATTTAACAATTCACTATCATCATCATTCTTTCACTACAGGTTGATTTGGTTATTCATTAACCTAATTGCAAGTTTCATATAATTCATAATAAAAAAAGATACATATCCCTATATGTAATTTTATGATTTTGATTATGTCGATTTAACCAATATAGCATAAAAGGACATTCTAAATTATCTAATTTTGTATTTTTACTACTTATGTTAAGCATAAGTCCCTTTTGATCTAATAAATACAAGCTATTTCTATAAACTAGGTTTAACTATTATTACTTAACCATCTATTTCTTATCATGTCTTAGAACATTATAATAATATTAAATCTAAATTTGTTATCAAATACTCAAAAGTATGAATAGGAAACTTATGTGATCTTTATCATATCTAGTATATGCAAACAAAGTCATGCAATCAATTTTCTTTTAATAATAACCAGTGTTATACTATAGCAAATATCTTCAATTGTAGTCTATGTTTATGCTTTTAGTAGGCTACATTAGTGAAAAAAATCCATCAAGTTACTATACCTTTTAGCTCTATTTCATGTAACTATTTGCATTGTGCTATCATGATGTCTACATACATCTTATATGTTGTTAAAGTTTACGAGACATTAGTCTCAACTCAAAATGTTGTTACATTTTATCATCTACATGAAATTTATATCTCTCTCAAACTTTATCACCAAAATCCTCAACATGGATTAATAGCAAAATTACATAATGAACACACAATTTTCTCCTATCTTTGAGAATTTTCTCAAACCTAATACTACATCCAAGAAATTTGGTTCAATAACTCTTAATATCAACTATAATAACCAAAGGTATACTCAAACATAGTAAAAATATAAGAAAAGTAAGTAATCAATTACGTGCCATGATAATATACATATATTTATGAACACAATCAAATTATATGCATAATAACAATCAAGCTTTGTTTAATTTTAGTTATTAATTATCATAATTTAAAACAATATTTTTAACTCTTTGGATAATTAGAATAGATTAAACCAATTGAATCCTAAATGAATTAAATTTCTATTTTAAATAAAAAGTTAATTTGGTTTGAAATTTTTTTTCAAATTCAATTGAAAATTATTTCTAATTATCTTGGTTTCTTTAACAAAATTTAATTGAATACAATTTTCAATAAATTATGCTTCTTATTTATTATAATTTAGAAAACTCATTCATTAAAATTTTATAGGTAAGACATTCTAATCCAATTAGAAAGATATTCCTAATCTAATTAGAAACAACTTTTACTTAATTAAAAATAATGGTAAAAGGAAATTACTTTCAAAATTAAATAAAATTATTTTTAGATTTGATTTAAAAAATCCTTTTATTATTTATTTAGAGATTAATTCTCAATTAATTAGAAAACCATTCCTTAATATTTTAGAAAACTATTTAAAAAAATTAAAAAAGCTCAATTTTCTAAATTAATGAATGAAAATATCTTTCAAATTTAATCAAGACAAATATTTTATAATAAATCAAGAAACTGATTATTTATAATTAAAGAAATAATTTATAAACAACTAAAATAATAATTCTCTAAATACATAAAATAATAAATTTAATTTTTCTCAATCAATTTGAAATAATTAAATTTAATCAAGAAATACTTTCCTAGTTCCTTAAAAAATAATTTTCTTAATTTTAAGGATTTTAATTAATTAGTTTTAATCTAATTGAAATATAATTAGTTCTATTTTTTAGAAACAATTTTTCTAAAATTTAAATTTGAAATCAATCTAATTATTATCTTAATCATATCAAGAAAATAATTATTTTAACTTTAAAGATTTTGTCGCCAGTCTCCAGTACCGATGATGATGGAGGAGCTACAGACATCCAACCAAGCAACCATTTAACAAACCAGACCCTTCATATGCAGAACTTCTTCCATCGACTCCAAACCACTCCTTTTTTATCTCACGCCACCACAAAGTAACCATAAAATTTAACACCAGGACAATAATCACCAACTCCCATTCACAGTGTCTTTCTCTATCATTAAGAGCAGCAACAAAGATAGGGAAGGAAGTTTTGATTTTTCCAAAGCTTGGTTGTCGTCTTATTATGAATTCATTTTCCTGATTTCATTGTGCAAGAACTAAGGTTGTACCTTTCAACGCTGAAAAAGCGATAGTACACTGGATTCCAAACCCAACATCTCCAATTCCCGGTTTAGGAACCTCAAGCTTTGGTTTTCCAAGTGACAACTAGATTCTCCACATTTCAAGTTTCAATTGTGCTAGATGTTTTAGGTTTAATGATTCTGATTTTAAAATATTGGTTAACTTTTAAACAGTTCTTGTTCAATATTATTGTACATCAATTCTAGATTGAATTTAAGCAAAACAAATTGGTGTTTATAACTTTTAAACAAATTGATGTTTATAACTTTTGCATAATTAGTTTCAAATTTTAATCGTAATCAAATATTTTTAATCAAGTTACAAAATTAACATCGACTCTGATGCTATTGTTAGAAGATTATGGTGAGATTTGATCTTGTAAGTAGGGAATAAGAAAAAAGTTTTCTATTTAATTTTTCGAAAGTCAAAATAACTTAAATTCAATAACATAATTAATACATGAAATATAATAAAGCACATAATTCGTATCTTATTGTAAAATTTGATTTTTTTGTTGTTTCCTCGAGTCATAGCCATATAAATGTCTGCTCTCTTATAGTATCTATAGATTGTATTAAGAAAACTCTAAATATATAGAAAATGTTAAGCAAGAAGTGTTATATTTCTTAGAGCCTAAGCTTATTTATAATAGGTTTGATATTTTAGTAATTTAATTGAAATATAATTTTAATTTCAATCACAATTAATTAAAATTACAAATCAAGTACCAATTTAGCCAAATTGAGATCAAATATCTCATATTGATAATTTCTATAAAATATATCATATTTAATTATAAAGTTTCTCAAACTTTATAATCAAGTCTAATTTGATTAAAATATATTTTCTCTATTCAACCTATTTTTTATGTTTGTGACCCATTAGGTTTATAAATATATTGACAATAGATATAAATTATAATCTTAAATCATATTTACGATTAGATAAATTAAAATCTTTTAATTCATCTTTAATTCTCTAATTAAATAATTTATATACATAAATTAACATTGGTATTAATAACGCACCATAACTATCTAAATACTTATGAATGTCAAAGTGATTTTGACTAATCTTATTGTACATAATTTATCTAAATACTTATGAATGTCAAAATGATTTTGACTAATCTTATTGTACATAAATTTTTTAAAAATTCAAAATTTTTATCATACAATGATCCAATTAAAAATAGAACATTGAATTAATGTCTACTCTATTTTACTCCAGTTGTATTAGTTCTCTACCATTAATAATTAATTTTATTAATGATATTTGTAAATTATTATATGAATTGTCATTCTACCTTAACCAAGAATTTTCTAAATTAATACTAATTGATGAGTATATATTTGAATATATATAAGATATCAAATGCCTTTAAATAATTATGTATTAAATTACACTCAACTGATTAGTTGTAAGACATAAACTAACATTAATAATCTTATGAAATGATAAACTTACGCAAAGTGGAGATGTTATGAGAATGCACTTCTTGACTTTTTGTTTATTGTCTAATGTTTTTTGTTGTCTAGTACACACCACTTAATTTGTAAACTTTCCTTTGTTGATTGTTTTAATAAAATTCTTTACATTAAAAAAAAAACCTGCTCGTCCCACCCATTTTAATGAATTTTTTGTTAATACGTTCACCAAGATTAATAATTTTTTTTTTAAGTTAGTCCTATGACTCTTATCTACCTTTTTTTTTGGTAATAGAAAGCTTCACTTGCAATTTCTACATAAAAACTTAACTAATAAGTTTTGACTTTTGAGGCATGTTTAAAAATTAGTAATCCTCTAATTAATATTTATAAAGAAATATTAATGTCACTTCTTGAGAAATATTATTTTTGGTAATTAATAATATATAGCTAAAATAATCAAAATTTCTTATTTAAAATAATTGAATTCATATTATTTGTTAGAATTTAGATCTCTGTCGTGGACCCCTTTTCAACTTTGTTTAGCTATTTTTTTGGTTCATAAAGAGAAAATATTGATAAAAATTTCCAGAATTTCATATGCCGAATTAATTGTATCATTTTTATTGTAATATAAATCTTTTCGACGATGTTCATGTGGTTTAAAATGAAAATATAAAATAAATAATATGGATATTGTTAGATTTTTAAATAAGATGTAAATGGATTTAACATTTTTTTAATTTTTTGGTCTGGTTGTATTAAAAAATAAAATTACTTTTCTCCAATGCAGGTCGTATAGAACATAACTTTCTCTCTGTTTTAATTGAAAATTACCCATGTTTTTAAAGAGGTAATGTTGTTCAAAACAAAGTGAACAGCACCATATTGGGAGAACCTGGCAAACTCGTGGGCTGGATGGCTACTTCTATAAACATGGAAGAAGGGCGAAGTTAGACAAGATTCAGAACTCTTGGCAGGCTCAAATCAACTCCAGGCTATCACTTCCACCATTATATATTCTGGTAGTCGACAGGAAATTGGTATTTACTTCAATGCTTCCACAATGGCTTGAACTTCAGCAATTGATAGGCTTCAATCAACTGTGGCTTGAACTATCCTTTTGAAAGAGTTCTATTTCCCGTCAGTTCTAATTTGTACAAAATTCTGAAGACAACTTAGGTTTAATTTTCCAGGTATTGGTAGATGACATTCTTATTGTGGCTATCCGAATTTACCTACGGCTAGTGCTTTTTCACAAAGGAATTTGCTTCACTTTCTACGAATTCTTTCTTCTTCTTTTTTCCTTTTCCTTTTTCTTATTAAGGAAAAGCAGTAAGTCCATGAGAAGAACATTCTAAAGAACTCGCAGGTGATTTTGGATTGAACTCAATAAGGACGAGTTTAAGACCTCAATCATAACAGAGGTTTAACATATTCTTAGCTTGGTTACACTATTATATATTTTCTATTTAATTTTAATTATATGAGTGCGAACTAATTCATTTTAATTTTTTTTGTTTATATTTGTCTAAAGTTAAATTTTAAAATTTTAAAATTAGTTATATTGAAGACGTGTATTTTCAATTAATTGTAAATTAAATTTTGTTTTAAAAATTTTAAGGATTTTTTTTTTCATATATTGTTATCGTATAAGGCATAATTATCCTTCATATAAGTTTAGAGACTAGATTAAATGAGTCATTTAAATGTAAAGGGATTAAGTGACGATAAACCTGTTCAAAAGTAATATTTTTATTAAGTACTTAAGCTTTTAAGTACAAATTTACTTAATAAATCTTATCATTAGAATTTATAACATTATTTCAATGTTAGGTAGAGCTCCACTAAATTCATATCACCATATGAAGGATTCTGGTATGTCTGAAAATATAACTACACATTGATTATTGAAAGTTTAAGTGTGCATAGATTATTCTTAAAACATAATCAATCTAGAGTTTCATATTTAAGCTAGATAAATATATTTATTAATATAGACATAATGATAATTGTCATTAAGCACTCAGTTATTGCTAAACTTACCATTAAATTTCATATCACATTACATTAATCTTTTTACTAGAAAATATAACTAAATTTGAATGACATTATCGCATAATTATGGATACTTGTGTTTAATAATAATATAAATTGAAATAATTAGTAATTCTCATAATAATAACATATTAAAATTTGTAAATGATATTTAAATTAAATCTTTTATTTAACTTTGAACTTTTAATTATTCAAATAATTTATATAGAATATATAAATTACAGATTATTGTATATTTCAAACAATTTGTTCAATACCTTCTCCAAAATAATGATATTAAAATTTACAAATATAAGAAAAAATTGTTGACTGTTCCTTAAAAAAAAACACATAAGAGCAAAGGCATAAAGGCTAGCTAGTGGAAGTGTGCAGCTGCCATTTTGAGATAGGATCTTCCCCCATTCGCATAAACAATCTAATACGTCATTTTGCTTCTCATTATAGGTCTCTGTGAGTCATTATCAAGCCTCAGTAAAATGTCTATCCGAATGATCTGAGCCTCTTATTTCCTTCCTTTACAACGTGCGAATGATGAATTAATATGAACCAGGTAAAGATAAAGAATTCCAACGAAATAATCGAGCAATATTATGAGTATGATCACCAAGTCTTTTTAGATCAGGCCCGTCGTGGGTATGCTTATGCAAGCTGATCCATTTTCAACTATGTATACTACTAAACGGAAGAAACATTTTCCTATACATGCAGATGAGACTTTAATAGCAGAACAGCTCACTAATTAGCATAATCATTTCCCTCTATAGACTGAACACAGTTAACATTCTTTTTTTTTTCCTAATCATGTGATGGAGAGTTCCTCAAAGCTAAAGTTAATTAACAAATGAGGCCATGAAATATAAAATTTCCATTAATTGGAACAGATGTTAGTTTTCTGGTCATCTATTTTTCATCCAAATCTATCTTACCCTTCATCTTCAACTTTATGGTCAATTTAAGATGAAATAGCAAGCTTACTTTGTGTGCCACACGCTATTGGAAGTGAAAACATTTTGGTCGAGAGTCATGTAACCTTGATACTTGACGCCACAGCCTTCTCTAGATTAGGTTTGTTGAGTTATTAATCTCTCATTTAATAAATGTTTATAAAGTTTAATACCAACATAATGGGTGTGGTAGCTAAGAGGTGGTTTTCTTAAAAACCACTTATAAACCTTGTCTCTTTTGGTCCTATTCTTGGTGATTCAGTTGCTTCTGCCGATAACCATCAAATAAGGAGAAAATACAGAAGTGATAAAGAGAAGAGAAAAAATAGAAACATGGAAGAGAATCAACATCAATCGAATTTATGGATAGAGGTATGATAATTTATATGTGAGTATTATATATATTTAAGATCCTATATAATCGTATAATGAAGAGAAAGTTTAGTATGTGGTATCAGAGCATCTGGTTGTAAATTGTATGATTCTCCATTACATTTTTGGTTATGAAAAAAAATATATATATATATATAAGGGCAATTTTTATTTTTCAAGTACGTGAGAAATGCATGTGTTTTCTCAGTGATGATCTAGATGTTACCGATGATGATGTTTCCCTTAGTGGCGTAAGACAACATCAATGATTGTCGCGTTAGCCATGTGTGCGGCTGGTGTGACAGTGCATCATCACTGTTAATAGTATTAAACAATAAAAGATGAACAGTGCATGTATTTATATTAGTGTACGTGAAAGGTGTTAATAATATTAAACAATAAAAGATAAACAGTGCATGCATTTATATTAATGTACATGAAACAATGTTAATAGTATTAAACAATTAAAGATGAATGAACGTGAACATTGTAATTATGCATACATAAACAGTATAAAAAATGCATGTTAACGTGAATGAGGATGAAGTGTATGCATGTCAACTTGTTTCTATCCCGGGATAATTGAATAATTAATGTTTTATGGATTTATCAAATTTGGAACAATATTATGTTAGATTTTTTAATCACTAAAGTGATCAAATCTTTAAGCTAATTTAGTTCTAAATTAACTAGAATTTTTCAGTCACTTACTCATAAAATTGATTCTATAAATGATGTTTATCTATAAGTAGATTAAAATTCATTATTGTAAGAAATTTATGAATTACCCAAAGGTTAACTGGTTGTTCTTATAATGAATGAATATGATTGTTTGGTAATGTAAATAAACTATTAGTTTTACTTATTTATCCAAAGATAATAAATATTTCTAAGTAGTGTATGCATCATTACCTAATAATGTTAA
>JAOTIZ010000007.1:23677903-23694659 GCA_027123425.1 Erythroxylum panamense | reverse complement strand
CATTAATTTTTGATCAATTATGTGTTTCCCATTTATGGATCATTTCGTGGAGAAGACTAACTTTGTAGTACATGGCAAGGAATATATTATTTAAATGGCTATTTGGTTTAGCTTTTAGAGGGTGAATAAGTACTTTTTTCACTATAAAAGCTGTTTTTAAGAAAACTGGAAGTTTGACCGTAAAATCTAAAAGTACTTTTTTTTTCATAGAAATGACTTTTTTGGAAGCTAAAATATATCATTTTAAGAAGCTCAAATTTGAAGCTTTTCAAAAAAGTAGTTTTTCATGTAGATTTTTCAAATCAATTAATAAGCCTATTTTTTAGTCTTATTTATCTTTATGTTTTACTCATAATTCCCACAATACCCACAAACACATCTTCACGTTTATTTTAAGATTTATATAATATTATTTGACTTTTTTTTATTTTTTTATTTATTTTTTATATTAGTTTTACTTATATTATAATCCATATAAAAAATTTAGTTAAATATATTTTTATTTATGTTTTATATGGTTTAAAATTATATAATAATTAATATATTGCGTTTTGCATATTATTTAATATATTTTAAATAATATGTATATGCATAAATAATTTTATTGCAAAAAAATATAGTTAAATTAAAAGTATTTTTATTTTTATTTTGTCAAACAATCTATTGCATGAAGCTCTTTTAAATAAGCTTTTTTTAAAATGACAATTAAACAGTCAACCCACTTCTTAAAAAAGTTCTTTTTAGAAAAGCTCTACTAACAACAGCTCTATTAATATAAGCACATTCAAACAGACACTAAATCATATACAACCGTCATGACTCACGTTAGTTCTAATTCTTGATTATGATGACTAATGTATTCAATGCGTATTAAATTTAAATGACTTATGCAGATGACAATGTTACATGAGCCAAGTGGGAGAATGTTGAATTATTAATGCCTCATGCAATAAATGTTTATAAAGATTAACATTGACATGATGGGTGTGGTAGTTAAGAGGTGGTTTTCTAAAAAAAAAAACCACTTATAAACATCGTCTTTTTTGGTCCTATTCTTGTCGATTAAGTTGCTTCTACCGATAACCATCAAATAAGGAGAAAATATAGAAGTGATAAAGAGAGGAGAAAGAATAAAAATAGAGAAGAGAATCAAAATTAATCAAATTTATGGATCAAGGTTCGATAATTTACATATGAGAATTATATATGTTTAAGATCCTCTATAATTGTATAATGAAGAGAAAGTTTAACATTGTCGATTCTCCCTCACCTAAATTTCAATGCATGTAGCTATGGGGCTTGCAATTTTCTTCTTTTATGCACTTGATTACATCAGTTGCAGTGTCGATACCTGTCACACATGATTGGATATTATCATATTACAGAAATTCGCAAAAGAGTAATCACAATTTCGAGTGACATTGGATTAATTCCAGTCTAAGATTGTATCGAGTATATAGGACCTACATTGGACAATCTTTTTTTTTTTAATAGTAAAAAAGTTTGGACGTTTTATTCTTTAGGAAAGTTTGAGGTAAGAATGCATCCTACGATACCATCTATTAGAATTTGAATGTTATTAAGTGTACTAAAAAAGCTCAATGACTTTTACTAAAATTCTACAAAATATTATCAGGAGCACATAACTGAGAGAAATAGATGAAGATAACCTGCAAAATAAGCTGCATCAGCGTATCCCAGATATCTTGCATTAGTATGCTCCCCGGTGAAATAAATCGGACCAATAGGTTCCTATTGTCCATTTAACTTTCAGTTAAAAAATTGTTAATCACTTCAGAACAGTGCTGTGTGTTTGATTGTGATCGCTTACCCTTAATTGCTCGTATCTCTTTTCACTATACCCTTTAGGCCAATTAGAATAGCTACCCTTGAAGAACTTGTTGGACCACCATTTAGGTACAAGAATTCCTTCTGGCTCTGGGATGTTATTACCGAACATTTTCCTCAACACTTGCATGATCTCTTCTTGGGTTTTCTCGTCCTTCTGTTGCTCTATTCTCTTCGATTCTTCGTCTGTTACGGTTACAAACAATATGTTTGATCCTGGCAGTTGATTGTCCAAGTGCTGAAACCACCAAGAACATAGTGGGGACAACAACTTCAGTGAAAAGGTTTAGCTGGTGATATAGTAGGACAAATTTTAGTACCTGCCAAATAGGATAGTAGCCTCGCCTTTCATGAGCATATATAAAGAATTCAGTTCCGGGGCCAGAGGGCCAGAACTTGTAAGGAAATTTCAGGAAAATCTTGGTGAATACAGCCATCTGAAAGTTGTCTACTGCCAGTCTTTTCCATTGCTGATGATGATGAATTATCACATGCAAGTTCTCATAATGTTAGTAAATGAAAACAAATACAGTTCGTGTAACGAGAACTTACAGGCAGATCGGGCTTGAACTCAATGAGATCACTCTGGAGGACCCCAACGCTTACCGACACAATTGCATATTTAGCTTGGTAAATAGAACCATCTTCTGTTTTTACTTTCACCCCTTCATCGGAGTACTGAATCTCTTTAACTACCTGCAGTTTGTAACAACGGATTGCTTGATAGATTTTCTGACATGGAAGTGGCTTGTGGAAGATTTGAGTTGTCTAGTTTTCATGAGTCTTTATAGTCGTCATATTGTACTAAAATACAAGTAGAAATAAATTTTTCTTTATGAATCTTCATCTTATAAAATTTTAACAAATATTAATTAAGACATGGAAACAGGAGTAGTTCTGACATCGATTTCGAAGTTTGACTACATTTGCAGAACAAATTAGTTAAAAGAGGTGCAAGCTAACATGGAAGCCATACTGGACCTGGAATTATCTTACCTTGTTTAACTTAAGCCTGGGATCCTTTATGACTCCGTCTTCTTGTGAAAGAAACTGCGAAGCGATGGAATAAGCGATAGACTGGAACCCTCTTGAGTCAGCCACAAAGAACGTCTCCTCCCCGAAATCCAAAAACTCGTGACGAGGAAGGGCGTTCTTCAAGCTTGTCACGGATGGTGGCTGCGAATCTTCATAGTCATAGTAGAAGTAATCTATAACCATTTCAAGTGGGGTCGTGGGTACACTACCAAACTCCCAGTTGTTATATGTCAGCATAATTCAGGTCCTGAAACTCATGAATACAAGCAATTGACATTTCCTTACTGTTCGCTAAGGCGTTGAGCGTCTGAAATGGAGATATCGTTATCGTCACTGCCATCTTTTCCCGAACTGGATGACAACATGTTGGAAAGCTTATTGCAGAATTTGTCCCTTGCTTCTGCGGCTTCAAAAGCTGCGTCTGCCACATCCTGCGGGTACAATCCACCCCTGAAAAAACATACAAACTTGCTTTACATATATCAAGATTTGAATCTGACAGATGAAGACAAAACTTGAGAACTGTTAACTTTTAATTAGTTCTGCAGAAAGGACTTCTCAGAAATGACAACGAAATGGAGATTTAGGTGAGGCACAGATTACTCTTGCATGTAGACATTTGATGAAATGTCCTGGAAATCTGAGAAGAAAGTCTTGAGCTTAAGTTGATTAGCAATTTCATACAAGTGACTGCACTTTGGACCTCCACCCACAAGCCAGTTTGCACCCATTTCAATGGTGTGACCAGCAAATTGTGTTGTTTGCAGACGGCCACCTATCCTTCCGTTGGCTTCTAGTATCAGGATATCTTGTGTTCCAGCTTCATGTAGCGTCTTTGCTGCTATAATTCCTGCAAGAGATTGTGAAAATTATTGTTGTAAATCTGTAGTCATTTACAGTCAAGTGCACATAACCGTATTTTTATACTCTTCAGAAAAATTTGTTCGTATAAAAAATGAAAACCTGACAATCCAGCTCCGATGATGATGACTGTATGTGATAATGAAGTAGAAGCCATGAATGATTAGTTATGGAAAAGAATAAACTCCAACAAGTACCTTTCATGGAAGGAACATCCTCCTATTCATTTTTTGGGATTTTGTCCTCTAACAGGAAGTCAAATCTTTTTTATGGATAGTTAATTATCTTTTGTTACATATTAAATACTTTTTGTCCTAGCATACATCAAACACAATCCATTAATTAATGCGTCGCTACTTTTCTCACTTGTCAATTTACAGACAAATCCTTTGGTTTTAACAAGGCCAGTTGAAAATTAATACGACCACCAAATTTAATTTGTACGCAGGAAAATGAGTTCTTTCCTTGCATTATATAGCGTTTTCATATATTTAGAATGTCGAAACTCTTCCTGATATAAGTAGTTATATAATATGTAATTATTACTTTTTACTAATATGATTATGTAATATTAATTTAATATATACCTTTTTTATTTTATTTATAATAGATTATTATCAATTATTATAAATAATTTATATCAAATTAGTAAGAATAATATTTTTTGGTTAATTTTTAATTTTATAATGTTAGATAAATTTTCAATTTTTAAGTTTTATAAAGATTGTGAAAATATATTAATTTTATTATCAATAAAATATTTTGTAGACAAAGTTGAAATAGTTGAATATAACTAAGTTTAAAATAAAATTATATATTGTATAGAAATTATTTTATTATTTATTATAAAAAATCAAATATTAAGAAAAAAAGTTATTTACATATTCGTATGTATATATATTTTAATATTTTAAGTTCAATTAAAGCTAGCAAATTTCAAATTTAAAACAGTTATTCACATATATATTTAATAACATGCATGCTTGACAATTAGTAAACATCTTATTTCAAATTTCTTATCAACTTATTTAGTAATATCCCTCCCAAAAATCTTAAGAAATTGAATAAATATCATTCACTTTTTGATATTATATAATTGATAAAATCACTTTCTACTCTTTAAGAGGAAAGCATCAAAAAATTATACTTTCTATTCTTTTGCATGGAAGTATAATTTTTTTCATACTTTATTTAGTTACTATAGAGATGCAAATAATATTTATAGATAAAATTCAAGAATCACAAAAATTTATAAGTCAAATCATTAATTACAATTTATAATTTAAAAAATGTGGAAAGTTTAAAAATATTGCATTATAAATCTAAAAGACTAATTTAAAAAGGTCAAATGCACCTCTCATAAGTCATAATGAAAATAACTAGATAATGTTATAACAACCATTGAAATAAGTGAATATAGTATTTAAAGTTAATTTACTAATTCTTTCACTTGTATATGATATTTTAATTGTTATATTAAAAGTTAAATATTTTACAAACAAAAAATTATACGCATTTCTTTACAATATCTATATGTAAAGAATAGTTATAATAATAATTTTATAAGTAAATATATTTGATAAATATGTGGACCTTTTTATAAATTCATAAAAATATGTTTATGTCATTTTAATTTTACATCACATGTTAGATTTTAATAAAATAATAGTTGCTTTCAATGTAATGTGCCATACATATCCATGTTTTTAATACAAAAGTTACATTTATATTTTCTAAATTATTGAGACGTTATGATTAATAAATAGATTAATCATTTTAATATATATACAAGCATATTATTATGTACATATGGAATATAAATTGAAGAAATATTAAAATCATATTGATTTCTTTTGATATCTATAAAAATATATATGAATTTTCTCCATATTCATATATTTGTGTATATAATAAACATGCAATTAATGAAATGTAAAAAAATGTGAATATATTTATATATAACTCTAATAGTAAATATAGATTAATATCCAAAATATGTTTAAATTCAAACTCACTTATTAAAATGAACATTAAAAATTGTTAACAAAGTTTAATATTTGTAAACCTTTAACAAGTGAATAATTATAATAACCATCTTATAAGTATAATTTATATTTATTAAAATCCTTGTTTTTACATGTAACCGTATTAAAATCTAAACGATAAATATAATTGAGACATTCAAAATTTTTGTCGTTAAATATTATGCTATTGTAATAATTACAAAATTTTGTTTATTTCACTAAATAAAAAATTTAATGATGGATAAAATTGTATTATCAAAATTTAAGCAAAAATCACGTTTCTTTGGTTGATTACAATATTAGAAAATGCAATTCTTTTTATTAGTTTTAAATCATCATTAAAATTTCTATTATTTCACTAAATTTTATTAATTATTTATTAAGAAGAATTATATGGGTTATATTTAATATGCACAAATTTTAAAATAATTAAAATTTTCTAAAAATTAATATTTTAAGATAATAAATATTTTTATAAAATCAAGATTAAAATTTTAAATCTATCATAATATATTTTTTATAATTAGAGTTACATTCACCAAAAATTTTCAAAATATCTATTTATGGTAAATATAAAGTTTACTGCAAAAGCAAAATAATAGACGTAATTATAAAAGTAATAGAACAATTAGTTTACAATAATAGAATAAGATGACGTTTTTTTGAAATATTAAACTATAACATATTCCCCGATCAAGGCCAATATGTATCATACAAGCTGAAAAACGAAACGGTATTTGTTGTTTTGGTACCAGCTAGAGATAACGATCGATACCGCTAGTTTTCGTTCGGTATTGGTTAGCATCCAAAATACCAATCATGTATCGACCAATATTGCAAATTTGAAAAACAGTAAGGACTTATTAGCAAAATTTAAAAATGTAAACCTTTAAAACACCCCCTCTCTGTTGCATGCCTCACCCTTCCACACCCGAAGCTTCTTTTCATTTTTTCACTCTCTCTCACCGACTCTCACTTTCACTCACCACTGTTTTCTTTCTCTCGTTCTCCTCTTCATCTCGGCGGTGTTGCTCCCTCTCCGGTGGTGTTGCTTCTTCCCCGATGACTATCATCTTCCCCCTAGTCCACGCCAGCATCAGAGATCCTTAGCTCCTCCACATGAAGTCTCGAACATGCCACTGTCTTCAACCCTCCTCCATGAGGAACACTGCACGACGTCGTCGCCATCACTGACGTCTGAAGGAGGAGAGAACGTTACTGCTCGCCCCAGATCTACACCTGAGTCCCGACCCGTCACCTAACCTGACACCCAAAAACTCGAAGTTGTAAATTGGTTTTTGAGTGTGTTTTTTGAGTTTTGATTTTTTTCTGCTTAATTAATTGCATTTTTTATTATGAATCGATTTGAACTTGGATGTTGAAATTTGGAATTAAATTTTGTGATTCAATTGGAACTTGGATTTGTGAATTGGTTGGCACTTGGTTTTGTGATTTGCATGTATCTGGGTTGGATATTGGAGTTGAATGATTCACGGTATTGTTTTGGTTTTGATTTTGTGATTTGCACGGGTTGGATTGGATATTGGAGTTGAATGATTCACTGCTTTGTTTGGTTGATTTCTGGATTGGTTGAACTGATTAAGATAAATTTATGTTAACTTTTTTGATGAATGAAATGCATGGCCTAATGTGAATATGTGATGATGTTGATGAATTGAATTGATTCAGTTGAAAGTTTGTAAGTTGAAACAACTTAAATTAAAAATTTAAACAGATAATATTAAAGTTGCAAATTTGCAAAGACTTAAATAATTAATTGACACATTATTAAAATTTGTAAAATGGTATTCCATTTTTAGTATTTAGGTATTGGCTTTAGGTAAATAATTAATTGAGTATAAAATTATGCTATTGTAAAATATTAATAATTTGGTTATAATTAATGATAGTATTTGGGTATTAACTTTGGGTAAATAATTAACTGAGTACAAAATATGTTGAATTATTTGGTAATATATATGTGTGGGCTATCATAAATATTTATAATAGATAATATGTGAAAGTAGTAACGTAAATATATCCAAAAGGAACTTTTTTTCAAATTGTGAACATGTTGTAGGCTCCAACCACTTAGACTTATTAATGTCAATTAAAAATCTTAAAAGCAACTTATATATTTAAGAACCAAATATAGAATAGTATATATAATTCAAAGCTTTAAATAAAGAAAAAAACATTTCTAAAAAAGTTATATCCTTCAACTTGATTATCGTGTTATGAATATATCCTTCAACTTGATAATCATCTTATGAATAGATGTATATGAACAATCATATAAGATATGTCGTTCCTTATTTGGCGATTATGTAAGTCATACCCTTTAACATGATCCTCATGTTTGAAACTCTGAATTGAAATTATTCGAGATTGTTAGAAATAGAAATTGTTTATATATATTTTGTGGTTGTTAGAAATGGAAAATGTTTATGCATGTTTTGTGATTGTTGGAAATGAAAATTATTTATGTATATTTTGTGTAATTATATATGTTGAATAATTGAATTGTTAGTTTTTGACTTACAGTGAATTGTGCTCGATGAAATTGAATTGTGTATAATGTAATCATAAAAAATGAGTTATATTATATAAAATGGATAGCATATTATGTAATGAAATTATGTGTTCTTTATTTTGATATATGTATGTTTTATGATTGTTGGAAATGAAAACTGTTTTATGAATATTTTGTGATTATTGGAAATGAAAATTGTTAGAAATGGAAATTTTATGTATGTTTAGAAATAGAAATTGTTTTATGAATGTTTTGTGATTATTGGAAATAAAAATTGTTGAAAATTGTTAGAAATGGAAATTGTATTATGAATGTTTGTGATTATTGGAAATGGAAATTGTCGAAATTGTTGGAAATAGAAATTGTTGAAAATGGATATTGTTTTATGAATGTTTTGTGATTATTAGAAATGGAAATTGTTGGGAATGAAAATTGTGTATGCATGTTTTGTGATTGTTGGAAATGGAAATTATTGAAAATTGTTGGAAATGGAAATTGTGTATGCATGTTTTGTGATTGCTGGAAATGGAAATTGTTGAAAATTGATAGAAATGGAATTTGTTTTATGAATGTTTTGTGATTATTGGAAATGAAAATTGTTGAAAATTGCTAGAAATGGAAATTATTTTATGCATGTTTTGTGATTATTGAAAATGAAAATTGTTGAGAACTATTAGAAATGGAAACTGTTTATGTATGTTTTGTGATTGTTGGAAATGGAAATTGTTTATATATGTTTTGTGTAATTATGCATGTTGAGTAATTGAATTATTAGTTTTTGACTTATAATGAATTATGTTCGATGAAATTGAATTGTGTATGATGTAATCATACAAAATGAGTTATATTATATAAGATGGACATGCATATTATGTAATGAAATTATGTATTATTTATTTTGATATATTCATTCATTTATTTTTACAGATAAATGGAAGGAAGTTCAAGTACTCCTGATCAAACTACTTTAGAAAGATATAATGATCTAGCTTGGGTTCATGTTGCATTAGTTCCCAGTATGAGGAACCATACTATTTGTTTGTTTTATAACAAGCATTTGAAAGGTGGAGGAATTTTCTAATTAAAGAAATATTTAGCTGAGGTTAAAGAAGATGTGGAACCCTATAAAAAAGTAAGTCATGATGTGAAGTGGGAAATAAAAACATTGCTTGAAGAATATCAACATGAGAGAGGAGTGGAAGTTTATTTTTTAGTTTCCGTGGTGATTGTGGAAATGTTCAAGGTGGTGGTGATAGTGGTAGTGGTACTTGAAGTAAATCACTTGTTAATATAGAATTCACGTAAAGTATATGAAATACACAAGAAGGGGGGTTGACTTGTGTAAACTTTTTGAGAATACAAAAACCTTTGATATTTCTTGAAAATAACTTTTTCAACTATCAAATGAATATCAAGAATGTTATACTAAAGTAGCTACGTATTTAAATCGCAAATAACTTCTATATACTTGTCTAACAACAAGAAAAATTAAAGTGTAAGGATAGAAGATAGATGTTGCGATTTTATATTAGTTTACCCCAAACCTTAGGTTACGTCCAGTCATCAGAGTTCGTTCTGAGATTTCACTATACTTCTTCAATTTTACAAGTATTCTTTTCTTCCCTTCCAGAGCGTCTTTAGGTCTCTTACACAAAGTATTCTTTCTGCTATCTTAGCCTCTCCAGGCTCTTAGCCTTTTCTTTCTCTCACTAGAAAGATATTGTAAGCTTTTTGTTACAGTAGAGTTTGCTCTCTTGTATCGCACTTTTGAATACAAAATTTTTCTTTGTAAATAAAAACTTGAAAGCTAAAAAGAGTATTCAGTCTTCAAATAAAACTAGTATTTATAGCCTAAGCCTCCAACTACTTCTTGATAACTGCTTCTTGCTTCTTGTAGAAACCGTTATTCAGTTGAGTTCTGTAACTAACTCCAACTGACTAACTGTCCAACGTACTAGAGTATCTTCATCTTTGTATCGTCTGTGTTTTTCTGCTTTTTCTGTGTTTTCCACTTCTTCTGTGTTTTTCCACTTCTTCTGTGTTTTCCACTTCTTCTGTGTTTTTCCACTTCTTCTGTGTTTTCCACTTCTTCTGTGTTTTCCACTTCTTCTGTGTTTTTCACTTCTTCTGTGTTTTTCCACTTCTTATGTGTTTTTCCACTTTTTCTATGTTTTCCACTTCTTTTGTGTTTTTCACTTCTTCTCTGTTTTCCACTTCTTCTGTGTTTTCTCCGATTCTTCTGTGTTTTCCACTTCTTCTATGTTTTTCCACTTCTTTTGTGTTTTCCACTTCTTCTGTGTTTTTCTGCACGCTTAACACACTTGTCAAAATAGTTCATTTATTTATAATATTATTATTATTTGACTGTCACCAAAATTAATAGATGTGAAGTCTTCTTGACTTAACAATACAATGTATCTTTCAAACATCCATACATGTACATCATTATAGCCAAATACAAAATACGCTACATAAAAGAGGGAATTACACAAAATTCTATCTAATCTGTTCAAAATCCAACTGATTGACCTTTGATTCATTTCTTCTTTTCCCAAAAGTACAAGTCTATGTTGCTTGTAACGTTCCTCGGTAGCTAATGTCATCTCTCGGTCCTGAAAAGTCAACGTTGCAATTTTGGTGAGTTTTGAGAACTCAATGAGGTAACCATCAACAATGGTTCACTCAATTTATGCATCACATTAATACACGTAACATATTATTCACATATTTGCATACTCATAAAATATCACCTTTCACTTTCAGAACAATCATAACGGTCATTTCATTCATGTAAAAATACACATATCAAGTATAAATGCAATGCACATGAGAATCATTTTTATTTATTATTGTCATTGTGACTGAGTGCCTTTTTACTAGCTCATATCCTTTAGTGGATACCGAGCTACGTCAAATTATGTCCCATATCCCTTAGTGGATACTGAGTACATTTTTAGCCAATCATGAGGCTCTAATCACACTATGAGCTTTAAGCTCTTTATCCTGGCAACTTCGGTCATAACTTCTTTTATCTTACATGCATTCATATATCGGAATGTTTCACATATCTTATGCTCAATCGATCACATGCTTGCACATTCATAGTCAAATCACATTTTTCCATCATTCAACATCATTATTATTCCGTCATATTCACATACAAGTAGCACTTTAATATCACATTAATATATCAAATCTCAGACCTACATTGTCCGGCATCAACATAATCAATCACATTCATCTTATCATTCCAAACATATTTTAAAGCAAACAATTAATTGAGAGAAACTGTCTAGGTTATTCACAAGTCGGTCCTAAAGCTACTGCCTAGAAGTTTCAATAATGTTTAGATGTTGACGTTCCAGTTGCTCCTCTATACCAAGCAATACACACATATCACAATTTGCACAATTATAAGTGTTTAATAATGCACATGTATGTAAATGAAATATGCACAATACATGTTCATGACAATCTCGGGTATCGCTCTATTATTCTCGTCACGTAAACATTCATATATCAGAACCCACCTAAGTATAATTTGTACTTAGGCTTATACCTCAATAAAATCATTAAAATCACAATTCATTACTCATTGAATCATTTCAGATTTTTCCAAAAACTGACTTTCGGGTCTACTATTCTTGATCATTTAGACCATGCAAATGAAGTAATTTGACAGTAATCTCTTTTAGAAAAGTGTTCTCCTATCTCTTAAGTTTCTAATGACACTAAGATTGCTCAATTTGGTTTAGTAATCTGAAAGTTATACCCTAAATATTTTCGGTTTGTTCTTATACTAAAACAATGCCATATACTTAATTTCCATCCATAAATTGAAATTTGTAGAGATTGAATTACAACTTGATTTCATCAAAACTTTTGCAGCCCTATGTCTCTAGTTTACTCCAAATTAAAAATCATCTCATTTGGATGACTATAGAAGAAGTTATAGGAAAAAGAAGGAAGGTTGTTTGGGGTGCAAAAACCTTGTGCACTTTTAACCCAACAAAAATTAATGTTGCATGGCCATGCATTCCAAAACCTCTGAGTCATGAGCGTACAACCATAATGCATGCCCGTGCACACCAACAACAAGTCATGGTCGTACAACCTTAACACACGATCTTGCACACCCAATCTCTAGAACTAATTTTCATCTCAATTTTATCATTCAATCTCTCCCAAATGAATTCAGATGGCTATAATTTTTAGTGGAGATGTAGAACAACGTTTTTTGAATCTAATGATTCAAGTCCCATGTCATTTGGAGGTCTGGAGAAGAAGATATGGTCAAAAGATCAAGGGATGTTAGTGTCTATCTCCAGCCATAAAAGTCACGATCGTGCAGGAGCACGATCATGAGTTTTCAACAGGTTTCAAAAGTCACGATCGTGACTTTCGAACTCAATAGAAAAATCACGATCATATAGAAGCACGATCATGCTTTTCCAAGTTCTTTACAAAGTCATGATCGTGCAGACACATGACTATGCTTTTCTTTCATCTTCCTTCTTCCTAAATCTGCAACTTCTCTTCTTTCCTTTTTCTTAATTCTTCCATTTCTATCTCTATTTTCCCTTAATTTCACTTCATTTTCAACTCTTAATTCAGCTCAACACACTCTTACATAAATTAAAATCCATAATTAAACCCAATTATCCAAACCAGAAAATCACTCACGCAACTCTTCATTTTTCTGCATTTTATTCATCTTTTTCTCTTCTTTCTCTCTATCTAACATTTCTAATTTGATTCTTCTCTCATTTTCGACTTCCATTCAACTAAAATCATTCACAAACAACTGCAAATTCTATATTAAAATGCATACATCAAGACAGAAAATTCATTCATGCATATCTCTATTTTACTGCACTGTTTCACTCTCATTTTTCTACACATTCATCTTCTGCATTTCCTTCATTTCTTCCTTAAACTTTCATTTAAATCATTCCTTCTCCTTCCCCGACATCACCACATACCTATTATTTAACTCTAAATTCATTTTTAGTTCATTTCAAAACATCCAAAAATTCATGCTAAAGCAGAGAATACCAAGCATATACGTTTTTCACCAAAATAGAGTATAATTTTCTGCATCAATTTCATACACATTTCCATTGCTCTTTCAACTCTAAAGATCATTTCTACACTACCTTATAAAATATTTATCCTCAAATATGAAAAATCAATGCATCCATATTTTCACTCCATACATGGTTTTCATTAAAATGTCAATTTTTCTTATGAATATGAAAATATCAACTAATCACCATTTTGGTTTCATAAAACAACAACTCTAAAGGATTTACACAATACTTGATATAGCTCCAAAATCTACAAAAACTCAAGAAGCCCTAAATTTCATGCAACTCATGTACATCATTGTAGAGGTTAGCAAGTTTCGATTTTTCTTAAGGAAAATGAAAGAAAACCGAAGTTGGGAAAAGGATAGATGAGAACAAAGTTGTAACAAAAGGATACATGAGAACAAGGTTCTTCTTTGGTGAAGATTTGATGAAAAACTTTGTGTAAAAGAGACAACTTTGGAGAAGAAAGCTACAAGAGAGATGAAGACAAGAACAGTAACTTGTCTTTTAAAGTTAAGAAAACTTAACTTTAGAATTGGATACTTGTCCTAGTCTTAAGGTCTTAGCTAGTTTCCCAACTAACTAGTTCTTATTGAACTAGTTCCATAACTCCCATCTTTTCATTCCAATTTTCACCAAAAATTTCCAATAACATCTTCTCACAAATTCTAAAGTCATCTCTAAATTTTCAAAATCATTTTCAAAATTCTCCAATATCATTTGGTTTCTCATTTCTATTTTTCATTCACCAATTTACTCACTAAGTGGCATTTTTCTTAGTATAATAATATTCAACCTTTTTGAAAATTATTCCTAAACTTCACCAAAATTTAAAATTAACAACTACACTCGCCAATTAAATTTTCAATACACATAGACCACAATTCTCAATAAAAATCACATTTAACATACATAAGTAAATTATACCCAAAAATTGTGAATGAATGCATGTATAGTTATTTTCATGTGTAAAAATTCAATAATCACATGTATGTGCATATGATATAATGCATGAGTATGAAATGCATTTCTAATCTCTCAGTAATCTCTCATATTTCCTATTCTAGCATTGACATGGATAACGGGATGTTACACATATGATATAATTTCATGTTATTACGTTATGCTTATACATGCACATGGCTTCTGGATTTTCTGGGGATGTTGTGATGTTGCAATTTTGATTCCAATGCTTCCGATGCATAGACCCATGGCTCCCCAAAAATGGTATCAGAGCTACTTATGCATTTGGACCCCGAACTTTTCTTAGAAGATTAGAACTATTAAATGAGAAATTTTTGGCGATTAGTCATGAGTAAAGAACAAGTGATGAAAAATCTTTGAATTAGAAATGATAGACAAGATTAAAGTAGTAAATAAGAAGTGTGGATAGATTTATGTTTTTCTTTGGTGCTTTTGGTAGATGAGAGGTTATGAAATGGAAAAAATTAAGGAGAAAGTTAGAAGTAAAATGAAAGTAAAAATGAAGTTGAATATGTGTAGTAAGTTGATGAAGGATAGGTATATGTGCGTATGTTCTGTTATTGGTGTTCATGATTAATCATGGATTATAATTTATTTATGGATGATATTGAGTTGAGAATGAGGAGTAAATGAAGTAGAAAAGGTGATCTTGTTATGAGTTGTGTTCAGGAAAGATTTGGAAACAAAATTGGTAGTTGATCTGGAAAATGTTCACTGAGTATGCTTTAGTCTTTTAGCCACAACTATTTCTTTAGTTATCCAAACGAGATGATTATTGATTTGCATTAAACCAGAGACATATGGCTGCATTTCTTATGAAGACATCAAATTTAAATTCTGTCTTTAAGAATTTCAAATTTTGTCATGAAATTGAGAACTGGGTGTAGTACATTAGTGGATGAATGTAATATTCATGTTCTGAATTTGAGGAAAATTCTGGATTGATCTAGGCTAAATTAGAGAAACGTTTCTTCTATAAAGTTGTAGGTCTTTCTTTTAGCTTTCCAACGGTATAAAGTATGTAATTTTTGGACATCGGAGTTGAAAGTTATGGTTATTATAAAGGGAGATGCTCAAGAGTATAGATGCATCATTTATAAAGATGTATCGTTTGTAAAGACGTATCCTCTATGATGACGTCACATCGTCTATGATGACGTCATATTGTCTGTAGAGACGTATCATTTGTGATGACATCATATCATCTGTAAAGATGTATCGTCTATAATGATATATCATCTGTAGAGATGTATCATTTATGATGACGTCATATCGTCTGTGATGACGTCATATCGTCTATGAAGATGTATCGTCTGTAAAGATGTATCGTCTGTAGAGACGTATCATCAGTGATAGCGTCATATCGTCTTAAATTGACTATGCTTTGTCTTAAGAGTTACATCGTCTTAAGTTGACTTTGCTTCGTCTTAACTTAACTTTGTTTCAGCTGTTTTTCGCTTCGTCTGCTTTTTGCTTTGTTTTCTATTTGCTTCATCTTCTCTTTACTCCATCTGCTCTTTGCTTCATCTACTTTTTGCTTCGTCTACTCTTTGATTCGTCTGCTTTTTGCTTTGCTGCTCTTTACTTCGTCTGCTCTTTGCTTCGTCTACTATTTACTTTGTCTGCTTTTCGCTTCGCCTGCTCTTTGCTTCGTCTGTTTTTTGCTTCGCCTGCTCTTTTCTTCATCTGCTTTTCGCTTCACCTGCTCTTTGCTTTGTCTGCTCTTTGCTTCGTCTACTTTTTGCTTCATCTGTTCTTTACTTCGTGTACTTTTCGCTTCGTCTGCTTTTTGCTTCGTCTACTTTGCGCTTCGTCTGCTTTTCTCAATTCATCTCACCCTTCGTCTTAGGTTGACTTTCTGCTTTGTCTTATGTTGACTAGATCATCTTGTGGTCCAAATTTGACACTATAGACGATCTCTTGAAAGTTTTAGATCTCAAAGTCCTCTTTGAAACCACCCTAAGATGATTTTAATCTGACATCTGTTGAGAGAGTTATGTCATTTGTCCCGCGACAGGTTCAATATCATTGAGGGAAAAATCATGTTTGATTCTTTCGGCCAAAACTTTGTTATCCGATCTCCAAATGAAGTGATCTTGAACCAATAGTTTCTTAACACATTTTTCTGTCTCTCCATAGAATTTGATGGCATTTGGTATTGATTTGAAAAAAATGGATTGAATCAAGGTAAGGGTATCAGTTGGAAGAGTATGAATGGGAGGAATTTAAGTACGAATGGGAGGAATCAATATAAGAATAGTCTGAAAATGTTTGGGGCAATACTTTTAGAGTTCTGAACCAAATGGATTGATTTTGGACAATGGAGAATATTTTTTTAGAAGAAAGAGTTATGTCAGAATGTTCAAGGGTATTGTTGGCAA
>JAOTIZ010000007.1:23637688-23650025 GCA_027123425.1 Erythroxylum panamense | reverse complement strand
TAAACCAAAGAAAATATTTGAGTCGATGATCGCGGTCTATGCATAATAATTAGGAATTTCCTGGCTAAGTTGTCGTTATTTGAGTTAATCAATTTTATTTGCGTTCTTTGTTAGTTGAATCATAGTTGTTATTTTATTAATTGAGTTAATAATTTATTAGTGGTTAGTTTAATTAGTAGTTTTAGTAGAAAACTCCAAAACTCCCTTTTTAATTAATTTCATTCGTTCTTTGGCATTTGAATAGAATCAATTTATTCCATTCCCTGTGGATCGACCTCATTTACCACTGTGCGCAATTTATATTGTTTGGTGTTTGGGAATTATTTTTGGTGGATTCGACACCCATCACATGTGTGTATGCTAATGATATGCATGTGAATGAAATGTAATTCATGAATTCTCAATAATATGGCATATGCAATATTCTAGGGTTCTAACTGTTAGTATAAAAAAGGGGCTATTAACAATTCTCCCCCAATTAAGAAATTTTGTCATCGAAATTCTTACCTATTTGATCAAACAGATGGGGGTATTGTTTCCTCATGTTTTTCTCAGTGTCCCATATGGCTTCTTCTTTCGAATGATTCCTCCAAAGGACTTTAACCAAGGGATCACTTAGTTTCTCAATTGTTTAGTCTGATAACCCACTATCTTAACTGGTTCCTCCACATAACTTAAATTACTTGCAACTTTAATCTCTTGAGCCGGTAATATATGTGCCCGTTCTAACCGATATCTCCTGAGCATACTAACATGAAACACGTTATGAATCTGAGCCATCTTTGCTGGTAATGCTAACCTATATGCCAATGGTCCAACTCTTTTAGTAATCTCATATGAAACAATGTATCTAGGACTTAACTTACCCTTTTTACCAAACCTCAGCACTCTTTGCCAAGGTGATACTCTCAAGAACACCTTATCTCCTACTTGGTACTCCATATCTCTACAGTGTTGATCTGCATAACTTTTCTACCTATCTTAAGCCACCTTAATTCTACTGCGAATCAGTTCTACCTTATCAATAGTATCCTGAATCAATTATAGGCCTTTAACAATCCTTAGGCCCTTTTCATCCCAATACAATGGTGAACGATACTTTCCGCCATATAATGCTTCATATGGAGTCATATCAATACTACTGTGATAGTGATTATTGTATGCAAATTCAATAAGAGCTACATATTGATCCTATGCTCCTTGGAACTCCAAAACATAAGCTCTAAGCATATCCTCAACAGTCATAATAGTTCTCTCATTCTATCTGTCTATCTGAGGATGAAATGTTATACTGAAATTCAACTTTGTACCCATGGCTAACTATAAACTACCCTAAAATCTTGAAGTAAAACTAAGGTCCCGATCTGATATAATAGATAATGGAACTCCATGTAATCTCATTATTTCATTTACATACCTTCGGGTCAACTGATCCAATATATTATTCTCACTTACAAGTAAGAAATGGGTCGATTTTGTCAATCTGTCAACAATGCCCCATATAGCATCCTATTGCCTCGGAGTCTTAGGCAAACCTATAATGAAATCCATGGTAATCCTCTCCCATTTTCATTATAGAATTGACAATAACTGTAACTTCCTAATAGGAGCCTGATGCTCTGCCTTAATCTGTTGACAAGTCAAACATTTAGCAACATATTCTGTAACTTGTTTCTTCATCCCTGGCCACCAAAAATGTTGTTTCAGAGTATTATACATCTTAGTAGTACCAGGATGTATAGCATAGGCTACTATGTATGCTTCTTCCAAAATCTCTTTTCTCAGATCATCAACATTAGGTACACATAATATCTGCTTCAACCATAATCACATTGTCTCTTAACTTAATCTCAGAACTCGGATCCTATTTCAACTTCTTAATAAGCTTTACAAAGTTTGGATCCTTACTTTGAGCTTTTCTAATCCTTTCTTGCAATACCGGCCTAAGCTTTAATGTAGACCGATGATTCATTCTGTCCCAAATTTAACTCAACATTCAATCTTCTCAATTGAACTAGATTTAGTAACCTCGATGTCTGAATTTGTACCACAATGCTATTAGATTTCTTGCTTAATGCATCAGCCACAATATTAGCTTTACCAGGATGGTATTCAATCGTACAATCGTAATCTTTAAGTAGTTCAATCCACCGCCGTTGTCTCATATTTAGCTCCTTCCGACTCAACAAATATTTCAAACTTCTATGATCTGTAAATATCTTAAATGTTTCACCATACAGATAATGTCTCCAAATCTTCAAAGTAAACACCACTGCAGCAAGTTCTAAATCATGAATCGGATAATTAAATTCATGAGACCTCAACTATCTCGATGCATATGCAATCACTCTACTATATTGCATCGAAACACATCCTAACCCCCGGTGTGAAGCATCACTATACACTACATATCCTCTAGATCTAGATGGAATAACTAACACCGGTACTGTATTTAACCGGTGTTTTAATTCCTCAAAACTCCTTTGGCATTCATCGGTCCATTTGAAAGGTACATTCTTCCTCAGAAGCTTTGCCAAAGGGGTTAAGATTAGTGAAAACCCCTCAACAAACCTTCTGTAATATCTTGTAAACTCAAGAAAAATCCAAATCTTAGATTCCTAGGGGCTTCCCACTTCATCACTGCCTCAACTTTCTTTGGGTCTCTGTATGCCTTATTCAGACAATATGTGTCCCAAGAATACTTTTTCATCAAGCTAGAATTCACACTTATTGAACTTGGCATATAATTGCTTCTCTCTCATTATCTGTAAGACTAACCTCAAGTGCTCAGAACATTCCTCTCTGCTCTTCGATTACACCAAAATATCATCTATGAACACAATCACAAAATGATCTAAGTAAGGTCAGAACATTTATTCATCAACGTCTACAAGCTGTCGGAGCATTTGTTAACCCAAATGGCATCACCAAAAACTCAAAATGCCTATATCTGGTCCTGAATGCACTCTTTGGTACATCAACTTCTGCTATCTTCAACTGATAATATCTTGATCTCAAATCCAGTTTAGTAAACACCTGAGCTCCCTGTAACTGATCAAGTAAATTATCTATCCTTGGTAAAGGATACTTGTTCATCACTGTTACCTGATTCAATTGCCTATAATCAATATATAATCTCAAAGTCCCATCCGTCCTCTTTATAATCAACACTGGAGCTCCCCAAAGTGACGAATTGGGTCTAATAAAACCCTTATCCAATAACACCTACAACTGGGTCTTATGTTCCTTAATTTCCACAGGTGCCATCTGATACGGAGGAATTGATATAGGAGCAGTACCTGAAACTAAGTTAATTAAAAACTTTGTCCCCTTTCTAGGGGTAAACCTGGTAATTTAGTAAGGAACACATCCAAGAAATCATCTGCTCAGTTCGGGTATCAGTTACATAAGCTAAGTATGCCTCACACCCATCCCGATTCATTCTGAGAGCATTCATTAAGGAAATCAACTTAGCTTGTACTGCTTGACTAACACCTCGAAATATCACCGTTGGTTGATTAGGGAATTCAATGGCCACTTCCTTAGTATAACAATTCATTATAACTCTATGTGCAATAAGCCAATCTATACCCAAAATATGATCAATCTCCTTCAACTGTAATACTATCAAGTTGACCTTCAACTCTACCTGATCAATCCGAATGATACACACTTTACAGACTTCCCCACTCATTGTAGTACTTCTTACTGGAGTACTCACTTCTAAGACACATTTCATCACCTCTCTCTCACAATGCAGTTTAGATTGAATAAATGTGTAGATCCTGGATCTAATAATGCAATTGCCTCAAATTGGAAGACATTTAACACAACTGCAACAACATCTGGGGAATTTTGTATTGGTGATGACAAAGATCCTGACCTGAGACTGCAGCTGGTTACTCCGCACCTCAGTCTTAACACTAGGACCTGCTGAACTAGTTCTGCCTTTACCTCTGTCTCTCTGTCCCGCTCCACTAGCTCTATTTTGCCGGACGGTAGTCTCAATCACTGATCCCCCTCCCACTCCAGACTATGCCCCAAAGGTTGTGGGACAGTCTTTAAGTTGATGTTCATGAGAGCCACAAGTAAACAAGCTTCTATTAACCTCCAACATTCTCCACCATGTTTCTTTCAACAGTGCTCACAACTGGGCATCTGTTATGTTTACTCACTAGATAATTGATGTCTTTCACTACCAGCTTGAACAAAACCACCTCTTAGTTTAAATCCCGATTGTCTCAATCTAGTCTGTGATTAGAATGATTTATTATGACGTCTACTAAATCTCCTGCCAGAATTTGATTGGGACTTATCCTACCTCTTTATTCTGAACTCTTGCCTGCACTCTCTTTGCCCATCTTTCAGTAACTAGTCAATTCAGATCAAGGCAGCTCTCAGCTCAGTAAAGCTACTTCAATTGGTGATGGCCAATCTCGTTCTGATCTCCATATTTAGTCCGTCTTCAAACTACCTACACTTGCCTTCCTCAATCAGAATTAACGTAGTAGCATACCCCATTAATTCATTAAACCTCACCTCATACTCAGCTATAGTAAGTTTCCTCTATTTCAGATCCAAAAACTCCTTGATCTTCTTATACAGGTAAATCTTAGGCAGATAGCTCTTCTTGAAAACTTTCACAAAATCTTCCCACTTAAGTCTACAAGGTCGGGTCAAATTGTCGGGAACAACATTCCACAACTGATAAGATGGACCTTGTGGTAGTGAGATTGTGTAGTCAAAACCTTTCATCGGACTCACAATCGATCTAATCAAATACTCGTCTAGTTCTTTCCAACCAACCTTCCGCCTCCTCAGGGTCTGTACTTTCATAGAAGTCTATAGCCCCCTGCTTTCAAAGCTTATCATACCTCCTCTTTCTCCTCTCAGGCATTCTTAGAGGCATTGGTTCAAAATGTGGTTATGGAGACTCTCTATTGGCTCCTATGGGCTCAAGGCCAGCTGACTCAGCGACTTGATCTCCTATAGCAAATGACCTATAACAAATAATAGTTATGCTCAATATACAAATATCTCACTATATATCATGTCTAAATGCTCTTATATGTCCCTAAGGATGTCAAACCATGCTCTGATACTAAAAATTGTAACACACCACTACCATTGGGCATATACCTGAGCATCCAGAGGACATTCAAGAATATACCCTATAAGAATGACATGTTAGAGCAATCAAATTCACCATTATAGCATCATACAAAACATAAGTGATCATAAGTTCAACATTTCTTATTTCATTTGCCAAACATCATTTACATTGTCATTACATCTTATAATCCATATATGTACATAACAAAAACATATGAGAGTTTAAACAATATCTAACATGAAATGAGATGCTAATAGAAACAATCTATCTAAACTCCTCAGACATCAACTCATCAGACCTTTGAGCCATTCCTGATTCCAAAATTGGCAATACTATACTACTGTTAGATTGCTTTAGAAGCTAGGTCTCCTCAGTACCTGAAAAACAATGTTGCAGTTTTGATGAGTTTTGCCAACTCAGTGAGTGAACCATTATCGATGTGCTCACTTAAGTCAAAACACAACTTCATAAGTATACAACCAAATTCACATGCATAACATAACATACATGATTGATCCTATAGCCAAAGCATGAGGGATTAAATTCATGCGAGTCCTCTCATCTTATGTGTTTGGACACATAAATTTTGAGAGTGTAATCCCATATGTCATGGGAAGATAACCATTCTTGGACTGCTCCATGTTAAACCTCTTTAACAACTTGTCTATGTATGTAGACTGAGAAAGACTAAACAACTTCTTAGATCTATCTCTATAGATTCTTATCCCCAAAATATAAATTGCTTCTCCAAGGTCTTTTATGGAGAAACTCTTGGACAACTAAATCTTGACTAAATTTAAAGATGAGACGTCATTTCCTATTAGTAGTATGTCATCTACATACAACACAAGGAATACGATTTCACTCCTACTAACCTTATTATACACACAAGGTTCATCCGAATTTTGTGAGAAACCAAACTCTTTGATTTTCTTATCAAATCGGATATTCCAACTCCTGCTTGTTTGCTTCAATCCATAAATGGAATTTTGAAGCTTACATACCTTTTTGCGATATTTGGATATGAAACCATTGGGTTATGTCATGTACACATCCAAAGTAAGGTTTTCATTAAGGAAAGATGTTTTCACATCCATTTGCCATATCTCATAATCATAATGAGCAGCAATGGCTAGGAGTATCCTAATGGATTTATGCTTGGCCATCGGGTTAAATGTTTCGTCATAGTTAACTCCTTGTTGTTGACGATAACCTTTAGCTACAAGCCTAACTTTATAGGTAACTACATTATCCTCCATATCGGTTTTCTTCTTGAAAGCCCATTTGCACCCTATAGGTTTTATCCTTTTAGGTGGATCAACTAAAGTGCATACTTGGTTTTCATACATGGAATCCACTTCGAATTTCATGGCTTGAAACCATTTGTTAGATTCTGAACTCTTCAAAACTTCTACATAGGTAGTAGGCTCATCATCTTCTATGAGCAATATGTCATTACGTTCACTTATGAGAAATCCATATCTCTCTGGAACATGATGTATCCTACTTAACCATTGTTTCATCATTGTGAACAATAGTTTCAGGTTCAGGTAGTTGATCTGCGTCTGTTTGAGCATCTTGAACTTCCACAAGTTTTATTTTGCTCCCACTTTTTAGAGGAAACACTTTCTTTAAAAAGACAACATGCTTTGAAACAAACACCTTTTTCTCTAAAACAATCTAAAACTAATACCCTATCGTTTCTTTAAGATATCTTACAAACAGAAACTTTTCAAATTTAGCTTCTAGCTTATCTAACTTAATTCGCTTCACATAAACCGCAAAATCCCAAACTTTCATATGAGAAAGATAGGGTTTCTTATTGGTTCACATCTCATATGGAATAACATCAACTGACTTTGGAGGAACTCTGTTTAACACATAAACAATAGTCTCGAGTGTATATCCCCAAAAGGATTTTGGTAGAACTGCTAAGCCCATCATTGACCTCACCATGTCTAACAAGGATCGGTTTCTCCTTTCTACCATACCATTGTGTTGCGACATGTAAGGTGGAGTCCATTAGGATACTATCCCATTATCTTTGAGATAATTTAGAAACTCTTAGCTTAAGTATTTACCACGTCGATCTGATTGAAGTGTTTTAATACTTTTGCCCAGTTGTTTCTCTACTTCATTTCTGAAAGTATATGAAACCACCTTTGGCATGTATGAACATCGGACTACATACATCTAAATGTATTAAGTCCAATAGCCTAGTAGTTTATTCACCCTTTCCCTTAAAGTGTAACTTTGTCGTCTTGCCTAGTAAGCAAGATTCACATGTGTCATATAAGTCAATATCAAATGACCCTAAATTATCACACATGTGTAATTTAGTTATGCGTCTCCCATTTATATGGCTAAGGCAACACTGCCATAAGTTCGATGATTTCACATTATCTTGTTTTTTTCTTTTATTGTTATTGATATTTTAAAACTATATATATATATATATATATATGTCCCATTGCATAATGTACCCATAGCGTAAAGCATTTCATTCAAACTAATATAACAACCATTATTAACTAAAATTTAAATCAGCTTTATTAAGACTATAAACTGAAATAATATTCTTAGTCAATATAGGTACATAAAAATTATCCAATTCTATTACAAGCCCACTAAGGAGTGTCAATACATAAGTTCATATGGCTAATGCAGTAACTCTTGCTCCATTGCCCACACGTAGGTCCGACTCTCCTTTGTTGAGTTGTCTACTGTTCCTGAGCCCCTACATATCAGTACATATGTGTAAGCCACAATCGGTATCCAATACTCATATGTTATTATTAGAAATAGTACTAATATCAATAACAAACATACCTAAAGTAAATAGGGCATCTGATGCCTTCTTCTACTTCAATGACTCCATATATGCCTTATAGTTCCTATTCCAATGGCCATCTTTGCCACAGTAGAAGCATATTCCCTTAGGGGCAGTCTCCTTAACTTTCTTCTTGGCCACACCTCCCTTAAGCCTTGTGGACTTCTTTTCTTCTGGTTCTACCTCCTCGAACCAAAAGAGTCCTCCAACATCACAACTTTACTGTCCTTCCTAATAGATGGCTCAATTGTTTTGAGCAAGTTGATTAATTCAAGAATTGTGGTGGATATTTGGTTCATCCTATATTTAAGCACAAATTGTGAATAACTATCAGTCAAAATTAAGTTTGTATTTAATTCAAGATCCATCAACAAACCCAAGGAGGCCAACCTCTCAATATAGCCATTCATCTTCAATGCATATTGCACTGGAGATGTCCCCTCAACCATCTTGGAGAGAAAGAGCAACCTCGAGGTCTCGAACCTTTCAAACCTAGCTTACTCATCAAATAGCTCCCTCAGATGATAGACTATGGTATGAGCATCCATAGCCTCAAGCTATTTTTGCAATTTCGGTGACATAGTGGCCAGCATTATACAGCTAGCCATCTCACTATCATCGAGATGCTTTCTGTATTCCTTCTGATCACTAGCAGAAACATTAGCAGTAGGGGGATCAGGAAGTGATTCTTCTAATATGTAGCCGAGTTTCTCCGACTTGAGAACTATTCTTAGGTTCCTAAGTCAGTCTTGGAAGTTGAGTCTAGTTAACTTATTGGCTTCCATAAGTGAGTGTAGCTTCACACTAGTAGTCATGGTGTCGATTCTTGCAACCTAATGTCAAAGAGAGAAAATGTGTTAGATTGTACATAAATGCATGTCAATTGGGACTTTACTAACATGTATTATGGCTCTCACTATTTTCTCACGAATCCATAACCCTCAATATGAATCCAAGAGAACTTGTATAGAAGTTTTCCTAGTGGGTCGATATCCAATATCTCTAGTAATGACCTTGGGTTTGCCCAGCAAGTCAACCTAGGTCAATCGGTAGGTATCGGTCATACCAATTACATTTATATTGCAACTATCAAATCTAGTGCTATCAACTGTTGATGTGTGCACACACATTGGGCTATTAACTCTTGATGCATGTACATCTCATAGGCACTGCCCAACTATGGGGCATGATATGGACACCCCAATCATATTGGGCTTAAGTCCATAACCATCCATCACACAAACCAACTCATACTCCTAACATGCATCTTCTAATGCATAAAATTAAACAAATCAAAATTTGTTGTGACAAGTTATGGATCCAACATTTTGGAAGTTCATTCAACTCTTGAATCGACTTTCTTCGTAAGTGTTATCTTGGCTAAATTTAATCTTGTATATCATTTCAGTGTAGAATTTAATATTAATCAAATTAAATTAAAATCTTAATTCTGGTAATTAATTCACCTTAAAATTGATTATTTGATGTCAAAATTAAACATTTTAATTTTTTTTCAAATGCCAATTTCTAAGCTTACTATAAAATAATGCTCTTCTTAAATTAATCCAAAATTAATTTCCAAAATTTCCAGAACATCAAATCATCATTCCATGCATCTCCAAGTCATTTCAAGTTCATCAAAATAATTTTGGAGTCACCCCAAAATTATCAAGATAACCGAAACACCATTGAAACGCTAAAAATGACAAATTTGACATCTAAATTTGTTTGAAAATCTTAATTCGAGAAAAATCATTTTGACATGCTTCATTCATCAAAAAACATGTTTTTATCATATAAAAATATTTTTAAGGTTTTGGAACAGAAACATAAACATACAAAATTATCAAACAAAACAGATCCATCGATTTATTCTAAACCGACCAGATCTAATTACTGTTTGAAATTTTATATAAATTTTTTTTATAAATTCTGGAAAAAAATCCAGAGGTGTAAACACATTCTAGATATGTTTACATAAAATTTCCAGAATCAAAATCCATGAAAAAACATGTTAAACCTCATCAGTTTAGCCAACCAACAATATATGTTCTGCAAAAAACATTTTCCAACATATTGTTAGAAATTTGACAATAAATATTTCAATAGCATTGAAATCAATTTTCAATCACTAAAACCATCTAAAAACATGTCATGAGCAAATAAGTGAAAGAAAATTTTGAAAACAAATTTTCATAATTTAATTTTGAATTTTTTAAAACTAAACCCATAGCTATCACAACCATGCAATCCTATTGCACATGTAATAGAAATTACATCTAACAGGCACAAGATTGCTCTGATATCACTATAAAGTTTTGATTATACATCACATATCAGAAAATATGTAGCAAAAAATAAAACAAAAAACCAGAAAATACAAAATCAAACATGTGTCATTAGATGTAGTAAAAATAAATCATGAACTTAAGATGTGTACCTTACAAACTCCTTCATTCTTTGTTGTCTTCACCTCTTTAGGTTGTTGTAAGCCCAAACAACCAAAGGAGGATGCCTCTAATGATATCCACAAGAAGAGCAAAGGCTGAAACCTCTTTGGAAGAATGATTAGAACACACACAAAGTGCTAGCATTGATGTACGTTCTTGAGAGACTAATTTAGATAATAAGTGTTTGTAAGATAAACTCTTCACATTTCTCACTAGTTTTCTCACAATACTATGCACAAAAATGAGTGAGTTTCTACCAAATTTTGTCCTCCTCTAACCACCATCATGAATGGAGGAATAATGGGAATTAAGTGGCCATGAATGCCACTTAATTTGGCTTGAAATGTTTGTTAGAAATCTGAAAACTTTCCAGGTCGGCAGTCATGCAACACTTGCTTTCTTTCATTTCTTTGCAACATTTCTTACCAAGATCATATCACAATACAATCTCGATACATTCTCTAGCCCAAATGATGTTTGTTCTTATCCCCAAGACTTATTACTTAATTGGATATGTCACTAAATACTATCTTCATGACATTTCCACTTTAGCTAGAGATTCCCGAGTAATGACCCTAACAAAAGGTCATAAGTATCGTCTCTTTCTATTAGGAGTGGTGAATCCTTTATTGGCTACTCAATTACCTTCGAATACCTCAATTTGTACCCAATTACCACCCTATGAGCAACCTCTAAGAGACAATGAGGAATGGAGTGAAAGTACAGGACCAATATCCAAGATATCCTTAAGTATCTCAAGTCTAAGGATACTTGCACCATTGCTATGATAAGACTATCATTGACACTAGAATAGATCATCCATAAGATTGTCTCGTGGTAGTTCATCTAATGTACTTACTACTCTTAGTAAGCATCCACGTGTTAACTCTAAACAATTCATGCTTACAGCTTATGAGATCCACTGTTTAATCCAATCAAGGAGTATAACATATGCTAGTATGTCTGGATTAATAATGTCTTGTCTCATTAATCCTATGACTATAGATAATTTAGATACTAACATAATTACACATGATAGGAATCTCATTATCATAATCTCATCATGATTTCCTTCATGCTATGTAATGTATCAATGACTTCATTAATTCGATTTAAGATCATTATCAATTCATAAAGAATATGAACATCAAATTAACGAAAATGTTTGTTATCAATCATAAAGATTTGTATAATAAGTGTTAAAAGTGATTGTCTTTAGAGCACTTCTTTAACACTTTGTGACCTTTATTGATGATTACTCCAAAAGATGTTGGGTGTATCCTATCAACAGAAAGGCAGATGTATTTCCAACCTTCACATCCTTTAACGCATAGATTAAGGTAGAGACGGGGAAGAAAATTAAATGCCTCAGGACTAATAATAATGGAGAATATATTGGTAATGAGTTCATTGACTTTTGTAATCAAGAACGCATCTCACAGTGCCTCACGCTCCTCAACAAAATGAAGCGGCAGAGCGAATAAACAGAACTTTGCTTGAAAGAACCAAAGTCATATTGAGAATTGCAAGTATTACAAAGTCTTTCTAGGCATAAGCAGTGAAGACAACCTGCTATATGATTAATTGATCGCCAACAAGATCAATTGATCTAAAGACATCGTTAGAGATATGGATTGGTAAACTACTAGATTATTCTTAGTTACATACATTTAGAAGTCTTGTGTTCATTATGTACAATACCTGAGAGATTACAAAACTAGATCCAAATCCAGAAATTGTAGATTTATGGGGTTATGTTGATTGAGTCAAGGGGTATCGACTGTGGGATCCTACTGCCCATAATTTTGTCATTATAAGAGATGTTAGTGGGGGAATGGCCCGAAAGTGATCGGAATAGGGTCTGGTGGTTATTGGAAAAGTTTTGGGCAATTTGGTTTTTATCGGGTAAAACTGGAACAGGAACTTTGAAGACGTTTCTGGGTT
>JAOTIZ010000007.1:23603165-23614786 GCA_027123425.1 Erythroxylum panamense | reverse complement strand
GAAAAATCAAGAAAGTAAAATTGTTTATAAATTATTGTTTTCGAATGCTTAAAATTATTGATTTTGGAAATGATTTATGAATTGATTAAATTCATTGTTTTCGCATGATTTAAAGAATTTGATTATGTTACTATGATTTTTAGCATTCTTCGTGTTTGAATGATTGAGAATTTGTGATATGTTACCTTTGAAATAAATCCAAAGTATGGAAATATGCGAAATTGATAAACGGAAAGAAGCATAAAAATGCCATTTTTGCGATTGACTATTTACGCATAGATTGGTTGTGATTAGGCAAGAGAGAACCTGTTTCGTTAATCACGTGCACGATGACCCATAGCCTTCTCCCGACTGCCCGCTTGAGGCCACGAGATCCTAAGAAATCGAACTCGTTTTGTTTACGGTGTAAACCGTTTTGTTTATGGAACTCTCGAGCCGTTTGTGTGCATTTCATTATTAATTGTGATTATGATGCATAATATGTGTTTTTGTTTTGCTTCTAAATGTGATGTATTGCATGATTTGAAAATTTGTGCATGAAATTTGGAAAGAAATTTAGATTTGCATGATTTGAAAAGTTTCATGAAGTTTGAAAAGTTGAGAATTTTGAGAAATAAGTTTTTGATGAAATTCATCTGTGAAAATTTGAAAAATGGCAAAGGTTTTGAAAAGATGATTTTTTGCTTATTTTTCAATTTATAAACATGTTATCCCCGAGCTATAAGCTCACCCCCCCTTTCATCCCCATCTCCAGATATTCGTGCAGGAGATCGGATGAAAGACGGTCAAGACATCATTTCGACTCTCTGAGGAAATTTACACCAGATAGCTTTTACTCTCGGGCAGTCCCTCACCACATGAATAGTTGACTCTTCATGCCCACAGAATTGACTTTTGCTATCCATGGCAATATGCCAGGCCACTCGTTGTTGATTTGTCAGGAGTTTCCATTTAGCTACCAGTCAAAGAAATGAACTAATTCATTGCGGGCTTGCCCATTTCCATATAACCTCCCAAAGTTTGTGATTGATGTCCGTGGGGCGCCCTTCAATTAATTTATATGCTGACGCCTTTGTGAATCCCCTGTGGTTGGTTGGTCCCCACACTAACCCGTCTTCCCCTATAGCTTCAACAATAAGGCATAAATTTGTAAGTTCCATACAAATTGTGGACAGAAGGTATTGCTGAAACTCATGCCATAGCCAACTGCCCCCTTCATTAGTAAGGTTCGCGACCGTGGCGTAAAGGATACTATCAGGAATTTGAGAGGTTGTCAGAAGTATTAGTGGTCCCCATCTATCCACCCAGTTGTCCAGTCAAAATAAAATACGCCTCCCGTTGCCCAGGTTCCATTTGATACCTTGCCAAAAAAATTGCCAGGATGCCGATATCTCCTTCAATTGAGGAGATTCATATAATGATTAAAAATTAAGAAAAAATCCAAGAATCCCAAAAAATTATTAATTAAAATGTCTATTTCAAAAGCATGTAAAAGTTTAAAAGTATTATATTAAAAAGTTAAAATATCTATTTAAAAAAGTTTAATACATGTCTCTTATTGCGTTGATATACGATTTTTCAACTTTTATTCGATATTTTACTTTTTATGAAAAAACTTTAATATTTTATGTTTAAAATCAAATTCAATATTACTTACATGTGAAAAATAATTATATCTACTTTTCAACTTTTATTTGATATTTTACTTTTTATGAAAAAAACTTTAATATTTTATGTTTAAAATCAAATTCAATATTACATACATGTGAAAAATAATTATAACAACTTTATCGCAAGTACATACTTTTAATAAATACAATAAGTTTCGTATAAATACATATAAATAATATTCTTATGCTCTATTTTAATTTTTGTAACATATGATAACTTCTAATAAAAACATTGTCTACTTTCACTATAATCTATGATTGATGCATATTTTTACGATAAAAAATTATATAATTAAATATATGCATATTTAATATTTTCTATATATGCATGAAGAACTTTAGTATCAATCATGACATTAATTCTTTTTATATATCACCCTAGGATTTAGAAATCATTAATACACTTTTAAGGGTGCTAGCACATTAAGTATATGCTGCAAAGCTATCATGATTTTGATTCTTGTTAATATGTGTATGGATATAAATAATATTTTTATATGTAAGCATATAGTTAATGAAACATTAAAAATTATGAAGGTGCTTGCACATAAAAACTAATATCTAAAATCTACTTCTTAAAACTTATATTTATTTTTTACTTTTATATTATGTGTTGGTTTTTATATTAATTAATTAATTTATTTTTTTAAATCAACGTGATTCTGCTGGGGTCGGTGCCTGTTTTATAAATTTTGGCTAAAAAATACACAGTGAAGCAGGGCATGAAACCATACCTCACTAGAATAGGAGACAAGGCTGCTTACAGTTTTTCTAATCTAGCGGCAGTGCCGGCCCTCGGTAGAGGCCAGCAGGGCACCTGTCCAAGGCCCACTATGAGAGGGGGCCCCTCTTCAACAACCCCCTCTCATATATATTCTCGTTAAAGTCATGGTAAATACTATGAATAAAAATGACTTTAACGTATTACTATGAATAACGTTAAAGTCATTTAATGACTTTAACGTTATAAGTTAACGTTGTTTTTTTTTTTGGATGTAAAGGTAACTTTGTGGTCCCATGCTTATAAATAATCTTGAAATATTTAAGTGTACTCTTACCTTCTAATTTCTTTATTTTCATCAATATATGTATTTAAAGAACTCCAACTAAAAAATTAGCAGCAAAAAATTTTGCGATTTTGTCTTCTGAGTTCTGAGTATAATTTAAAGGTAAAGTTTTTGATTTTTTAATATATTTTTACTCTTTGTTTTTTATTTTTTAATATTAGATATTAAATTTTGCTATTTATTTTGTCCCTGTATCACAGATATAATACCATTTATATATCTTTGTGATATATTGTGAAACTGTTGGAGTTTGGTTGTGCCTGCATACTTATAAATTGAATCATTTATATTTCATACAAATATGTAAACTTAAGCATATTGTCAATTTTTTGAGGCCCTTTTTGTTAATTTCGCCCAGGGCCTATAAAATTATAGGGACGGCCCTGCCTCCTAGAATATCTCATAAACAACCAAAAATAAAAAAGAAAAAGAAAATTGAATTCATTTCAAGGCCTGAACCCTACAACTGTATTTCCTTCTAATAAAGGGGCCCAATAACTTCCGAATAGGGCACTATCGGTCCTGGTCCAAACTCTTCATACTCCTACATCATTTCAGATTGACTTCTAGGTTAGCTGTGGATCTACATGCATTGAAGTGGGCCACAATGAATTTCAGAGGTAAGGTCTGAGGAATGTGAGCTGCACTTCGGGTTAAATGAGCTCTTGTATAATTACTTAAATTGCGGATTTTTTTTAATAGAAGACTAATTTTATTTGTTTTTATTTCTTGTACTTATTCTTTAGGTTCATCCTTTCATCTCATTTTATTTTAAATTTTTTTAATTGTTCAAAATAATACAATACCTAAAATATTTAAAATATATACCGGAAAAAAGATAAAAGCAAATTAATTATAAGCAACAAACAATAGCTTAAATACCAAATTTGATTAATGAAGAATAAGCCTAAAGCTAGAGAAATTAGTTTTAATAACACTTTACTAACCTCTTCCCAAAAATTCAAAATTACATAAAGACAACCAATTATTTACTTTAATTATGTAAAGAATAATAAAGCAATAGGACAGTGAATCAAAATCCAGAAAAAGAAAAAGAATCAACTTTGGATGGGAAGGAGGAGTCAATCTTTCAAGAGGGAAGGATACCATTTTTGCTCCAAAAAAAAAAGAAATTACCAAGATATTTCTTTTTCACAATGAAACATAACTATTATTTTGCTCTACTGTTGTATTGATACATATATATACACACAGGGCGAATCCAGAAATTTTTTTGAGTGGAGATAAAATTTTATTAAGGACAAAATTTTATTTTTAATGGAGGAAAAATTTTAATATTAATAAAATTTCATTTTTTATGGAGACAAAACTTAAAATAATAATTTTTTTGTAAATGATTTGTTGGAGGCGGTGGACCCACTTGCTCCATTGTAGATCCGCCACTGTATACACATCAGAATGTTTTATTATATATATATACACTAATCTCATTGATTTTATTAATTTAACTTTCAAAAAATATGTTTGCTTTAACAATACCTGTTATTAGGAATAAGATCTTTTATAACACTTAACTTGTTTTAATCCTATTTTTATTTCCATTACATTTGGACAGAAATAAAGTTGAAATAAGTTAAATGATAAAGAAGATTTGAACGGTTGAACCCCTTTAATCAAGTCCCGGGCCATGGTCGATTAATTAGCAATAAGAAACAAAATGAATGGCGAGCTTTTATTGCCTTTTTAGGCCCTAGCCTTAATTTTATTGCCTTTTTAAGTAGCTTTTGCCTGATATAAATTCTTTCTTGGGCGAATATAGAACTTCAATTCACTCGCTGAAGAATATTGCTACAAGAAACAAATTTACACAATCATCTGACTACTTTACTAATTAAACATCATGGCGAATGTACTACAATCCTCTTATCTATCTTATGTATATAGGAGGACTTAAATGGCTTCATGACTTGGGCAGAAATTAACTATGATTACACTTTGGAGATGCGTAACAATTTTGAAAGACAATTTCTTTGTCATGAGTAGGCCTGACTTCAAGTGTTCGTGCCTTAAGAATAAGCATGCGAAAAGATATCGGAAAAATCTTTTCTTTTTATCTAAAACATATAAAATTTATGACTCTACTGATTTTAATATAGAATTGGAAAGTAAATTCCTTTTTTCTAAAAGTGTAATAGGTATCATTTAAATATATATTAAATAATTATGAACGAAATAATTATTAATTTATTACAAAGGGGCGAACTTTAAAGTAATTAGTAAAGTTATTTCTTTATGACCAAAAAATCATATGTTTAAGTAATGAAAAATGATGTTGTTATAAAACATAAAAAGAAGGTTGCGTATAATTGACATCTCTCTTCTGGCCATCCTAAAGTGGAGAGTTTTGTACACCAAAATTATTGTTGTTATTGACACGGATAACTTAATTAGAAGATTATATGTGTTATAGGTAAATCATTTGGTTGAAAATTTTCAAAACAACGGAAAATCTGTTAATTTAGGCTAGTGTAAGACAGGTTTCTCGTCTCCTTTTCTCTGGAGCAAAGTTAGTCTGATGGTCAGTGAATAGTTCCTGAAGATAACCTCAGCCTTTCTAGATTGGACTGACAGTTTTGAAAACACCAGAGAGGGTTACTTTAATGGCCCACGTTTATTCCAATTAGGATATCACTTTCTGATCAATGAAACCATCACCATTACCATATTACCATCAGGATTCAGGATTGATGAGTTTACTTACATTCCCAGTCCACTCCTGCTGATAATGAATCGTGAATGGGAAGTCTAAAATCTTTAATATGATCGATGGTCCTAAAAGGAGCGGTAGATTTCAGACACTTTAGTAGGACCCAGTGACTAGTGGGGTCCAATTCAGAGCTGAAAATGGAGCTTCTGAGGCCATCAAAGGCGATGAAAGCCATGGCTTGAGTGGGGCATTTCTTGGGTTTCACTCAAAGTTGGTTCTGTGCTAGTTATGGCAGAGCTAGCTGCTCTTCATTTCCACTTTGTGGAGAGCACAATCAGTTGCACTTAGCACGCGCACCTTTAAATTCTAGAACGCTGCTTGGCCTCACTCTAGTTTCTGTTCAGGAAACAGGAAACAGGAAACAGGAAACAGGAATCAGGATGTTTGTTTTTGCAGCAAGAGAGTACAGACAAGAATACGCGAAAGAGCAAAGATCTTCTCTCTTCAACCTTGACTTCCCATCTTTTGCAATGGAATATTAGGATTTATTTCTTGGCATTCGTGCCCAACTCTTTTTGTCTTCTCGAAATAAGGGAGTCTAGATCTCTTGTCCAATATTACTCTGTCTTATTATGTCCAATAAATTTCAGCTATTTATTTATGTAAGTCCCGCGTGAGTTCCGCGTAAATCTCACATAAATCCTGCAAAATAAATGACTGAGATTCTATAAGACAGAATAAGACAAGATAATATTAGACAGAGGATCACGTCTCGAAATAAAGTGCACTAAGCTCAGATCTGTACGGAAGACGACACGATTCAACTCCTCTGGTGCATGAACATTCAAAGTTACATTAGTTCACTTCTGTAGTCACATAGCTCGGTTAAAATATTTAATTAACGGATTTCAATAATTAGTTTAACATGATTTATCAAATTATTTAATAAAACACATAATTAGATTAAATGAATCACTCACAACATGTAATTACCTAGTTCTTATGTGTTTTAAAATTTTTGTTTAGCAATTAAAACAAATCAAAATATATTAAAATCTTTTTATTCTAAATAAGTTTGAGAAGAACTTGCATCATTAATGGACTGGTCCGATAATCTGATTGATTTCACACGTTAATCTCTACTAAGTACATATAATTTATTGAAAAAATGTAATTGCTAAGGCCCAAAAAGCTCTCAGATCAATCGGCAATAGTCCAAGTCATGTCATTCTCAAAGATCCAGTGGCAAACTTCAATTAAGCCAGGACCGGGCCCCAGTGCCAAGAAGGCTCCATGATTAGGACTCCAAGCTGACGTGTCGAGATGACAAATTGCAACACCGTGATTAATCATGGATTTGCTCTCAACATCAAGAATGTCGGCCTCGTAAACCCTTACTTTAGGCACGGAATGACAATAATACAACAAGTAAGGGTACAGGCTCTGATGACACGACACAGATTTCGTCACCTCCCCACCTTGGATTCCTTTGACTTTCCCCAGAAGTACACTTCTTGTTGAACCATTGACGTTTCGGGTGGTTCTGACCACAACGTTGTGCCCCAAGACCGTGACGGCAAAGTCCAACATGTCCTCCACCGACCCCACGCAACGCTTTGTCTCGCCGCGGCTCGATGGTCTCTCACACTCAGCCAAGGCGTTGAGAATAACCTGTTCCATGGTTGAATTTTCTCGAGCTTGGAAAATTTCCCTTATTTCATCTAGACGTTGGCTTGAAAATGGTAACTTAGACACAATGAACCGTGGCAAAAACGACCTTTGTGGCATTTTATCTCTTATGTCGGGCATTGTCATAACGTTCCCTTCCTTTAACATGGACTCCCTGAAAAATCTTCCAGGTTCTATCCATCTTTTATTTACAGAGAGGTTTTTGTCACTTGAGGATTGAGACTTACTTGCGTTACTGTAACTGGAAAATGCGACACCCTTATCAGTGTACTCCTTGAATGATCGATCTATACTGTAGCTTGTGAATCCTATGGTAGTCGTTCCCTTTGATCCCTCGCCGTATTCTTTGAAGGAGTCATTTCCAGGGTTAAACGTCTTCCCATAATTTGTGAAACTGACTTTGCCAGCATTTGAGTTCCTGGCATAAGATTGAAATGAATCTTGACCCACATTGGCTCCATTTCTGTAGCTTGAGAAGCTGTTGATGTTAGAGTTTCCACCCGTGCCATAACCCTTGAAAGTGTTACGAGGATTGTTACCTGAGTTACCATAAGTTGTGAAGGAGTCGTTACCTCCATTAGCTAACTCACCGTAGCCTGTGAATGTAGACTCGACGATGTTTGAATCTTCTGTGTACGTTGTAAACTCTGCTGGCACACCATTTCCTCTCTTGCCGTAGCTAGTGAATGTCTCTGCTCCAGCATTTGTGTCGCTGCTGTAACTGGAAAATGAGAGCTTGTGGTTATTACCATCCGAGTCATAAGTGGTGAAACGGAGACCAGGTACGTTGACTCGGTTGTCATAATTCTTGAATAAGGCAGAGCCACCAGTTGCACCAGTCGCGTAGTTGCCAAATGTTGCATTGGCCACATTTGCATCGCTGGCATAGTTTGTGAATGATTGACTGTGGCGAGTTGATTCTCTGCTGTATTTAATGAAGGAACCGGTGGCAGAATTCAACCCATCGGAGTAGTTCTTAAAAGAATCAACCCCATTAAGTCTTGACCCTCCATAGTTTGAGAAGCGTTTGTTAGAGTACAGAGCAAAGCTGGCATCTTGGCCACGATTGCCGGAAGTTGGCTTCGAGTCAAAGTAGCAGAATAAGTTGGCTAAAGAACAGAAAGTGTCGCGGTGTGAGGAAAGTGAGTGTTGGGCTGCGAGCTTGGCGAGGGAAGCAGAGTCGATGGTACTAAGTGGAGAGGCTTTAGAGAGAAGAAATGGCGGTTTAGGCAGGTCGTTTGGGATTTGTTTGTTCCAATAACGGATTAGAGATGCTCTAGGCGAGAAAGGGTCATACTTTGACGATAGGTTTTGCTTGTGGGCGCTAGTTGCAACTGAGAAGCAGACCTGCACATCATCGTGAAAATTGAAAAGAAATTTGAAGTTATATAAATGAAAACGTGGAATAAATTACAAGAAATTGAAGAGTTGAAACACAGAAAAAAGGAGATTACAACCTTGAAACATGAGAAAGATGAGACCAGAAGGAAGACGGAAGCAACGTTGATATGAAGGAGTTGTTGTCTACCCATTATAGGCATGCTTAAGCTGCTCATCAGTGGGAGACGAGATGTGTATAAATATGCATTTTCTACAGGAATAAAATAAGGCCTCTCCTTTTTGGTACCATCAGCTTTCTTTTCTGTCAAGTTTTGCTTTAATTTATCTCTCGCATCTGTGGAGAACCGTTATGTTGCTGCCCATGGTAATCAATGCTAATCATCTTGTCGAAAGTAGCAAAGAAGCTTGTTTCGTAATCATACTCCATAGTCCATGTTCACAAGACAGCATATAAATTGGAAACAAATATACAAATTAGTGCCAGGATAGCTAAACTTATGTGAAAAAATAACCAAGCAGGTTCGTGTAAGTAACCGAATAGGTTGGTGTGAGTGGTTCAACACTCTTATTTTTTAACAAGAGGTTTCGAGTTCGAGTCCTGAGATAGATAAATCTGTTTGACTAGCACTTACGGCTTTACGGGCTGATCCGATGCGAGCGGGGATTAATCTAAGAGTGGATGACTTAAAGGCATCTTCTCACAGTTGAGACATTCCTAAGACACTTTATGGGCTAACAAAAAAAATTATGTGAAAAAATAAAGTATCTTACTACATGTTTTTTGAAACAAGAAAATTTTATAATGAAATTTAAGAAAGACAAGAGTCCTTAGATGACATTTTATCTTAGTTAATTGAGTTTTCTTAATAATTTGGAAATCAGTCTCTAGTAAATTGTTATAAAATTGCGAAATAAAGAAACTATTAAAATAACTACAGGATCACAATTTAGTAAGTTTATTGAGTATTAACTACAACGAAAAAGGACAAAACTAATAAAGGAATGATTAACATAGTAAGATAATTAGAAGATCATAATTTAGGCCAATTTATTTCCACTGTGATTTTTAATTTTTGTTTTAAATTTAATAAAAATTATTTATTTTTATTATATACATTGGTCTCTTTCACTTTTCATATTTTATAAAAAATTATTTTATCATAATTTACTATTAACTAAATATATATTATTTGATTGTTTAATACTAATAATTATGACTAATTCCACTTAATTATTTACTTTACTTTATTTTTATTTATTAATATAAAATTTTTAAAAAAATTTGAACGTAAAATATTTTACATTTTAATAGTTATTTAATAAATAGATATTAAATTTAAAATATCTCTAAAATACATGGAATTTAAAATAGTTTAATAATTAACATTATTTTATAAATAAAATTTACTTATTTAATTATTTATTTTGACAAAGTATAATGAATTTTCACTAATATTTATTAATAAAAATCATATAAGAGAGGAAAATAAAATTATTTACTTAACTAATTCATAATATTAATTTATTTTTAAGGATATTTAATATTTAATATTTTCAATAAATAAAAATATATTTATATTTATATTATCAACCAAGATTTTTTTTTACTTTTTTGTAAAAAAATAGAAACTAAAAATAAATAAAAGCCATAATAAAAGCAGAAAAAGGAAAGAAAATAATTAACATAGTCTAGGACTAACCTGGAATTTAATTACTTACTTGGCAACACCCTGGCTTTGATAGATGTAGGATTGCCCCAACTGATAAAAAAAATTGGTTATGAGTGAAAATATTTAATATGTTAGTTATATGAGGAATTATATGGAAAATTATAAATGTTATTTAAATTGAATATGTTATTTGATTTTAAGTAATTAATTTGTGAAATAATCTACAAGAAATATATTATTTATAAATTACTAACATATACACATAATTTATTTAATACATATTCAAAGAATAACCACTCAAATTATGCAATATATATATATATATATAGAAGGTAGTTTTTTAAAAATAGAAAGAAAAAAAAAACTAGGTAACCACATTAAAAGTGGGCATTGTTTAAGATCATCTTATCAAAGTCGCGAACATCGTATCGACTCTAGTATCAGATTAGGTCCTGGTACAGTACTATACTAATACTGGTTCGGATAATTTTTTAATTTATGAAATAGTACCTAATTTTTTTAAAAAAATTAGAAAATAGTCAATTGTCAAACTATATACTTTATAAGTTTACATCAACCATGTCTCCAAAAATCATAATAATAAATAATAACCACAATTAATATAAAATAATAATAATTTTTAGATATTTTACATATAAATAATAACCATAATTAATATGACAAAAGACAATCATCATCATATAAATATAACATTAAGAATAATATAAAGTATTTAAAATATTACTATTTCATCATATAATAAATAATAATTACATCAAAAGTTTAAAACATCCAACAAAAAGAATAATAAATATCCTTAACTCTCAAACTATTACAATTTACGACAAGAGTTTCTGATGAGAAAACAATCAAGTATAAGTGAATCTTGAAGCAAAAATATTTACGATTACATTACATATATAGAATTTAATATATACATCAAATATAAGTAAAGTTAAAAGAAGAGGAAAAACAAAAATGTAGAAATTCATTCAGTCGTCTACGAGAGGATACCCACTATAACTGCACTGACCTTCAGTTATCATTTGGTCTAAAATATTCATTAATTAAAGGAGTCTCATCATCATCAATATTCAAATTCAATATATCAAATGATATGTCAATACTTTCCTATCCAATATTATCTTCCAAGTCATCCACATCTACCAAACTGGGTTCTTCATAAACCCAAATCCACCAAAAGATTGTTATTATCAATGGAAATTGGATTTGTTGAACTACTTGTGCTATTAAGAGTCGTAGTAAATGTAAACGATCTAGAAGGGAGGGGGGTTGAATAGATCTTTAAACCTTTTCGTAAAGTTCTACAAAAAATCAGAAGTTAATTCACACAAAAACAAGTTAAACAAATTTAAATGCAAAGAATAGGGAAGAAGAGCAAACACTGTTTTTATAGAGGTTCGGTGCTAAGACCTACATCCTCTACCTAAGCTCCCACTTAGGATTTGGCAAACCACTTTACTACACACTTTTTAGTTTAGTGTGAACTCTTACA
>JAOTIZ010000007.1:23498566-23518056 GCA_027123425.1 Erythroxylum panamense | reverse complement strand
ATATAATGTACAAAATAAAAATTATTCTATAAATTAATAAATATTAATTTATCGATAAATTAATAAAATATTTATTTTTCTATAAATTAATAAAATATTTATTTATCGATAATTTAATAACTTAAGATAATAATTTTTTAGGTCCTAAAAATATTCATTTATAGAGGTTTTACTGTAATTAGTTTTGAAGTTATTTATTAATTGGACATATAACATATTAATCAAAATCTATTTTAGATAATGTTCTAAATGTTATGAAATCCTATCTTGAATAGATGTATATATTGAGAAGAGGTATGATGAATTTTTGGAATAATGTAGAACTCTATTTCAGATTGGAGTTGCATTCTTAACTTACTTTATTGGTTCATCAACTGAGACACATGGCTTGGATGTCGAAGTCTCTCTGCAAAGAAGAATTGCATCTTGTGTGGGTTTTATAAACGAAGGTAAACGTAGCTTGTATATACCGTGAAGTGGAACTCTCATTGCTTGAGTATATTAAGCACATCTTCTATCTACTGTTGAAGTCAATCTCTGATGTGCGTGTGTGGAAGAGAGCGGGTGTCCGTTAATTGTCAATTCAACAAACACTGCCAGAAGGGTGGATGTCACATTAGAGAGCTGAATAACGTGTGTTGAATGATACTTGCTAGTTGCTACGGTGAATTCAGTGTTAGCTAGCTACGGTGTAATGGGTCAATGTTAACTATGGTGCAGTGGATTAGCGTGTTATTTTTCAGACTTCTTCGTTTGGTGTTATGAGATGCTCTTCGTGAGATAAATACCGTGGTTTCTCATCTATGTTATAGACTTGATCTTCTGGAGTATGGAGTATCCCGTATGGTTCAATTGAAGTTGTGAAGCTAGGATGAAACGTTTCAATTGGTGAAGTATTTCCATAAGTTAAATCATAAACAAACCTTTCTTTTATCTCAAGTACATTGTTATCCAATTCTTAGTTGATTAAGTGCTTGAGTTTTTTTTTATTAATTGTCGTTTAATTAAAAGTAGTTTAGAAAAATCCTTTGACGAGGTTAATACGAGTCGATCATGTTATTGGGTGTGAAATTATTTTATGTAAAGTGAGGTTGAGAGATAATGTCAAGGGTTAAGTAATATTGACTCAGTAAAGCCTTAGGTAAATCTATTATACGTCGGTAAAAGTATTAAGTTAAGTAAGGGCTCCGCAAACATAGGTAAAGTATGTCAAACTGCATTACCAAATTTATGGTGTTTTTAATATTTTGTTTTTATTACTTTTGCTTTCGTTTGTGCTAGAGACGTCCACGGCACATTTAGAAAGTTTGTGAAACTACTACCCCCTTCGATTTTTCAAAAAATATATAATTAAATTAACACTCTAAATTTTAATTTAATCTAGATTAATTTTATATTTATAATTTATATTAAACATATTTACTTAAAAGATACTAACAAATACTAAAATTGAGATTTTAAAGATCATATGATCTTTTAACATGTTTGTCTAATTGTAAAATATGTGACATAAGATGTTAGGGTTAAACACATAAGCTAGATGCAATTTGAGTCTTTTTGTAATTCAAATCCTAATTTTTTAAAAACTATCAATTATTTTTTATTTCTTTTAGTTTTGTAACAATAGATTCTTTACAATTCATATCTATTAAAAAACTTCATGATAATCAAAGAAACGACATTAATTTTCGTTTGTGCTATGTAACACATGACATTTTGCTTTATACAACGTTGTTATTCAATTTAGAACAAGGTTACATGAAGAATCTCATCTAATTGAAATTTGATTCATTTGATGTTTTGGTTCAACTGAAAACCACCCCAAGTTTGGATCGACTAGAGAGTTATTATTGCATGACTACAATTAGACTTATATATTCTCCTACTGGACATCATGCCTTGTCTTGAAAATATTCAATGCCTTGATACTTCTTAGTTCTTTACTATTTAGAATTATAGAATTTGTATAGTTTTGATAAAAGGCTGGCTACTGATCTGTGATTTTCATAGGAATTTATTTCTTTTGCCACTTCTAGTTTTTCCCTTTTATCTATGTTTTGGGGTTTAATATTACTGCCTGTGGAGTTCCCACCATCATCAGATGTTCTATGGATGGATTGATTGACATATGCATTTTTTATATCAAAATTGTAGTATGGTTGTCATCTTTCTAGTTTTCATGATTTACTTTTTGATCCCATATGAAGATCTCTATTGATCAAGTTGGTAAATGTGCCAGTCACTAACTCTTCCAAGTAATCTTTGCACTGAATATGAGATGTGTCAGTCATTAATGACACTCGAGAGACGGTGAATTAAATATTAGTGAATTCAAGACAATTTTTGTAACTGAATAAAGACACTTAATTGATTTCAAATTGAATGATAAAATACAATAAAAATATAATTAAGCTTAATCAATCAACCAAAAATAAAGTAGGAAAGAGAACTTCTAAATAAAATTTATAATAGTTTTTTCACTTGGCTAGTAATCAAAAACAGACTCATAAAAAAGGGTAGATGGTTTGAGAGTTATAATTCCATTTGTGTTCTATGTTAGCTTACAGCAGAAAGTTGGAATTATTTATTTTTTGAATGTAATTACATTAAGACAATTTGGAGTAAGATAATGAATATGTTACAACTAACTAGGCTTACTTTTGATTAGAGTGGGACAATATGATCATTGTCAAGACCAAGCCAGGAGAACCGAATGGAACACTTACTAAAACAACTTTTACTATCACCATCTCCTTCATGTGGAAGGACAGAAACCGGAGATTATACAAGAAAATTAAGGAAGCAAATATCAGATAACTAAACACGTTGTCAATTGGGTTCGAGGAGCTATCATAAATCACAACAAACATAGTTCACTTAGTAATACGTTGAAGAACATCTAGATATTATAATTCTCTATTTCTTGATTCTTTTAGCTATTTATAGTAACCTCAACACGTGCTGATTACAATATGATAATGCAAATCATTGTAATGTTGTGATATCTTTTGCTATTATTAATATAATTTCTTTCATTTTTCAAAGAAAATGTAGTTTCAACAAACAAATCTTGCTTACATCAAATCTTCAAGTCTTTTTTAGGATTCTACTAATGTCTTTTTTGAACATGATGATGATGAACCTTCTTATAATAATTCTTTTTTGATAAAGAGAAACTCTTATATAATCTTCATTCAAGGATAAAAGGAACATCAATATTTCTTCGAACACCTAAATACAAGAAAACCAATCTCAATCTATGCTTATAACTTAAATAAACCTTACTTGCTCAATTCAATGTTCAAGGACTCTCAACCACTTCATAACTAATAAATGAATGCTTGTAAATGCCCAAAACTCTAGTAATACATTATTGTAACTCTTAGACGTCATAAAGATGTTCAATAATTAAATTCTAGGTATTTATATCATTATTAGATACAAAACTAATTATTATAATAGCTAATAATAATGGTATTGTTCGACCAATCTGATGATAAGGAAATACTAAAATATATAAATATATATGTGAGTATAAGTTTATTTGTAGGTGTTAAAGATTAACAAACCTTAAGATGACTCTACACTAGTTGATTCATTATTGTTTGAGGCAGAATGAAGTTTTGTACTACTAATTTCATTGGTGGTTGAGGTAGGATATTGTTGTTGGCTAGGAATTAAATTGATGACACCAATTGATTGATTTGGTTGAAGTTGGAGATCCCTCTATTCTACAATTTTCGTAGTTGTCACCTTCTTCCCTTTATTTCTACTTTGTGCTATTATATTAGATATCTATAAAAAGAACATAAATTTTAGTAACATTACAAATTTAAGTTTTCTACTTTCAAACATTCTATAAGCTTAATTCTTGTTTCTACTTATATGCCTATAAAGTTGCATTTTTTCATTTGAAATATTTTTAATATTTCTTGTAGATACGTTTTCTATGAGATAAATATACCACTTGCAGATTGAACAACTTATATGTTGAGGAAATGATGCATTACAACGACATATGATACATTAAACTCAAACATCATAGAATTCTTAAGTTGCCCAATCATGTAGTAATCTTTTGAATTAAAGACCTAACATTATATCCTTTCTATAGGACCCTGGGCCATCTCACAACAATCCCTTAATTTATCACTCCTATACGCATTGAGGGGTCGAGACTGAAAGTAATGTTTTAAAAATCGAAATGGACATTGATTCGATCAAAGAAAAAGATAAATATTTAAAAGTTCAACCAGTATTGAACTGTTATAAAACTGATATATAACAAAGAAGAATTAAAAATTATAAGAATAAGTAATATAGTATAAAATAAAATATTTTATTGAAATAAAAATAAACTATTAATAGCCATTAATATATAATAAACTAATAATAAATCAAATAATTTAAGCTAAGATTGAATCTAATACAAAATTTAAAATTATTATTATTATTATATTTCTTTATAGATTCGTAAAAGTTGAAGTATATTTAAAAAAATTCAATGGAAAGGACTCTAACTTTATTATGACTTTTTTTTAATATCATTTAAACATGCTTCTTTATAGTTTAAATAGTATTTTTAAACACATTCTTAAATTATCTTAATCAAAATTACATATATATTAATTAATAATTCAATTTATTAAAAATTCATGATAAAAATGATAATTAGTTTTTAATAATAATAATTTAATTTTTTAAAATAAAGCATAAAGAGATAAATAGAGAACCTAAATTTTGACAAATAATATTTATTAGTGAGATTAAATAAATTTAGTATTTTTTAAGGATAAAAATAGCAATTTATTTTTAAAAATAATAATTTAAAACAAAATTTTTAATTAAAATATAAAGATATAAATAAAATGTAAAATTTTAAAAATATATTTTATTATTTAGATTGTGTGATAGAATTGAGAAAAAAATCATTAAAAGAAACTAGCTGATTTTTAAAAGAAATTTGCTGATTTTTGAAAATTGATTGAAATTTTCAATCTTTGCTAATATCAATCAAACATGATTAAAAAATAATTCAATTAACAGCATAAATAAGTCAGAACCTGCTCAATGACTAAAGGATTTAAAATCATGAAGACTCTTGCAGTTAAAATATGGTTGGTACGCACACGGCAATCATTGTAGCACACATATGAAGGTAAAAGGCATTCAATGCCTAGGAGTCAAATAGATCGATCACGCTATCATACAATTCATGAACTAAAAATATTAGAAGAGATCTATATCTCTTAATTGATAACCATCAGAAAACCAATATTGCATATTACAGCAGATGATCGCACGATCGCATAATTGTTTCTACATTAGAAATTAGGAACGTCTACCTTAAAGTCCATATATGATTGGCCTGATTTGTATGTGGTACTTAAAAATGAAAACATTTAGATGTGATACTCATTTCTTAACCATCTTTGTAACTTTGTAATACTGTATTAATGATACCATTTCTGTTATAAGTTTGATATCGCCTTGCCTCTAACTCGACATTTAATTAACCCTTACTTATTTCACTTTAATTTCTTTATCATTTGGCCCATTTAACTTGACATTTAATTGGTAACATCATTGTTAAGATATATGTTATACATCTCATTATTTAATTTTGACATTATTGATAATTAGATCTTTAAGATAATGAAAGTTTTCAAATTCAAATCAAGATAAGGTAGAAGATATATTGTGTTTGACTCTTGTAAAAGATATAGATGGGTCTATGGTTGTGTAAATGTAGAATTCTATGATGTGAAGACTTCTTGTATGATGAGATAATCTTGCTCGTGGATGTGCCTACGGTAGCATACTGTTAATCTTCTTTTTGTCATTTGCCAGAAAAAGTGAGTTTGGGACCAACTTCCAATTGAGTTCTTCATGCATCCCAAGTCCTTATTCTTGAAGGGGGCTTTTCATGTAGCTAATGGCGTTACGATATTTGTTGTTTTTTTAATAACAAACAGAAGGGGGGTTTTTTGTGGATATTACGTGTTTGTTCAGCAGCTGCATATTCGTTTGTTTTTGAATAACCAACAGAAGATTGTGTGATTGTTCATTTTAGGTGATTTTGGTAGTTGTGTTTTCTTCTATTTTGAGCAGACATTGAGAGCAATTAGGCAGCTGGTTTTTCTGGGTGTTTTTGAATTTTTCTATTAAGGGATCAAGTAATTTTGGGGTTGTGGTTTGGGTTGATTGCGTGATTTTCTACAGTTGGGTATTCTTCCATCCTTAAACAATAATTGACAGTTGTCTTGAGTAATTTTATGGCTATCGTTTTTGGTGTTGGTGTGTGAAATTTTCAGGATTTTTTGTGACTTTGTAGTTGTTGTCTTTGTTGTTGGTTTGGTGCAAAAAGCTTCAGCAGTTGTCTTGGTTGTTATAGCTCTATTAGGTTAAAATTTTGGTGATGAAACATTTGTTGATTTGAGATATTTTGTGGCTACTGTGCCTAGGATGTTTTAGGGACTATATTAAAGATTCATACCAGATTTCTTGGTTGCCAACTTCCCATTCATTAATTGATGAAGCGACATATTTAGGGGAATTGCTTTTTATCTTAAGTATTTTCGTTTATGTTGAATTTTGTTTAATAAGTTGAGTTGTTTATTTTGTTTCGTTATCATTAAACATTATTTGAGAAAAATTCTCTATTAAGGTTAGTACAAGGCGGTCGTACTATTAGGTGTGAAATATTTTCACAGGTTATGAGGATGAGGAATAATGTCAACGGTTAAGTAGTATTGGCTCAGTTAAGCCTTGTATAAAATTATTGTCGTTAGTGAAAATATTAAGTTGGGTGAGGGCCCCTCGGACATAGGCAAGGTGTGCCAAATTGCTTTATCAAATTTCAGGTGTTGATCTATTTATATTTGTGCGTTTAATTTTTTATTTTTTGATTGTACTAGAAACGACTACGGTAAATTGAAGATTTTGCAAAAACAATGCAACCTTCAGGTTTTTAATTGGTATTAGAGCGGGTCACTGAATTAAAACTTGGTACATCAAGTCAGTGCAAATCTGTGTTTCGTAATTGTGACTATAAGAGAAGGGGCATCAATCATTAGGCCACCATTATTATATAGTTCAAATTGTACTACTTGGAAATCACGAACGAGAGTATTCATTCAGGCAAAAAGAACAAAAACATAGAATTTGGTTTTAAATGCTAAACACATCCAATGATGACTAATAAAAATGGAGAAGTAGTGCTTACATATGTATCTGAGTGGACTAGGGTTGAAGAAGAGAGAGCGCTTAAAAATTCTCAAGCCCTGCATGCCATCTTCAGTACAGTTGATGAAGGTCGCTTTGCTATGATATTAGCCTCTGAATCAACAAAAAAAGCATGGGACACTTTGCAAACTATACATGAGGGATCCAAATCTATGATAGCCTTGAAACTTCGTATGTTGGTTGTGAGATTTGAAGAGCTAAAGATGGATGAGAGTAAAACCATTGGAGACTTCCATGAAAGATTGCATGACATAGCGAACCAAGCACATCATCTCAGAAAGAAATACACCAACCTAAAACTACTTAAGAAGAAAATGGGATCATTACCTCTGAGGCTCATATCAAAAATTACATCAATCAAGGAAGCTCATGATATCAGTGAATTGTCATTGGATAAGGTAATTAGAAATCTTACCAATTTTGAGATGATTTGTTAAGGGGCAAACAAGAGAGGAACACAAGATTGGCATTACAAGTTGAGATTGGTAAAGTTGTGAATGACTTCGAAGATGAATCCGATAAGAATGGGGATATGGAGTTATTGACAAGAAATTTTAGTAAGTAGTTAAACAAAATGAAGAATGATAGATCCGATTTTAGGCAAACATCAAATAGTAATTTCAAACAACAAGGTAAAACTCAAAAGGTGAAAGAAAAGTGAAGAAAATTCAATGTTATTAGTGTCAAGTCTTCGGACATGTGCAAGTAAAATGTGCCAACACGTTGAAGAAGAGAAAAGAGAAATCATATATGAGCATTTAGAGTGAGAACGAATTCAAAAGTGAATATGGCAATGAAGAAAAGAAGTGAATAGTGCTGCGTTAATTATTTTATATAGAAAAAGTTTAGTTGCTTGCTTAACAGCAACTAAGAAGGAAGTAGTTGATGACAAAAACGTGAGTAAATTACAAAATTCCAAGAAAAAGACAGACAAATTAGCTCAAAGTACAATCTTAGATTATGACAGTGATGATCGTGGTTTAGATGACAAAAAGGAGGATATCTATGAAGCCTATGAATTAATGTATGCAAAATGGGTGCAAACATGCAAGAAAAATGAAAAGTTAAATAAGGAAAACCTCTCCATAAAGAACATCATTCAAGATGTAGAGAAGAAATTGTTGTCTACACTGGATGAGCTTGGTGAAACAAAATGGAAGTTGGTAAGTAAAATGGAGGTACTGAAAAGCTAGAAAAATTGTTAAAAATTCGTAAGACTAAAGGAGATATTTAAGGCATTAGCTATAAAGGTGAACGTTTTAAGTCGAATGATGAGAAAAATTAGTGCGACTAGATCTGTCCAAGGAGAAATATCAACAAAAAATCGAGTGTTCATACCTACATGTCACTTTTGTGGAGCAATTGGGTACATAAGACCGAAATGTTACAAGTTGTTGCAAATGATGTTTCAAAGGGGTCAAAACTAAAAATTTAGACACTCCATTAAATTTTCAGCAGCAACCTATGTTACCAAAACATACTTTGGTTAGTAGTGAAGGGAAAACAAAAAATTGTCCAGATTCACAGTTAGTTGCTGTTTTTGAAGAAATCATTTAGACTGAAGATAAATCAGTTGCTTCATAAGAAGAAATCAACCAGACAGTTGATGACAAAGATAATGTAATAAGGAATAAGACCAAGTTTGAATTTTTTTTAGGGGCCTAGGGACTGTGTATTTTACATTTTTAAAGTATAGTTTAATGTTGTTTCTTATAAAAAAAGGTTTCCTAGGAATTATTGTTTAGGCTTTCTGAGTTTTTATTTATGAGTTTTCTATGGTTCAGTTGATTGATGTGTATATGAGACTCTGTTTGATGATTTGTGAATTTTGCATTTGGATTTTTATTTACAGATTTATGTCAAGGATATGTTGATCCTTAATTTAAGATCTATAGAAAAATTCGAGTTTTCTATGATTCAAAATTTTAAAGTTTTATCTTGATTTCTCTCTATATAATGGGTTGTATGAGTTTGGACAATACACTTTCACATGGTTTATATAAGGAGGAGATTGATTAAGTTTGATTATAATTCATTGAATACATTTTTGGGGTTTATAAATTTAATTGGTCATATATTGATAGCTTTAATGTGAGTACTGATATATTGGCTAGTGTTTTGACTGGTGGTAAATTGTCATTTTGGTGTGCTTATGATTCTTCCACTACACTTATTGATGATTTTTATGCTTTTTTATTCACTGAGATTGATCGCATTAAAGGCATTATTCATTTTTGGCAATGTTTTGTCCCATGGGGAGATATTAGATTGTTTTCGTTGACTATTCCATTCAGGGGGAGATTTCAAGGTATATGAATCACTATGAATCTTGCTTTTTGGCATCCTTTATCCCAAAGGGGGAGAATGTTGCATTATCTTTTATACTTTGTTTATAATGAGATGATTGTTAATCTTGGATGATATTGTCTATGTTTGGATTTTGGATTAAGGGGGAGCTTTGTCATGTGAATTATGAACTCGATGTTATATGTCCAAGTATCTTCTTTAAGGGGTGTTTCAGATTGTGACAAACAATGCCAAAGAGAGGGATATTGTTAAGATATATATTATATATCTCATTATTTAATTTTGTCATTTTTAATAATTAGATCTCCAAGATAATGAAAGTCTTTAAATTCAAATTAGATAAGGTAGAAGATACATTGAGTTTCACTTAGATAAAGATAAAATCTTGTAAAAGATATGGATGGGTCTATGATTGTGTAAATGTAGAATTCTATGATGTGAAGACTTTTATATGATGAGATAATCTTGCTCTTGGATGTGCCTATGGTGGTGTATTGTTAATCTTCTTTTTGTCAATTTTCGTAAAACATGAGCCAATATGGGACCGACTTCCAATTGAGTTCTTCATACTCTATTCTTGAAAGGGGTTTTTCTTGTAGCTAATGGTGTTAAGATATTTGTTGTTTTTGAATAACCAACAGAAGGGGGTTTTTGTGTATATTATGTGTTTGTTCAGCAGTTGGATATTCTTTTGTTTTTTAATAACCAGCAGAGGGTTGTGTGATTGCTGATTTTGGGTAATTTTGGTAGCTGCGTTTTCCTATATTATGAATGCCCATTGAGAGCAATTGGGCAGCTAGTTTTTCTGGGTGATGCTGAATTTTTCTATTAAGGGATCACGTAATTTTGGGGTTGTGGTTTTGGTTGATTGCATGACTTTCTACAGCTGGGTATTTTTCCATCCTTAATTGACAATTGAGGGTCGTCTTGGATAATTTTATGGCTATCATTTTTGGTGTTGGTGTGCGAAAATTTCAGAAGTTATCGTGACTTTGTAGCTGCTATCTTTATTGTTGGTTTGGTGTGAAAACCTTCAACAGTTGTCTTGGCTGTTGTAGCTCTATTGGTTTCGGTGATGAAATGTTTGTTGATTTGAGATGTTTTGTGGTTATTGTGCCTGGGATGTTTTAGTAACTATATCGAAGATTTATAGCAGATTTCTTATTTGATAACTTCCCTTTTTTTGTTAATGAAGTGGCATATTTAGGAGAATTGCTTTTTATCTCAAGTGTTTGTGCTTGTGTTGAATTTTGTTTAATTACTTGAGTTGTTTATTTTGTTTCGTTATCATTAAACATTGTTTGAGAAAATCCTCAGTTGAGGTTAGTATAAGGCAGTCGTACTATTAGATGTAAAATATTTTCACAAGCTGTAAGGATCAAGGATAATGCCAAGGATTGAGTGGTGTTAGCTCAATAAAGCCTTGTGTAAAACTATTATTGTTAGTGAAAATATTAAGGTGGGTGGGAGTCCTGTAGATGTAAGTAAGATGTTCCAAACTATGTTATTAAATTTCAAATGTTGATCTGTTTATATTTGTGCGTTTAATTTTTTTGGTTTTTGATTGTGCTAGAAACGAGTGCAATAAATCGAAGATTTTACGAAACTATTACAACCTACGATTTTTCAATCATATTTCTCTTAATTTCTTATTAATTTTATTAAAAGTTATTTTAAATAGTTAGGAAATCACATCACAAGTATATAATTTTTTACACAGATTTTACTAATTCACTTAAATTAATAAATACTTAAGTCATCATTTTTAATTTAATTAAAGTTCAATTTATTCGTCAAATTTCTAATCTAACAAAAACATTGATTCAAATTAATAGTGTATAAGTAATTGATTATTTGAGTTTATAATTGCACAGAAAATAAATATAAACAAGAAATCAATTTTTTATGTGCCTAATAAACATGTGTATTGGGGTCTCTCTTTAATTTTGGTGGGATATCACAAATATTACTAAGAGTAATTTCTTTAAAAAAAATTATACAATAATTGGGAGACAAGTATTAATATTAATAAGAACAATTTCTCTTTTAGACTTTTAACTTATAAATAAAATTTGTCATTATATGCATCTTTCAACTTATTATTGCAATTACAATAATTTTTGTCATGATGCCCTTCCTCTATTTTAAATTATTCTTATTATATATTAACAAAACAGAAGTAACTGGTGTCCTGGTTACCAGCTATATATGCATGCAACACTTTTGTGAGAAACGAACGAGAAGCTAAAAGAAGCACTTGTTACTCCCGTTTTGGAAAAAAAAAAAGGAGAAAATGGAGATCCAGGTGGAGAAATTGTCTGAAATGAGTCTTGTCAAACCGTCAACTCCAACACCAGATCATCTTCGTCATTGTCAACTCTCATCTCTTGATCAAATCATGGTCCGAATGTTTGCACCCTGGGTTCTCGTCTATGCAAGAAACCCCAATATCACCAACAAGGAAAGATGCGAAAGGCTTAAGAAGTCCTTGTCTGAGACCTTAACCCTGTTTTACCCTTTTGCAGGTCGTGTAATGGGTAACTCTCACATAGACTGCAACGATGAGGGAGTTCCTTTCGTAGAAGCTAAGGCCAGAGGCACCATCCTAGATATCCTTCGAAACCCATACTGCAATCATTTCAACGACCTGTTTCCTTTTGATGTCACAGATCCTATCGACTTGGTTGCTTATGTCCAAGTCACTTACTTCGACTGTGGTGGAATGGTGGTTGGGGCTGGCATATCGCACAAGATCGCCGATGCCATGTCAGGAGCTGTATTCCTCGGGAGTTGGGCTGCTGTTGCTCGTGGGGATCATAACACAAAAGTTCCTCGTTTTGATGCAGCCAAGTACTTTTCACCTGTTAAAGCATCAAACTTTGACACTTGCTTCGAGATGTTGAAAGGCGAACATGGCATCGTCTCCAGGAGGTTTTTGTTTAGCGCGTCTAGTATTGCAGCTATTAGAGAAAGATACAATAGCACGGGACATCAGAAGCCAACACGAATCGAGAGCTTAACATCATTTATATCCAACAGGCTTGTGAAATCAACACGACTAATAGCCGATTCTAATACATGCTGCATCATTAAACACGCCTTGAACTTGCGTTCAAGGATGAAACCTCCTCTCTCGGATAATCATATGGGAAATTTCATTTGCGAGCCAGTGGTAGCAGTGGTTGATAAAAATTCAGACGATGGACTTCGCTGTGTTATTAATCAAATGAGAGAAACCATAAGAAAAGCGGAAGCAGAACACGAGCTGGAAAAGCTCCGTGACGGAGAAGATCATCTTCAAATGATGATGGAGAGAGCTGAGGCCCAAGGTAGTGGGCAGGTAGTTCCAATCAGCTTTTCCAGTTGTTGCCAGCTTCCAATATATGAATGCGACTTTGGATGGGGTAAGCCTTTCTGGGTAGGCTTGGGATTGTGGCCTCAGAAAAACCTGATTGTGATCTTTGACGCCAAAGAAAAAGACGGTATAGAGATTTTCGTGATGTTGGAAAAGGAAGATATGGAAAAATTTGAAATAGACGACGAGCTTGCTTCTTTTGCATCTCCAGCCATGGGTTTGCAGGTGTCTAATCTGTAATCTTTTGCTTGGGATCCCTTGATCAAATGAATTCGTTTTGTTAAGCCAAACTGTTCGTATGATTTTAGCTTTCTAGGCACTTGTTTAGATGTTGGATCTTTAATTCCAGTTGTTTTTTTTTCATTATGTTTTGCATGTTCCTTATTACGTCCAAAGTGTTACGTTCAATCATTCCTTTAGGTTTTTACTAGTAAAGGTTCCAAGATTATTGAGTTGTTTGAAACTTTCCTCGGTTCTTAATATCTTATGGCCTTCCTAATTCTATGATTAACGGAAAAAAGGCTGAATCAGCATTACTATTAGTACTGCATCAAACCAAATGAATTCAGAAACCAAATGAATCAGTAACTAGGTTAAGTTGTGAAACATGCCTGTTTAAAATACTCTAATGAGGACTGATCATACTAAATTTGTTCCGTACAATTAATTAGAACTATCATGCAGGGGTGCTATAGAACATGTAGAATTCCCTCTAGTAAAAAATAAAATAAAATTTGAAAATAGTTAGCTCATTCTTCATAAGCCAGTCAAGAAAATCTTACTTTCTTGTTTTATAGACTTATTACGTAACAAGTGATAATCCACATTCGTACAAATATTATAAATGTGATCATTTGTGAGCATAAATTTACAAATTTAAATTACAGAAATATCATTTTCGTAAAAATATAAGAGTACAGTTGCTTACGTCATAAAATAGCAAACCTTATACATTGGATACTATCCAATGAAATATTAAAAATAATCATCATATTCTAGGTAACGTTAATATTTTGTGAAAACTTATTTTTTGTCCTTACCGACCTTCGTCTACATGATGAAAATGTTGTTAAAAAACGACCAGATTAGAATATGCTTGCGGTTAAATAGAACTGAAGGAATAATGAACAAACACATAAATTTTATATGAAAAATTCTTAAATTAGGGTAAAAATCACGAGCAAACATATAATAATTTTACTACTAAAAAATTAAAGAATTATAAGTAGAAAAAATAGACCTACAAAAATAGATAAAATATTTTTGTCTCTTTTTTCTCTCTTACCTCACGTCTCTCTTATTGTTCTAACCATACTGTCTCTTTGTTCATCTCCTGCCTATAAATAGGCAGGAGAATGAAGATATAATTGACCAAATTAGCCAACTATTCTCTGTTTTCTTATTACTATTCTTTATTGTCTTATTAATCATGTGCGAATCAAATTTGCCAGAAAAAGACTACGTGAAAGCTAAGGGAGGATAGAGAACGTGCCCTAGGTTATACATTAACAAAATCCATGTCAAGTCAAAGTAGCTTTCAAAATTATTTTATTTAACATGATTGGCATGCTCAAAGAATTTTAAGATCGCTTTTTCAAATAGGGAATTTAGGATAAAGAAACTTCAAATTGTTTGAGTTTCTCATATAGAATCTTAATATCATTTGCAGTACAAAAGGTCAATACAAAATTTATAATCAAAATTAATACACAAAAGTTTACTAATTATTAGTGGTGAACGTTCAAATATTAATAAGGGTCACAGTTAACTATCGAGATTTATGAAGGCCATTATATATAGATTATAATTTGAAATTTCTTTTTATAAATCAAACACTCTAAAACAAACGGGTAGCTAGCTAGTACAAGAATTATACATAGAACAAATAAATCGATTTAGCCTCTTGACGCAACCTGATTATGGCTTGTACAGTACTCATTATTTATGAATGGGTTATTAATTGTGGAAAATTAATATAAATTAATTCAAATATAACAGATATTAATTTTATGCTCTGTGTATAATTAATGAAATTATATAAAAAATAATGCACAAAAAAATTAATCAAAATCACTTTAACATTCTTAATATTTGAGTAACCATAAGGTGTTACTAAACATTTATTTGATACAAATTATTTAAATAAAAATTAACTAGAATAGTTTATTTTATCTAATCCTATATATGGTTTAGGCTTATAAATTAGTTCTATTACTAACATATTTAGTTGTAGTATTTTTGTATCATGTTCTGAAACTAAACCTCATTTCGGGTGAGGGATGCAGCCTATTTGAGAGATTGATTCGTATTTTATGGATTGATTGGTGTTGAATGGAAATTCTAGGGTTATATTTATCTCTCTTGTATTTCACTGTTGTCTCTATACTTGATCACCATAGATGCAATCTTAGGATTCATATGATGAAATGAGAGGTGAAGTATGATGTATACACTAGGAAGATAAACCCATTATATTTAGTGATAGAGATAAGCTAAGCTAATGTGATAATTTGTGATTGCTTGTTCTTCATAAATTTGGTTAGTTAGGTCACCAATTGAGATATGGTAATCAACTAGCTAGATATTCTTTTATGTCTTGAGAGAGAATAAGAGTAAAATTGAGCAATCATTATTATAACATGTCATTCAATCAAATTTATATTGTATTAATCAATCTCTTGAATTGTTGAACCCCCAAGCTCTAAGTTTAAATCACCAAATTATCTTTGTTGTTATTTTCAGTATTTACAATTTACTATCTACCCAACTCCAATCATCTGTTAAGTTTATTGTAAATTTCATTCTAGTAATTAGGATTAATTTAGTGGTAAGTATTTTAGTCCTTGTAAGAAATGACCTTGGAATGCCCAGTTTGTAAGCACTAAGAATGACTCTGTGCACTTGCAGATCTTATTGACCAATTATTTCGTAGAATTTATCACATACATTTAAACATTTATAAGATAAAGTTTGTCTTTAAATAATTTGTCAGGCATAAACCAACATATCTATAGCTACGTCTCCCGTGGATTTTTTTTTCGATTTGTTGGTATAAATATTATTAGAAGTCCAAACGATAATAATTTTCATGCAAAAAAAATTATATAAAAAAAAGAAAGATGTTTCGAGGAGGCATTAGAATATATTAAGAAAAAAATGACCCAACTTGATGCGTCTAGGCATCGTTTTACAATGGATAACGTGGGAAACTCAATCAACTCTGGCCTTCTAATGTTTCCGATGCTTCATAGTGAGGATATGCCGCACGTGAGGGATCAGTTATCGCACATATTATATAATACGACACAAATTTACAATTTATACTTGGTTGTCTTTATGTATTAATTTTATTAGAAATTAAAATAATATTAATATAAAAAATTATTTAAAAAACTTTCTTCGGTGGCACACAAATCAAGTTGTGGTCTGAGTTCTCATTTCTCAAGATGATTTTAACCACAATTACAAACACCTGTACCTCACTATACTGGACCCTCTGTCTCTTTTGCATCCCAACTCTTTTGCATGCATTTATCCAATGGATAAATGGTTGGGATGCAAAAGAGACAGAGGGTCCAGAGAAGTAGGGTACAGGTGAATCGGTCCCCAAAAGTTGCAATAATGTAAGGACTGACATTTTGGACCACTTGCCATTTTGGACTACAGGTTCAAATACAAAACAGATTGCGCTTTGCCATTTTTGAACACAAGTTCAAATACAAAACGGATTGCAATAACTTAAATATCTGATCGGAAAAAAAAAATATTTAAAATATCTAAGTAATAATAAATTATTATAAATTAAATAAATTTAAAATTTTTAAAAAATGGAGAAAGAAATTATTAAAAATAAAATTAAATAGTTAATAACTGGACTAAAAAAATAAATATCTCAATCAGTTGTTAATTTTTTTTTAATCATTAGTTGCAATAATGTAATGACCGACTGGAGCCCCTTATGGATCACATTGTCACGTAAATTCTCCTTCTCTTCCGTCTTCTCTGTGATGCCCAAGTTGATTTAACTGTATATCATGTTCAGTTCCAAAATTCCCAGAGGGAAGGTCGAAGAGGTGAGGCATGGACCATACCCAAGTATATAATTTAAATATTTAATAGAAACTGAATAATCGAAATGAGGTATCTATTTCCTGTCGGCCATTGTAGAAGAATCCAATATTATCAACAATGATTTCACCAAATCTCTAATTCGCGACATTAAAAGAAACCAACTCTTTTACTATAAGAAAAAAAATTCGCAATAATTATTCGATTATTAATTACTTCCTCTGTAAAGATATTATTTTATAAATTTAAATTGTAATCATAATTGATAATATTAACTCACTTAAAATTGATTTGGTTTCAATAAATCAAAATTTAACTTGAATTTAAATTTGATGGACTAGTTCAAAATTTGACTTAAAATTTTCAAAAATCTAACTCACTACAGAAATGATATTATTTTAATATAATTTATTAAAATAATAATATTTTAGTATCTCCTTCGTTTAATCAAAATTTGAGTCCAATTTAGAATATTAATAATGGGTATCAAATTAAATTAGATCGAATTGATAGATAGTTAGAATCATTATTAATAAATATTAAATAATGATCACCTAATTTTAGAATAATTATTAATAATTATCAAATAATGATCACCTAATTGAAATATAACTATGACAAAGTAGTCTAAAATCTAATATCGAATAAATCACATGTTATTCATATTTCAATGAGTTCTTGTCACACATGTTATTCATATTTCAATGAGTTCTTGACACAAGGATACTGCAAGAAAACTATAAGTGAAACGATAATCATTCCAACCCATTACAACTTATTCTTTCAAAAAATTCACCATAAATGCAACTCACAAGTCTCTAGTTTGCCAAAGAAGACATATTAACTAACATTATTGTGACCTAGAATTCTCTAAGAAATTAGAAAGAGAACTTCAAAAAGTTTAAAAAGAACTTAAGAGAGTTAAGCCAGATATAATTAAAAAACATTTCAGAGTTGTGTATGATTAATATCCCTTAGCATTTTCGGCAATAAGACTCACCTATAACACCTCATCCTATCCTAATGCTATTGACTACGGAAAGGTTTTCAAAATGTCTTATTTGTTGTTTAGACAAACCCTTTCAAAACCATCAAAAACCTTCCAAGTTAAACTTGCCAACAAAAGATATTCCATCAAGTTCTAAACTTTCACAAATACCACCACCTTCTCCACCACAAGAAAGACCTTCATTTGATATCCCGAAAGATCTTATGCCCAACCAAGACTAACAATGATAACATTTTAAAGGATTCTCCAAACATAAATCAAAAACTCCTGTTGTCTGAGCCTGGTTACTTATAAACATATGGATTTAACTACATCTATTTAGGCAATTTCTGTTCATTATAAAAATAATTGAGACGAAAGTTATGGTGATGCAGTAAAAGATACTTTAATTATTGACCTAGTGCAAATGAAAGACCATTGATTTATACCCTACAATCTATCAATTAATATAAAATTTGTGATATAATTAATTAAAAGATAAGTAATATAGGATAAACATATTTTGAAATGATATTATTATGGGAACATAATTATAAGATTTATATTGTATTTATGTATTACTTCTAAATTATTTCTAATTATTACTCTATTAAGATTGAATATTAATAACACAAATAGACTAGCACATGTGTTTATTCTTTATAAAGGAAGTTGTTGTTCTCATAGCTTAAAGTATAGAGATACTTGAACAAAAGTGTGAGTATTTATTAAAGAACAAGTTCATTAAAGTGAAAAAATAAAAAAATTCTATTTGAAACACTACTTATATGTCTATAAAAAATTTCATTGACGTAATTACATAAGTGATTATCTGACTTAAGATCTCTTAAAGTATCTCATATAGAGCTTGCTATGTTTTAATACTATTTATAACATATTCTATTTATGGATAGTTTACTTGGTAATTATTGGATATAACATAAACTATGTAGACATAGTTAAGTGATCAATATAAAATGCTTCTTTCTAAAGTAATTAGAGACAGTGCTGTACTATTCTAGATTATTATTGATTTAAAAATTATTTTTAAATATTATTTGAAAACTTAGTTACTAATGATAGAAAACTAATATGAATGTATTCAAATGAAGTAGACATTGATTTTATACTCTGTGGCTAATTGGAATATTATATAATAAAATGACTAAATTATACGAAAAATTATACATGGAAAGGTTAATCAAAATCACTTTAACATTCCTAATATTTGAGTAATTATAACATGTTGTTAGATGTCAATTTTGATATATGAATATAAATTGTTTAGATAAAGGTAAATTAGAAGAGTTTAATTTATTTAATCATATATACGATTTAAGCTTATAGATTATTTCCATTGTCATCTTATTTATAAACTTAATGGGTCTCAAATTAAGAATAGTTAAAGAGAGAAAAAAGTAATTTAATTAAGTTTAACTTGATTATAAAGTTAAAAAATTTTATGATCAAAATATATGATATTTAATCAATAAAGATCGATCTTAAATATTGGATCTTATTTTAATC
>JAOTIZ010000007.1:23424709-23451874 GCA_027123425.1 Erythroxylum panamense | reverse complement strand
AAGGTTAAGGTGAGTCAAAAGGATTTGAAAGGGTTCTTCACAAGCAGTCATAAAGCACTAAATATACAAAGGGACAAGAAAACATATTTCTGATAATGTAAATAACTAACTACTCAAAATTTATTTTTGCTACTATACTTGATTCTTTTCTTTTTTTTTTCTTTTTTTTAATACTAAGGGAACAATAATCACAACAGCAGCTAAATATAATGTTCTCTATTAGTAGAAGTATCAATAAACTCGTCTCAGAAAACAAAATAAAGCCAAAAGTCCCAAAACTAGACTTGTGAATAGGTAAGGGTAACAGGGTTTGTTGTTTCAGAATGAGATTTTTTTTAAGAAACAAAAGGGGTAAAGGCTCAAAGGGGTTTGCAAGGGTAATTAAGAAAGGTGGGTCATTTAAGTCAAGGGTTAAAAGAAAAATGGCCTTAATCATTTCTATTTAGCATGCATCTAATAGATTCAAACCGGTTCAAAGCAAGTTCTGAAGGTAATCACCTAAGGGAGTGTCACACACCAAAAGAAATGAAATGACTTTTGAATGGAGTCATATAGGCTCAAATCCTCATATAGGTTCAATTGAAAATCCATTATGCTTTTATACATTACCTAATCACTCAAGCATCAATTTTTAAGCAAGTTTATGTAACCAACTACTTTAGCAATTAGCATGATTCACCATCTATTCAATTGGCCTAATTTGACTTCAAGCACGCAATTCAGTCTCATTCCAACTACTAAGATAGAATTTCATGGTTCAACACACATCACATGCAAATTAAAAGAAAAAAATCAAAATGAACCAAGAAACAGTAAATTCAAAACACATAGTCACACAAACATTCAATGCTTCCCCCACACTTAATCTACATTGTCCTCAATGTACTCGTAACAAGAAAAACACAAGAAAATAAAGAAAGTAAAGGTTTAAGAAGCTTCTCTGTCAATGCATCAAGGTGTTGGTGGAAAAGACGGTGGAACTTGTTGCTGCGCCAATCGGTCTAATCTGCACTTCTCTTCTGCCTGTGCGTTTTGGAATGAAACGCACGCCTCTTTTTAGCAAAGGCCCATGACCCATGTAACTCTTTAATTATCCCATTCAGAAACAAGAATAACGTCAGTAACATTAATGGAGAATGAACCATGCAACCCCCAACGCAGTTTTTTTTTTGAGAAAACTACGATAAATAAAATGAAATGAAAACAAAAATGCAGAAAAACTTAAATTAAAATAAATCTTGAGGTGCCTCTCAAGAGCGCTTCTTTAACGTCATATTAGCTAGACGAAAAACCATTAACTCACTCAGAGTAAACTGGCTCAGCCAGTTCAATTTCGTCCACAGCTTCAACCTGTAAATTCTCATAATACGGTTTCAATCGATGTCCATTAACTTTAAACACTTTAAAAGTGTCTAAACTCTGAATTTCAACTACACCAAGTGAGAAGACATTAGTAACGACAAATGGACCTATCTAACGAGATCGTAATTTACCAAGAAAGAGCTTTAGTTTAGAGTGATAAAGAAGGACCTTTTGACCTATGGAAAATTCTTTTCTAATTAAGATTTTGTTGTGAAAGGTCATAGTCTTTTCTTTATAGATTTTAGCACTCTCATAAGCTTCATTACGTATCTCTTCCAACTCTTGCAATTGTAATTTTTGATTAATTCCAACCTTAGTTAAATCCAAATTGCTTTGTTTGACAACCCAGTAAGCCTTATGTTCCAATTATACAGATAAATGACAAGGTTTTCTAAATACTAACTTGTATAGTGACATACCAATAGGAGTTTTATATGTTTTCCTATATGCCCATAGCGCGTCATCTAAACTCAAACTCCAATCCTTCTTGTTAGGATTAACCACTTTCTCCAAAATTGATTTGATTTCCTTATTAGAAACTTCAACTTGTCTACTTATCTAGGGATGGTATGCTATTGAAGTTCGGTGTGTAACACCATATTTCTTTAGTAAAACCTCAAAATTTTGGTTAAAAAAATGAGCCTTGCGATCACTAATTATTGCTCTAGGCACTCCAAACCTGACAAAAATATGAGACTTAAACAAATCGACAACAACTTTAGCATTATCAGTATGAGAAACTTTAGCTTCAACCTATTTTGAAACATAATCCACAACAATGAGAATATATGTCTTGTCAAAAGAAGAAGGAAAAGGCCCATAAAATCAATTCCCCATACATCAAAATTTTCACATACCAGAATATTTGTAAGCGGCATTTGGTCTTTTAGTCCTAAACCACCTATTCTTTGACATCGATCACAAGACTTGCAAAATATATAAGTATCATAAAATAGTTTATGCCAAAACAAACCACATTCAAGCACTTTACGGGCTATCCTTCTAGGACAAAAGTATCCACCACATGCAAAAGAATGACAAAAATTCAATATAGAAGGGATTTCATCATCAGATACACATCGCCTAATAATTTGATCAGAACAATATTTCCTCAGATGTGGCTCATCCCATGCATAATATTTACCCTCTCTTTTGATTTTATCTTTTTCATCTCGTGATAAAGTACTAAGTAAAGACATGGTAATCAGAAAATTAACTGTCAGCATACCAAGGTGTTACCTGTTGTGTGGCGATTACATGTTCATCTGGAAATTCATCTTTCAGTTTATCTGAAGTTATGTCCAGAAAGATACGACTAAGATGATCTGCAACTAGATTTTCAGTTCCCTTTTTGTCTCGTATCTCCACATCAAATAATTGCAGTAGTAGAATCCAACGAATAAGATGTAGCTTCTCTTTCTTTTTGGACAACAAATACTTCAATGCAGCATGATCTGAATAAGCTATGACATATGTGCCCAATATATATGAATGGAACATCTCTAGCCCAAAAACAACTGCTAATAATTCTTTTTCTATTGTTGAATAGTTTTTCTGGGTGTCATTTAACATCATCGAAGCATAGTAAATCACACTCGGCGTTTTGTTCATCCTTTTCCCCATAACAACGCCTAACACATAGTCGCTTGCATCGCACATTATCTCAAATGGGAGATTCCAATCCGGGAATTAGCTTCCCTTTTAATTCATCAAATGCTTTCCTACATGCTTTGTCAAAGTTGAACTCCAGATCTTTTTGAAGCAATTTTCATAAGGGTTTATGGTCTTCGAAAAGTCTTTGATAAAGCGTCGATATAAACCTGCATGTCCAAGAAAAGAGCGAACTTCCCGTACACTTGTAGGGTAAGAAAGAGATTTAATGATTTCTATCTTAGCCTTATCAACCTCAATTCCTTTAAAAGACACTACATGGCCTAAGATTATCCGTTGATCAACCATAAAATGACATTTTTCATAATTTAGAATCTAGTTATTTTTAATGCAGTGTTTTAAAAAATTTTCAAAGTTAATCAAGCAAGTATCAAAAGAATTACTAAAAACTATAAAGTCATCCATAAAATCTTCAATACAATCAACCAAATAATTAGAGAAAATACTTACCATACATCTTTGGAATGTGGCAGGTGCGTTACATAGTCCAAATAGCATTTTTTGATATGCAAAGGTGTCAAAAGGACATGTGAAAGTCATTTTGTCTTGATCCTTTGGTGCAATAGAAATTTGGTGATAACCTGAATAACCATCTAAACAACAATAATGAGTTTTTCCTACAAGTTTTTCAAGCATCTGGTTAATAAAAGGAAGTGGAAAATGATCTTTACGAATAACAGAATATAACTTCCTGTAATTTATACAAATCCACCACCCATTTTGCACACAGGTGCGCACTAATTCACCTAGGTGTTCTCCATTACGATTACTCTAGTTTTCTTAGGAATCCCTTGTACTGGACTTGTCCATTTACTAACTAAAATTGGATAGATTATTCTAGCATCGAGGAGCTTTAAAATGTCCTTCTTGACTATCTCCATCATTAATGGGTTCAATTTTCATTAAGGCTATCTTATTTCCTTAGCTCCATCTTCCAATAAAATTTGGTGCATACAAATTAATGGGCTAATCCCTTTCAAATCAGCCACAATCCATCCAAAAATATCTTTGTAATTTTTCAACATACCCAATAATTGTGTTTCCTGCAAAGATGTTTGTCTGCTCGAAATAATAACAAGAAGAGTTTCATGCTCACCTAAATACACATATTTCAAGTTACCTAGAAGAGCCTTTAACTCCAATTTTGGTGGCTGTATAAGAGATGGCAACAACTTCAAATTATTTCTAGTGAACTCCAGAAAACATACATATTCCTTCAAGTATTTGCTCTGCTCTAAAATTTGAATAGTGGTATCTAGCTCCTTAAGAATGGAAAGATATTTGGTTAGTGTTTTTCCTTCTTTAATATCCAAGCTATTTTCCAATGCAGCCCATAATTTATCTGGTCTACCTAAATGGAATGTTTCCTAAGCTAAAGTATTAAGAAAACTCACAGAAACAAAAAATTGATCATCATTAGGAAATTTCATGGAATTATAAATATTGAACTTAATCACATCTCCATCAAACTCCATAGTTAAGGACCCATCATAGACATTAATTTTGGTTCCAGAAGTTTTCAAAAATGGTTTTCCGAATAAAATTAGGACTGAAGTGGATGAATCTTCATTACCCATCTGTAGGACATAAAAATCAGTAGAAAAATCATATTATCAACTTGAACTAGGACATCCTCAAGAACACCCTTTAGATAGGCATTAGATCAATCAGCAAGTTGGATTATGACACCAGTTTCTTTTAGAGGCGTTATATTCAAAGATTCATAATTAGATTGAGGCATAACATTAATCTACGCACTTAAATCCAACAATGCTTTCTCGATTTTCAGATTACCAATTTTACAAGGGATTGTGAACATACCTAGATCTGGACACTTAGGAGGTAACTTCTTTTAAAGAACAGGAGAAACATTCTCACCCAATTGCACCTTTTCATTGCCACTTAAATTTCTCTTTGAGTTACAGAATTCCTTAAGAGATTTAGCATAAGGAATTTGTTTAACAACATCAAGCAAAGGAATATTGATCTGTACCTTGCAAAAAGCTTCCAGAATTTCTTTCTCTTGCTCCTCCTTCTCTGATTAGCAAAACGACTTGGAAAAGGAGGTTGTACACTAAATTTAGGCATAACAATGCAAGAATCATCATCCCTTTTCTCTTGTGACTACTTTGGAACTTCTTTCTCTACTTCTTCTTTAACCTCTCGCTTAGAAACCTTCAAGGTAGGTTCCTTTAATTCTTTACCACTTCAAAGTGTGATAGCATAAGCACTCTTCTTCGAATTCACCTCAAGTTGAGAAGGGAGCTTTCCTGAATTTTGTGCCTCCAACCTATTGATGGCAATCCCCATTTGGCTTATTTAAGTCTCAAGATTCTGTATGATGGCTTATATATCTTGCCGAAATTTCATGGTATTCTGTTGAAAGTTCACAGTATTCATGACCAAGGTCTTGATTATGTCCTCCAAGGAATTATTTTCACTAGAACTTTGTCCCATTTGTTGTTGTTGTTGTCTAGGCACATAAGGCTATGTATAGGGCCAAAAATTAGAACATATTTGTTGTCCCTAATTGTTGCCATAATGGAGGTTTGGATGATCTTGCCAACTCGGATTATCTGTATTTAAAAATGGGTCATACTTACTTTGAGGTTGTCTCAAATAACCACCCGTTGCCTTGGCTTCTTAAACTTGGTCTTCTTGTAGAGTGGGACACATATCTGTGGGATGGCCATTCATAGAATAAATACCACAAGTCTTAACTTCCTCTTTCCTAAATACCGTAAGTTGACGCACCAAAGAAGTCAAATCATTTAATCTTCTTTCCAACGATAAAAATTCCATCTCATTAACATGTCTTGAATCATGATCATTCTGAGCTCCAAATTGTTGAGAGTTAGAAGCCATAGTTGAGACCAATTCCCATGCATCTACTGGTGTTTTATCAACTAGCACTCCTCCACTTGTAACATCTATCATACTCCTCTCAGTCAATAAAAGACCTTCATAAAAATATTGAATCAACAGTTGCTTGCTGATTTGATGATGGGGACAGCTTGCACACAGCTTCTTAAATCTCTCCCAATATTCATATAATGACTCTCTAGTGTTTTTTCAGATGCCACAGATTTCTTTTCTGATATTGGCAGCCTTGACAGTTGGGAAAATTTTCTTTAGAAATAACTTCTTCATCTCTGCTCATGTTTTAATACTTCGAACAGGTAAATAATATAACCAAACTTGGGCATTGTCCTTTCGAGAAAAGGGAAAAGCCCTCAGCTTTATTTTCTCTTCGGTGACATTAGTAGGCTTCATCCCCATAAAAACAACATCAAACTCCTTCAAGTGCTTATAAGGATCCTCTCCCAATGTGCCTCGAAAAGTGGGTAACAAGTGAATCAATCCTAACGTCAACTCAAAAGTGTTATTATCACCCAAATTCGGAAAATTAATGCAGTGAGGCTGTCGGTCCTCAGTTGGAGCAGCTAGTTGGCGTAAAGTACGATTTGCATCCATGATACTTTTCCTCTATCGTTCTTCTCTTAGTACTAGTTGTCTTTCTTTCGTCTGCTTTCTTAATGCCTTTGTTTTTTTTCTCAATTTCAGGATTGTATTGCAAATTTTTATATTGATTCTAACCCGTAACGTACATAAACTATCAAAAATTACCCAGCAATAGCACCAAAATTTGGTGACTACTATCGCCTGTAACCAAATATAAAAAGAAACCAACTTCCTGTAATATAAATTAGTGTAGTAGTGGAAAGTAGGGATCGTTCCCACGAGCAATTCAAACTTTATTAGTTACGCAACAAAAGTGGGGTTTTAAATTGGGAATTAAACAGAATTTAATTGGAATATGAAATTAAAAAAATAAATAATAACAAAACGATGAGAATCTAACAATCAATAGGAACAAATATTGGTTTCTGGTCTCCTTCATTATTGAACTTGTGTTGATCATCATAAAAATAATCAATTTATTAGTTAACCATTCATCGTGGTAAATTTCTTTACCTATTTTCTCTTATGTTTAGTTAAACAAAACATGTATTTGAATTAACCCTTATTAATCAATAACCTAGATACGATCTCAAATTTAGTTAATTAATAACTTTACAAATTAAGAAAATCAACAAACTAGACAACATACATACGATGTATATTTAGCCTGGACAACTATTTTTCCTAAAATCCTGTCCCTAACGTAGTAGATAAAAATCCTAGTCGCTACTTTTGATTAAACGAATTGAACGTCAACCTTTTTAATCTAGCAATTGATTGAATAAAATCACAAATTAGTTGCGCACCTAGTTGTAAAATCAAACAATCAAATAATAACCCTGAAAAATAATTAATACTTGACTAATAAATCGATTGAAATAAAGAACGAAAGTCTCACAACATTCATAGCTTAATAACTAGGATTCTGAAAACTAAGAAATAAAAGTTTAGTTACCCAACATCACAATTTTTCCTAACTATTTAGATTGCCATGGGTGCTGTTGTTCTCTTCTGCCACCAGCCCTCTCTTATGCCAGCCATCTCTTCTTATTCATGCTAATGTCTCTTTTTTTATTTGCCTTACTATTCATGATGGGGCAAATTAAGATTTTGGACCAAGGCACTATTCATGCCTCACCCCCTTCTCTCGCAAACTCACTTCTTTTGCCCCTCACTGCTGCTACCAACCCTCTCCCTTATAGCTTGATATGATGAATAAAGATTGTGTCCACCTTACTATTCACTCAAAAACCTTGCAAACCTAACACCCTTCTCTACACTGTCGTTTTCTGTTAAGAAAAACTCCTTACCCAGCTGTGTGTCATCGTCTTAGTGTGGGACGTGTTTGCATATTGCGTTTCCTGCAACAACTTGTTCCTATCATGCTGCTACATTTCATACTCAACTGTGTCATTTTGTGTTTCCTTGGCAGATGTTCCTAGTGTGCATTGCATTTTATTCTGGATTGTTCACCACTTAATTCACTGCAAGAGGCCATGTTTATTTAGGTTTAACGCTGGTTTAGCTCTTTTTGTCCCAAACTATTTGAAGTTCTTTCTATTTGGTTCCAAAATACACCTTAACATAAAATAAGATTCCATTAAGTATAACTTCAAACCTCATAAATAAAGAAAATAACACACAAAAAGATAAAAAATAAAGACACTAACAATCCTCCTATTACATATTTGGGCATTCCTATCTCTTCGAGACAACTTAGAAAATGTTTTCCCCTTATTGAAAAGATATAAAGGAGATTAGATTGATGGACAATCAAAATGTTATCCTATGGAGGTAAACTTCAATTCATGAAATATGTTATCATGTCTATGAATACATGTTGGTGTTCACAAATTTTTCTCTCCTAGGGGATGGTCAAAATAGTGGAAAATGATAAAGGAGAGACTAATTGCTAAGGTCAACTGAACTCACATATGTCAACCAAAAGCAACTGGAGGATTGATCTTGGAGTCAGTTGGTAGAAGTAACAAATGTTTATTGTTAAAAAAGTTGTGGAGAATTTTAAGTGAAAAGGAATCATTGTGGATTAGATGGGTGCATACCTACAAATTAAGAGGTGTTAGTCTATGGGATACTAGTCCCAAAGATAGCTACTCATGGTTCTTTAACCAAATACTTCAATTGGGGGAGGAAGTACAACACCAAATCACTTGCAGGATAGGGGAAGGGGATCGAATTTCACTATGGTATGATAATTGGGAAGGCTAAGGAACACTAATTCACCATCCGATAGTTAGGGTTACTCTGGATAGATTTTCAACAAAAGCTAAAATCCAAGAATTAATTGCAAATGGAAAATGGAATCTTTCCCAAGAGGAGATCATAATTCTTTCAATACCATAGTATAGATACAATGAAGGAGAGGGTACATATATCTATAAAATGGTCTAGTTGTTTTGGAAATAACCAATGGGCAAGCAAAACCACTAAAGTACGTGACAAACCTGAGCATTGGATAGTATAAGTTGATTTGGAGTAACACTCTCAAACCAAATGCTAGCATCTCGAGTTGGTTAGCCATGAAGGATAGACTAAGCACTATGACAAGATTAAAATTCCTCTCCTCCTCTAAATAATGTATCCTTTGCAACCTAGAGGAAGAAGAAAGAGACCATTTATTTTTCAGGTGCGATTATCCTAAAAGAGTATGGCATCTAATTTCCTCTCTATACCCTCTTGATTGCTATCAAAGATAAGAGATTCTGCAGATCCATACATCTAAGCATGACAAGGATGTTTATATGGTTGCCATTGCAACATGTATTCAGGAGCTTTGGAGGGAAAGAAATAACAGAAGATTTTCAGGAAAGGAATGAGGCATGCACTCACTCACAGAAATCATTACTAACAGTATCAGAGAACAATTGGTCATAAATCAGATAGAGAAGAAATGTAATGACAGGCTAGTAATTTCTTGGAGACTCTAACGAGACCTTAAAAATATCCAGTAAATTTTGAACACCACATCTATATGTCTTACACATGCAAGGAACCACACAAATAACATTTGGGCAGGAATCTAAGGTTGGAGTTTTTATCTTACGTGTTCAATCCTCTATTTTGTCTTAGCTTTTTGATCCTCTATATCCATCACTAGTACTGAAGATAATTAGTCGCGCGACGGGAGATAATACCCTTAACTAGCCAGATCTTAGTTAACGAGAAAGATCCATCGAATAACTGTACTAAGAGATTTCATTAAGCAAAGCAAAAAGTTGTTGCGTTTATACAAAAGGCGACGATTTTTAAAATTGATCGCAAAATGTGTGATGTCAGTTTTCTTTCATAGATGAAAAATGAAATCGTCACAAAATATTTGGATGTTTAAAAAAATTAAGCTGAGACGACGTCATTTCTTTCATGTCAGATGATGTTGTCTCAACATCTGTTAAATCAATCAATGCCGAGGTCATGCCTTTTCTCTCTCACGCCAATTTCTGTCTTTTTCCTCTCTCCTATGTTGGTTTATAGTCATTTTCTCTTCTCCTCAATGGCGTTTGTACGCCTCTATCTTCTCCAGTCGCTGTCCTTCTATCCTTCAGTTGAGGTAAGTCCTTTTGGCATTTGTTCTCTATGATGTTTTGTATACAGAGTGTTGGTATTTTAAGAGAAAACATTGCACATGCTTAATGAAATTTTGGAGTGTTTCTGCGTTTAGTTGAGGAAGAAAAAGACATGATTTCCTTAGGTAATTTGGGATGAATTTGTCAAGCCTTCGAAATGTTTGACAAAAGTTCAGAGTGGTCTCTTTAATGATTTTCTCCTTGTTTTAAATGTCTAAATATCCCTTTATGGCTCCCTTCACCTTAAGTAAAACCCCATAAACCACACTAAGACTTCCCTTTTTAGTTATTAATGCTCGGACTTCAACATTTAGTTTTAAATAATTAGGTATCTTTATAAGTATCCTACTAACTTTAGAAAATTTTCATATCAAACACTCCATAACTTCCTCTTTTTGTTTAAATACCTTGATACTTCTTTAAGTATGTTACTAATTTTGGAAAAATTATAGAAACCTTTTAATGACTTTTCCAAACCTTTTAATGACTTTTCCTTTTAGTTTAAAATATCTAGACACCTCTGTATATCCCATTCTCACTTTAGATAAAAACATAAAAAAACCACACTATAACTTCTCAGTTGAGTTTTAAATCTTTGGATACCCCTCTAAATTTCTCTTCACCTTAGGTAAAGTCCTACAAAATACTTTAAGACTTCCACATTTGGTTTTAAATGTGTAGATACCCCTTTAAGTTTCTCTTCATTTTAAGAAAAAACTTAAAACCACTATAGGACATCCTTATTTAGTTTTAAATGTATATATGTAAAGCCTTAGGAACCTTTTTAGGAATTTTTTGTTTTGTTTAATTTTAAATGCTTAGATATCCCTTTATATCTCTCATCATTTTGGACAAGCCCTAGAAACTACTGTAGGACTACTTCATTTAGTTTTAAATGTCTAGATATCCCTCTAGTCTCTCTTTAACTGGGTAAAACCCTTAAAACTACTTTAAGACTTCCCTATTTACCTTGAATTGTCTTGATATCCCTTAAAAGACTAGATATCCCTATGGTCTCTCTTTACTTTGTGTAAAATTTTATAAACTACTTTAGGACTTGCCTATTTAGATTTAAATGTCTTCATATCCCTTCAATGTCTAGATATCCCTCTAATCTGTCTTTATCTTAGGTAAAGCCCTAAAAACTAATTAAGGACTCCCCCGTTGATATCTTTCTATCTGTCCCCTTACTTTTGGAAAAACTCTACAAATCATCCCAAAGCTTCTCCTTTTTAAGTTTTAAATGCATTGATATCCCTCTAAGTCTGTCTTTAGCTTGTGGAAAACCCTAAATGTATTGATATTTGAATAACGTGCTGGGATAGGGTATATTTTAAATTTAGAAAATGTTGATTGTTATAGTGTTTTTATGAATACAGAGTTGTGTTTAGATTTTTCAACAGGGATTTGTATTTTGAATCTCATAAGATATTGATGTTGTAATGAAATTGAAATTGCATGGAGTTTGAAGTTGGAAATTGAAGTTGTGAAATTCCTTATTATGGTACCTTGAAGTTGAAATTGCTTATTATGGAATTTTAAGATGGAATTTTAAATTGTTTTTTATGGAATTTGAAGTTGGATGTTGAAGTCAGTTAAATGACTATTATCGTTATCTTATATGGTACTTATGGCATTTAAAAGTTGGTTAAGTTTTGAAATTGCCATTTGGAGTTGTTGTGGATATCTAGTTCATTTTATTTACTAACAACTAGATACAAGATGAACTATATGGTTATTTACAACTATACCAATAGGCAATAATAATTTCTTTTAATACTAAAATGATAAAAAACAACTATAGTATGTTAAATATGAAATTTCCTTATTTTACAAGCTCTGTTTTGCGTTTAAGAGCCTCGATCATCATCTGATGTCGTCATTTTTCTTTATAGTTTGCGGTTGTCCATCTATTCAGATAAGTCGTCCAACTAATATCTCCAATATATTTTGCTTTACTATTTGGAGCATTTGTGAGAATAATTTTTTATGATTGCAAAGAAGGTCTTATTTTTGTCTTGTTGTTTGAAACATTCTGAGTATCATTGATGAGTTTTTATGTTATAATTTAATAGTCTAAGTATTTTAATTTGGGTATTGTTTGAAACATTGAGGGATAATAAACCCTTAAGATGGTATATAGGTTAGAAACCAATGATGCAGGTCTGATTAGACTTATTAGTGAAAAATTCCATGAGTCTAGGAGCGACAACAAGAAGTCCCTTTCTCAATTCACAAGTGTAAACAATGCCATGTACCTTAGTGTTTCTTTATTTTCCAACTTTGTCAATAAACTTCAATAAAAAATACTCTAATTAGTAGTAAATTTTATTGTCACTAAATTAAATGAGGATTGCATTTAATAATTCGGTTATTAAATTTTATTGTATCGCTACATAGATAAAAGTTGGTTGTCTCATCGAAAATGGTCCACTGAATACGTAGAAGGAGTTAAGAGCTTTATGCAATTTGTACAACCTATAGTGAATGATGGACGTCGTATTCATTGTCCTTACATTGATTGCTTAAATGATACTTTCAAAATCAAGATGTGGTATATCATCACTTGCTAATTTGAGGCATAGAAAAATTGTATACTCTATGGATTTATGATGGAAAATGTAAGAAAGCAAGTTATAGTAGAAGTGTTGGTACAAGTTATAACGATAGGAACACTAATGATGTAAATGATTGTGATGTTAATGATGATGGTGATGATGGGATTGGGCAGATGTTACACGATTATGGGAATTATATGGAGATTATAAATGAAACAAGTATTTGTAACATAATTGGTAGTATTACAGATGATAATTTTGTGAAGTTATTGAAATTTGCTTAAGAAGAATTATATCCAGGGTGCTCAAATTTCTCACAGCTATTTTTTGTTATGAAGTTGTTGCATTTGAAGGTCTATAATAAATGGAGTAACAAGTCTTTTAACATGTTAATTGACTTGCTCAACGATGCGTTGCCTATTAGAAAAAAATTGCCCAAATCTTACTATAATGTAAAGAAATTGTTAATGGACCTTAGATTAAGAGATATATCAATACATGCCTGTAAGTATGATTGTGCTCTATTTTGGAAGGACAGTAAAGATTTTGAGTGTCCAATTTGTGGTATATAGTGGGTGATAGGAAAGGGAAAAAGATATAAAATAAAATCCCGCAATACATTCCTATTAAACCACAACTACAAAGACCCTTTATGTTAACAAAAATAGTTATAGATATGAAGTGGCATAAAGAGAAACGCATTGATGATGACACTATACGTCATACAACAGGCTCAATGGAATGGAAATAATTTAATAGAAAGTTTCCATGGTTTTCACATGATTGTCGTAATGTTCTAGTTGGATTAGCCTCAGATGGATTTAATCCTTTCGGTAATATAAGTACTTCATACAACATGTGGCCAGTAATTCTAGTGCTATGCAATTTACCTTTATGGAAGTGTATGAAGAAGCCTTTTATATAATTGTCTTTGCTTATTTTAGGACCTACTGCTCCTGGTAAGGATATTGATGAATACATGTAACCATTAATTGATGACTTAAACGATCTATGGGAAGTTGGATTACAAACTTTTGATGTTATTTAGGGTGAAACATTTATAATCCATGTCGTTGTTTTGTGGACTATAAATGATTTCCCAGCTTATAGGAATTTATCTGGGTGGATGACTAAAGGGTATATGACTTGTCCTGCACATAACCATCAAACTTGTTCAATGAGGCTACAAGGTAAAATTTGTTATACGGGCCATCATTGTTTTTTAAAACATGGTCATAGATGGTGAAGAAGCAAATTATTTAATGGCAAAGTAGAATTAGGTAAGCTCCTTTGCAGTTGTCTGGTGATGATATTGCTTACCAACTATCACATTTGGGTGACATTACACCTGGAAAACACTCAAGTAGTCGAAAGTGAAAGAGAAATGATGTTGACCTCAATTGGAATTAAAAACATATTTTTCAGTTTTCCATATTGGAAGGAATTACTATTGAGGCATAATCTTGATGTGATGCAAATTGAGAAAATATTTGTGCAAATATTTTTAGAACTCTGATGGGAATTGATGGGAAATTGAAAGAACACAATTAAGGCTAGACTTAACTTGAAAGACATGAATATAAGAAAAGACTTGCATTTGAAAAGAATAGATAATGGGTCATACATTATTCCCCTTACTTGTTACAACATTATGTAGAATGTTAGTGTGTGTTTGAGTTATGTTTTTGTGGAGTCATGCAATTCAATTATGTTATGCATAATGTTGGTTGGCATTTGAGTTATGTTATGTAGAATATTGGTATGTGTTTTATGCTATGCAAAATGTTAATATATGTTTGAGTTATGTTTTTGCATAATGTTAGTGTTTGAGTTATGTTATACAAAATGTTGGTGTGTGTTTGGGTTATGTTTCAGTGGAATGTTAGTGTTTGAGTTAAATTTTTATAGAGCATTCATTTTTAACTTATATTTTTATGAAATGTTCATGTTTTCCTTATATTAATGTGGAATGTTGGTGTTTGAGTGAAGATTATGCGTAATTTTGTAAATATTCAATATAATGGCACCTGGTAGAAATAAGGGAAAAAGGGTGGCAATTACCGAAGATGTTCCTCCCCTATAACAACCAAATTAATTTGATCCTATCAGCCAACAATCACTGATTTCATCCACCGATGAAGACAATTAGCAACAACCTCTATCTACCTCGACTAGTGTTGAGGGATATTCAGGTATGTTATTATTAACCACCTATAATTAGAGTTATGCTAAAATATATATTTAAATGTTTAATGTGTTTTTCTTATCATTATTCCTTTGTTGTCAAATTCCAATACCAACATAAGAAAAAGAGGCAGAGGTATCACTAAGGTTCTGAGTTGTAACGCATGAATGTTGAAATAAACAACAAGTTGTTTGTGCATATTAACCTACACAACATTACCCTATTGATAAGATCCAATTAGAAAAATTGTCCAGTGAGCTTGGAGTCATTGTCAGGAAGGTAATTGAAGGAAGACAACTTGTTGTAGAATACTTTGGACAAAGTTTTGGTAATTTTTCAATTCATTTTATTATATGTATTTTTTTTTACTTATTTTAAGGGTAAGTTAACTTATATGTGTTGTTCACAAATGAAACTCAATATCATCAATATTGAGAACTTTGAAGTTTCAAGCTATGTGAGTTCATTGTTGAAACAAAGGACGAAGGATCATCGCCATTGACTTCATAAATACTACAAGTCTTTTCTTTCAAATGAGAAGGCAAGGAGATATGTTCTAGAATGGGTGACTTCAAAAAATTGGAGTGAAGTGTGTTATTATTAGGCCTTTGTGAAGGTTAAGGTTTGTCTTCTTTTTCTTTACATTTGCTTCCATTAATTTTGTTTTTGCATTTAATGACTATTTCTTTTCTTTATTTAGGAAAAGTGTGAGAAAACTAAGCTTAACAGAGGAAAAATGAAAACTCCTCACAAAATCGGCTCTAAATCATTTGTTATCGTGCGACAAGAATTTATAAGTGTTTTGTTTAGAAGTTATTATTATATTAGTGACCACAATATAATTTATTATGTTTCATTTTTTTAAAATTCATATATCAGAGTCAGACTCAATTAAATGGACAAAAGTGAGACAGGATAACATTCTACAAACTTATACACTACAAGTAAGGTGAATGATGGACATTTAAAGAAGCGCAAAATAATTATATAATTATAAAAATTTTAATTTTAGAGTTTATTTATTTATGTAATAATAACTAATAATATTTGAATTACATATCGATTTTGCGTTTTAAATTATAGGGCAAGATGCAGGAGTTGTTGCAGAGATCATTGTTTGACAGAAATGAGCCTAATGTGAATGGCATTTGCATCAACGTCCTTTGTACAAGATCATGGTATTTGAAAGGTCTTGGGTATGACTCTAAGCCAATTGGTTCATCATCGTCATGACCAGCATATGTAACAACGCTTCAAGAGGAGAACCAGTCGCTTAAGGCTCAGTTACAATCTAATAAAGAAAAATTAGATCGTACTAAAGGAAAATTTCAATGCAATGCGCAAAAAATAGACCGTACTAAAAGAGAGTTGACCAAGCTTAAAATGATGGTCAAACTACGTAAGTAGTAGTGACGATTGGGGGTCTTAGTTTATCCATAATTTTTTCTTAACTTTTGTAATTAACATTTAATTACATTTTATTTTTATAAAATGCATTTAATTTTTAATTATGAAACATTTTTATTTTATTTTACTTAATTAATATTCAAACAATGTCACCAACAATAATTCAAAAATGTGACTTAATTATAATTCAAATCATGTTAAAAACAATAACATAAATTAAATTGTTATTAATAATTTTAATTAAATTTTAAATTGGTAATAGAAAAGTATAATTAAAAATAAAAAATTGTCATTAAAACTTTAAGCTACAAATTCAAAATTGCCACCAAATCTTTTAACTTACGTTTCCCAAAATGTCTCTAATAATATTTAGCTATGTTTCAAAAAACATAGCTAAATATATTCTACTACGCAAATAAATAGTCACTAAAAATTATTACCTATGCCTAAACTATCAAAGCTAATACCTTTAACCACGAAAATAAAACATGGCAATAATCATTTACGACAATTTTGTTTATCCTCACCTATTCCTTTTTTCGACAAACGTGTGATCATAGCAAAATTAGTTGAGTGATAATTTCATCAAAACTTCGCAGATAATTATTTGCTACAGGCTTTTGCGACCAGTGTTTTGATGATCTTTGACCATCACAAAAAAATTTTGCGACAGTATATTGTCTTTCAACATCAAAATCTTTCGTTGCCAAAATGGTGCTTTGTTGTAGTGTACCAATTCAGAAAACTCAACACATGCATAAATTCATAACAACCCAAGACAACCATAAAAACCAATTCATAAATACGTATCCAGAAACACACCAAAGCCTCTATTTAGCAGACTTTTTCAATCCCAGAACACAACACCAACAGTTTCCATATAACCACATATCAGCAGAACTAACACAAGACAAGAGGAATTTCAAAGCCAAAAACATGTCAAAAAATAGTCTACTTAAATTATCATTCAACCAAATCACCAATTGTGTAACTACACCTCTACATTCTACCAAATACTTGGTATGGAGAAACCAAAATACGAGCTATCCTAATTATCTAAGATCTTATAGGATATGTTGATGAGACCATTGCACTTCTTAAAGAAAAATCTAACTCCCAATCCACTAATTATGTCAAATGAAAAAATTGATCAACCGATTTATTGCTTCCTCACTAGACCACTCTCTGGCTCAACTATGCAACTCACATTTGAACATATCATGGCTCGCACTCTCTAGGTAGGATTTGAAGACCATTTCATGCTACGCTTCGCGTTTCATCGATCTCTCCTCCGTAAAAAACTGAACGAACTCAAAAGGGATCCTAGCACCAACATCAACTACCTTAACATCTTATCCACTACTATCGAAGAACTCGTCTTGATTAGAGACTCTATCTTAGAGGATGACCTCGTTCTCTTCACTTTAAAACTGGTGTTGTTTGAATTTCTCTACATTGGCATTGTGCAATCGGGAGAATTAGACCTCAGTGGTCAGATGTTAAGACACATAAGACGACATCGGTTGGAGGTTAGGCAGTGGAGGAAAAACTGTGGATGGGATCGGAAACAATTTCAACACCATGGCTAGAATGAAAACCTATCGACCCTTTTTTTAAGCACCATTTTGGAAATGTGCTGACAGTTTTGAAAAATCATTGGAAAAAGGTCAATAAGGGTGATATTTTGGCACCAAATCAGGGCCCTTTTCGGCACTAAAGGGTCCACATTTTGTTTCATTTTTTAAAAACATCACTAAAAGGTCCACATTTTATGTGTGGACCCTTTAGCGATGATTTTCAAAAATCGTCACCAAATGGTCCTCATTTGGTGAGGATCACCAAAAATGTCACCAAATGCCTACCCTTTTGCCACAATTTTGAAAATCGTTGTCAAAGGTTAACTTTTAGCTATGATTTTCAAAATATAGTGAAAAAACATGGGTAAATGTCTACCCTGTTGTAGTAATTATCCTAGGAAGTTAAAGAAAATATCCCCAAATTCTCTTGAAGTGCAAGCAAATCTAATATTTTTTCTAAAATAATTTCCTCCATCTCCCACTTAACTTGACGTTTAATTAACTATTGATTCCTTCATTTACACTTGTTATATAGGTCATTGTTCTTTTACAATTTGTCTTATTTAACTTGATGTTAAATTTAATGTAGCATTTCATTAGTTTTTAGAATTAAAAGAGAATTTTATGAGAGGAAGATGAAAGCTTTGTTTGAACTAATTGAGGAATATTGAATTAGAGGGAAAAGAAGTAGTATATTAATTAATTTAAAAGGAAGATATAATTGGGAACACCTTCACTCATAAAATAACACGAAGAGAAATCTGAAGACATTCACTACAACAAAACAGACATTTAGCTACATTTTTTTTAGTGACGATTATCAAATTTTTCACCAAAAGTGTAGGCTTTGGCGATTTTCTACGATATCGCCACTGAAGGCTTTTCTTTGGCAACGATTTACATGAATTATTACAAAAAGGGTGACATTTGACAATGGTTTATGTATTTCGTCGTCAAATGTCCTGCCTTTGGGGATGATAGTTTGAAACATTGCAAAAACATATACTTTTGGTGATGAAATAACAAATTCACCACCAAAAGTTGGACTTTTAGTGACAATTAGTCAATATTAAAGATTTTAAAATTAATAATGTTAAAGACATAATTTTTTACAATGCTAAGTGTGTTTAATAATCCTAAGGTTAATTATAAATGACATTTATATATGTTTTTTTCATAAATTTTCAATTGCCTTTTTAAAAATTTTGTTTAAATAGCTAATGTATTAAATTACTATATATTTGTTTAAATCTATGGATTTATACACAAATAATTCTTTAATGATGCCTATTTTACATAGTAAATGTCCATTCATACAAATATTTAATGAAAATGTTGAGCATTTAAAAATTGTAAAATGTTTTCAATTTTTTAAAGATATTGCTGAAAAACACATGGTAGGTAATTTAAAAAGATAAACATACCATTTTAAATTATCTTTTTGGTTATAAAAAATATATATACCTAAAATTTTAATATTAATAAGATCAAAATATAATAAATTTAAGTTGAATACTATTCTTAATCACTAATATTTATTAACAATAAAATAAATAATATATATAAATATTGAAATATGATAAGCAATATAATATGCTGATATATGGTAAGTAGTACAAGATTTTAACTAGAAGTTTAAGATTTCTTATAAACAAAACAATAAATAAAGTTTCATGCTTATTCCATCGAAAAGGAAAAGAAATAATTACTTTTTTGGATTCCAAGTAATATAAGACTAGATAAAAAAGCTAAAGGAGTTTCCTATGTCTAGATTCCCAAGAAGGATCCTTACACATTTAAAGGCATCAATTGAAACAGTCAAAGATCTTGTCTCTGGTGTTGGGTTATTGACACCCTCTTTCAACAACTTCTTGGCTTTAACTAAACTAGTAGTAGACACAGTGAATTAATCTTTAGATGTAGTATGGATCACTGATTAATGCAGATTGTTGATATTTAATCTTTAGATCTTGGCTCAACAGGCGGTATGCAGAAGTACTGGCAGCCATGAGAGCAGAAGGGGAATCCCTCCGAGAACCTAATAAGTTGAAAACTCCCCTAAAAAAAGGGATCCTGATTTATATTGTCGTTTCCATAGAGATGTAGGTCATGACACGGAGGACTGTTGGGACTTAAAGCGAGAAATCGAATTCCTTATTCAAAGGGGAAAGCTGGGTAGATTTTTGAAGGACAGTACAAATGCCGAACGGGATAATGAGGGTAGAAGCGATCGGTCTGATAATTGGCGAAAGCCTTGGAAGCAAAACAATACGAACGATGGAGCGGGACAGAACAGGAATTCAGACGACCGACGCGACATGAGAAGACAGTCCCGGGTAAGAGGCGACAGAAATGTCGGTCAACAAGATGACCGACCGGTTAGGGTCATAAACATGATTTCTGGTGGCAGTGCAGCAGGAGGGTCCACCGTCAGAGGAAGAAAGAGCTATGTCAGGCAGGTCGTTGAAGACTTGTTAGCAAAGAAAAAGAGGCAAAACGATGGGGTGATCTCGTTTGACAAATCTGATCTGGAAGGTGTTAGCTGTCCTCATGATGATGCATTAGTGGTCATTTTGAATATGGATGGTAGCGAGGTAAAACGATTAATGATTGACACAGGTAGCTCGGTCGACCTACTGTATTATGATGCATTTAAGCAGATGGAGATACCGGAGGAGAGACTATTGCCAATAGAGGAACCCATCAAAGGGGTAATAGGAGCATCAACCTACCCATTCGCTCGAGTTTTCTTGCACGTAAAATTTGGACAAAAGCTACGTCAAACAGAGAGGAATGTTGAATTCTTGGTGGTAAAGTTTATCGGAGCATATAACGCAATAATTAGAAGAGCCAGCTAAAACGCCCTCAGAGCAATTGTTTCGACCTACTATCAAGCAATGAAATTTCCAACACCTCATAGAGTCGGTCTTGTCAGGGGTCAATAAAGAATAGCAAGGGAATGCTACATGGCGAAAACGAGGACCCTCGGTGAGGCGGTAGTTTTGACAAGTTCCCTTGACGTGAGAGCCGATGAAAAAACTGAGAGGATGAACCCTGCTGAAGAAACACGACAGATTATATTAGATGAAGAAGACAGATCCAAATTCACAAATCTGGGCTCTAAACTTGAAAAAGGGCTGGCCAAAGAGATCACAGATTGCTTGATAGAGAACAGATCGGTCTTTGCTTGGGTACCGAGCGACATGCCTGGAATCTCTCGAGGTATTCGGAAAGACTACAAGCCAGTCAGACAGAAGAAGCGGTGGCAAAGCAAAGAGAGGTAGGGGAGATCGAGAAAGAGATCAAAAAATTGCTTGATGCTGGGTTCATTCGGGAAGTCAAGTACCCTGAATGGTTGGCAAACGTGGTACTAGTGAAGAAGAAAAACGAAAAATGGAGAATGTGCATCGATTTCACTGACTTGAACAAAGCATGCCCAAAGGACAGCTTCCCCCTACCCAAAATCGATCAGTTGGTAGACGCTACATCAGGGCATGAGCTCCTCAGTTTCTTGGATGCTTTCTCCGGTTATCACCAGATACAAATGAGTCTTGAAGACGAAGAAAAGAAGGCTTTTATAACCGACCAAGGCACGTATTGCTACCGGGTAATGCCGTTCAGTCTGAAAAATGCAGGGGCTACTTATCAGAGGCTCATTATGGAAGTTTTTAAGAAACAGATCTGCCGAACAGTTGAGGCTTATGTGGATGATATGATGGTCAAAAGCAAAACGGCTGCCGAACATATGGAAGATCTTAAAGAAGTCTTCTTGACCCTCAACAAATTTCAAATGAGGTTGAATCTTGAAAAATGCGTCTTTGGTGTGGCATCCGGAAAATTCCTGGGATTCATGATAACACAACGGGGGATTGAAGCAAATCCAGAAAAGATTGAAGCTATTGTTCAAATGCCCTCACCGCGATGCTTAAAAGATGTTCAAATATTGATAGGGCGGATAGTTTCTCTGAGTAAATTTGTCTCTAGGATGGGGGACAAGTGCCTCCCATTTTTCAAAATTTTAAGGAAGGCGGACGTGACCCATTTCCAATGGATAAACGAGTGCGAGAGAGCGTTTTAGCATTTGAAGGAATATCTGACCAGTCCGCCTATTTTGCAAAGCCCCGTTGAAGGGGAGAAGTTAATCATTTATCTAGCAGTAACAGACGGGGCGATCAGTGCAGTTCTCGTTCGTCAGACGGGAATGAACAATTCCTGATCTATTACGTCAGTAAGGTTTTGAACGGCCCAGAAGCGCAGTATGCACCTATTGAGAAGCTGGCCCTATCATTGATAACCGCAGCACAGAAACTTCAGTCCTATTTCCAGAGTCACACAATCGAGGTATGGACCGATCAACCTCTCAGACAATGTCTTCAAAAGCCTGAAACCTCTGGATGGTTGGTAAAATGGGGGGTAGAGCTGGGAGAGTTCGATATATACTACAAACCACAGACAACGATCAAAGCTCAAGTATTGGCAGATTTTGTCGCAGAAATAGAGAAGCATTCTTTTCTCTTTTCTTTTCTATTTTGCTTCTTTAATCTTATGTCATAACATTGAGGACAATGTTGTTCTAGGTGTAGGGGAAAGATATATAATACATGTGGGTGACTATGTGGTCTTGCCTTTCTTTGATTCTCTTTTATGTCTTTGCATGCTTATGTTGTGTGTTAAGCCATGAAGTTTTGTCATATTAGTTTGGATGAGATTGAGTGTGTGCATGAAATTAAACTAGGCTATGTGAGTCTAAGGTGAACCATGTTGATTAATTGCAATAACTAGTCTTGTACACTTAGTCTAAGTTTGACATTAAGCTAGGCTATGTCATTCTATTTTCTTGTATTATATGATGCTCCTCTAATCAAGCTTGCCTTTAGAACTTGCACTGAACCAAATTGAATTTGATTGATTATATGGTTTTTGGAAATGATTAAGGCCTTCTTTGTTTTAAGCCCCTTAGCTTAAATGACCTATTGAGTTATTTTTCCCTTACAAACCCTTTTGAGCCTTTAACTCTGTTTTGTTAATTAATCACCTTACATTGAAACCCAAAAATCCCTTTAGCCTTACCCTATCACAAGTTGAATGAAGTACTAAGTAAGCATTTTTATTTTGGGACTTTTGTTCTATATTGTATTTTGAGATATTTTTATAGGTACTTCTACTTGTATGTTTGTGAATTTATGTTGCTATTATTTTGTCTTGTTTTTTTTTAATTATTTTCCCTTTTTTAACGTTATTCAAGTAAAAAATAGAAAAAGAAAAAAAGGGGAAAAAGAAAAAAGAAAGAAAAGAAAAAGAAAAAGAATAAAGCATAGTAGCATTAGTTAGTAATGAGTAGTTGTAGTCCCTTGTATTCATATGTTTATCTCAGAATTTAATTTAAGTGTCCATTTTTACTTGGTACTTTGTGAATGCTTGCGATTAACCCTTTGCTATTTTTACCTTACATTTGAACCCAGCCCCATTACAACCCATAATAAAGTCCTTTTGATCTATGAGCTCATGTAATTTGAATGAATGATAACTAGTGAATTTGCAAGCTTATGGTAGTGCAATTTGTTAGAGGAAGATTTGAGAGAAACACTTTAACCTTAAGCACTTGAGCGTAAAAAGAGAAATCTGTGAGAAGAATTCACCTTGGTTTCATACTTGCCTTTGAACAAGAATGTCTTAATTTGACTTTGTCTATTTGTATCGGTGAAAAGTGATTATGATGTATATTGCAATCTAAGTCTTATTGGCCCAAGTTTAACAAATTGTGTGAACTTAATCTTATGAAGGAGGAATTGATAGAGTGTAGTGGTTTGGTATATTTGCTCGAGGGCGAGTAAAGATCTGGTGTGAGGAACTTGTTAAATTGTCATTTTTGTGCTAATTTTGAATATAAATCTCTTTAATGTGTTGAAATTTGACAAACTCACTTGGTCATACATATTTTCATATCATTTGGATAGGTTTTTATTACTAAAAGTGATCTTTATGGTTTTATATGATTATTATTTAAATTATTGTGCCTTACATTTAATTTGTGTTTATATAGGCAAAAATTGTCGTATTTTGGTTTAACTGAAATAAATTATTTTTTAGACAATTGATGCTGCATTATTTATAATTTTTATTGTAAGATACATGGAGAAATTAGACTACAAAAAGATTAAGAAGTAGTGATCCAAAGCATTGAAACAACTTGAGAAGAGAAGCTTAAATGCAAGCATCACTTTGACAAAAATGACAACATGAGAGAGGAGTGGAATGCGTTGAAACAGCAGTGTTGAGACATTGAAAAAGACACAAAACGACAAGTGGCTCGAAGGGTTTTGTGCGGGGGTCTGGACAGAACCAACTTATTTAATTGTCACATCAAAAAGAGAAAGGGGGCAGCATTGAAAGGAGCCGGGCGTGGGCGACGTTGAAGGCAGCTGGGCGTAAATGCGTGCTGACTGGGAAAAACAAGAAAAAAAAACGTAGACGTGGGAGGCTTATGAGTGCGGTGAAGGAGGCGTGGGTTGTTTTGTCTGCATTGGTGGAGCTAAAAAACGAAGAGAACGCAAGCGTGAAAAACAACCCATCATGGCTGACCGTTGGAGCTCATTGTTGGCAGCATCTTCAATGATTTTTTGTGGCTAATTCATCATAATCCTCTTATTCAATGACAATGGCAGAAGTTTGGATTTTTATAGGAGAATTTAAACTGCAATTATCTTCTATCCATTGATTATTTAGTTAGTCTTAGGCCTTAGGTTAACTATTTAATTATTTAGAATTGTGTATTAATTATATCTTTGAATTTGAAAATTCTGTGACTGGATTATTGTTAGCAATTGATATTGTGCTGACATTTTTGGGTTTAATTTCATTAGTTTATTTTGGGTCAAGACTTTGTATTGAGATTTTAACAAATTTGGTGATTATTCAAGATGACTTGAATTATTGGATCATTATATCTGTTGCGAGTATTAATTATGTTTTCTCAATTATTGAGTAAAAATCGAGCATTGATTTTAGTATCCTATTTTACTATCCTGGTGGCAGTTAGTAGATTGGAATTTTGGAAAATAATTTTGTAACAATTTGAGGTGGCTCACTTGTTAGATAAAAAGCTTGATTATACTCTTGGTTCGTTTATTTTAACTCCAACATCTGCTGAAGTGATGATTGCCTGAGCTATTGAACTGGAAGATTGCGTTTATTATCGTTAGTTAATTTCGTTTTTCTTCTTATTCCATTCACTTACTATAATTTCATATCACTCATTTTAAATTTTAAAATACCAAAAACAACTCTTCAATGTTTATTTCAATTCGTTGCAAACTTTAGCAGTAATTGTTCAAATCAAACATCACTTTATAGTTTAGGTTACATTGCATTTAATTACTTAGGAAATTAATTTCATTTTTTTGGTTCCTCAAAGAAAACGACCGGAGATTGCGCTATATGTAATCCTTGGTTAAATTTTTTAAATAACCCCAAGGCGATATCGGAAAAAAAAGGTTATTTCAAAATTATTATTCAAAATTAATGGACTTATTTCTTAATTGTTCTCAGATGATTTTCAACATATGAAAGATGAAATTGGATCAAAAAATACAAGCAAAGTAAAGACAATTCGAATTCTCAACTAGTAGAAAAATAATTGACTAAGCGTTAGCATCTACAAGGAAAAAGATTATCTGCAGAATCTGATTTGAAATCAGATTTGATCCACCTAAGATCTTCATGATTTTGGGAATCAAGTTATTGCCTTACTGATAGGGATCTGCGACCTAAATATGGGAGGAGGGTATCTGCTGAAGATCATGATAAGAGGGAAGAGGGAGAACATTGAAAATCATTAAAAAAAAGCCATTCACTGTTGACTTTAGAGAGCAATTTTTACGTTTTTGCAATAGTTTATGGTTTTTAAGATTTTTCGTATTTTTTTGCAAAAAGACAAAGAATGGAGACTTTTTATTTTGCTATTCTTCTATTGGTTGTTACTTTTGTTATAAATAGCTAAATCTTTCTTCTTGGTTGAAGGAACCACTTTATCATCTAGTATGTGTGAGATTTCTAAATAAAGTTTATTTCATTGATGAATATTAAGTGTCGACCGAATTGCTTTTCATGATTGAATTGATTGATTTTTAGAGTGCACAACCAGGAATTGATTTGTTTAATTTATAGACATATTAGTAGGATTTGATGTTCAATTTGCCTAATCCAAAGCGACAATTTAGATTATCATCTTTACGTTAGAATTTGGAAATTCTAAGAAGATGCTTAACTTGATTAAATGCATGTCGTACGTGTATTGTCTTATTCATTGGTTTCTTAGTTCTTAAAACTATTAATCAATTAAACTTAACCTCGTATGTAAATTGTTGACTAATAAGAATGTTCAGAATATATGTTTCTATTCATTTAATATTAAAGGAAAACATCATCCGATGAATTTTTGTTAATGGACTGAGTTTTATATCGTGAATCCATATTAGTTTGATAACGTAGGTAACCTGAAACTAAGGTTTGTTTACTGAATTTTCAGATCTTATTATTTTTGTTAATTTTCAATTTTTGTTATTTTTAATTTCTTAAATTTACGTGAATTAAACCCCCTCTGCCCCCTCCTTAATTTGTTTTAGTTTTAAACTCATACAATTTTTACCGTTAAAATTTTTGTAGGAACGATCTCAACTCTTTACTAATTACATTTTTCATTACTAGAGTTAATATTAATTTAGTTGCAGGTGACAACAGTACTACATGGTCTCCTTATAACATATTCAATTATTTATAGGAATGACAAAAGTGTGCGACCTTCAGCTCAATCCGAAATAGTTCGGGCAACACTAAACAAATTCTAAGGTAAAAGATGATCAAATTTGAAGGTAAAAACATGGAGGAGAACAAATCCAGACCACAATTATTTTATTTTTTATTCTCTTACTAAAACCTCTATTTGCTAATATTTCTCATTTTTTCTCGAAAGAAAGAATTTGAGGAACAGTAACAGGTTCCAGAGAACAGACTTCCCGGCATTAAGCTTGTAACTGTTACAGGAATATCCATCCTTCTCTTTGTAGGAGTGAAGAACGTGGCTCATCTTCCCTATGAAATCCTTGCAAGCTTTTGGGACTTCATTGTTTTTTGTTTCCAGCACCATTCGTAGCAACTCCACTCTGTAACTCTCTATCAGTCTCTTAGTTTCGCTCACTGCTTCTTCTTCAGTCATGCATTTTTGAAGCATTCTTAGGATTACACAGTTCAGCTTACCCTCTTCGTATTCTCTCTGCAAAAATTGTTCATTTTTGGGTTTGCAGGAAACAAAAAAAGTTGAGAGAAACTTGGAATGGTGGTTGGTGATGTTTCGTGTTTGT
>JAOTIZ010000007.1:23378789-23391141 GCA_027123425.1 Erythroxylum panamense | reverse complement strand
ATAACAAACTAAATATATAGATTTTTATTTTTATTTTGATTATAAATCTCAACTAAATAGATTTTTATTTTAAATTTTTTAATTACAAATCTCAACTAAATACATTTTTAATAAAAATAAAAAATAGAAACTAAAAGAATATATATGTATATATATAATCAAAGCCAAACCATCATTTGTTCAAGCAACTTGTAGAGGTTAGGAGAGTTGTTCTTTCAGCATTGATTATGGTCTACTTTTTGAAAGGTTTTAAAAATCAAACCGGACTGTTCGGCTGACCCGAAAAAAGTTAAACTGACCGGTTTTTATACATAGAGGTTATTAGGTAAAACAGAACCAAACCACTGACCGGTTCAAACTTTTTTCAGTCAAATCAGATGGTGCGGTTCGGTTTTTAAAACCTTGGTTAAGAGTGAATTAGATGCTGAATTTGTGACACAAAAATCTAGAAAACTGCAAACAGGGATTTTTCACTATCTTTAGGTGTACCTGGAAATAAAATTTCATTGTCCTTAAGATTTTTATATATAACCCTAGTTTATAAATAACTTGATAAAGGTTGTATAAGAAAGGTTATTTTCATATCATTCTCTTGTATTGTCTTCTCATGGTAATGAAAGAAATCTATCTCTTTGTCCATAAATGTAGATCACATATTAACCACATAAATTATATGTTTTTGTTCGTCTATTTTCTTCTTATATTATTTAGTTTATACAACAATTAGTAGTAGAGCAATTGGTATCTCAATAATTAGTATCTCAATAATTGGTATGGAAGTAATTGGTATTGGTATCAAAACATAAAGTTTTCTTTACGAATCTAAGGTCTTCTGTGAAGACATAACTTCACAATTTTGATATTAAGAATTTTAATTGATTAAATAGTTTCACTTTATGGAAGGTGAAAATAAGGGTTGTTCATGTTCATTAGAGATGCATAGTAGCAATAGAAGGGGAAGAAAAATTATCAAAGAATTTAAGGGGTCAAAGATGGAAGAGATTTTGTCAAATGCACAATGTTGTACTGTTAAGTTTAAGAGACGAAATCTTAAGAAAGGTGGATGATGAAACACTTTCTGCTTCGTCGTAGAAATGACTTGAAAGTAAGTATTCCTTGATAAATTGTTATTAAAATAATATTTGTATACCTTAAGCATGATGGAAAGTACACAAATGAAATACTATATAAATAATTTAAATCAATTATCTTAGATTTACAAGGTGTTAGAGGTAAAATTAAAGATGTGGATCAAATAATAATCCTTTTGTGATCCTTGCCTAACTCATATAATAACCTTGTTGATATCATATCATATGGTAAAGAGATTATTTTCATTAGTGATGTGAATGATGTTATACAATCCAAAGAATTTAATAAAAAGATCTCTAAAATATATAATGATGGATGATATTTAGATCTAGTTATTACTAAATTTTTTAATGCTTTAACTGTAAAAAAAATATAATGATGGATGATATTTAGGTCTGGTTGTTACTAAAATTTTTAATGCTTTAATTGTAAAATTTTTTTTTAAGGATTATCCATAGTGAAAGAAGGGAAATAGAAAAAAGAAAATGGATGCAAAAGCAAGTGTTGATGTAGTGTAGGAGACTTTCAATAAAAGGAATGGAAAGGGCAATAATGTTTTCATTATTAGCAATTCTAATTTTGCATATTGGTAAGTTATAGACACTGATGCATCTTATCATATGACTTACAGTAAGGACTTATTATGCTCTTTTAAAGAATGGAATGGTGCTCTTAGATTGGGTGATGATAAACAATATTCTATCAAAAGCGGTTGTTTAGTAAATATCCAAATGCCTAGTTGAATTGTTAAAACATGAGATGCCTGTTCTTGAATTTTAGTATAATATAATTTTCATAAGTACTTTTGATAGTTAAGGGTATAAGTTTTTAAGTGCTAATGGCTAATACTAAGTGTTAAAGGGTGTCATGATTGTGAAGGAAAAAAAATAGTATAAAATCTATATATTGATAAGAAAACAATTATAAGATCGATTTCTATCTCTCAATCTTCAAGGTAGAATGATAATGGTATATAGCTATGACATTGTAGGTTGAGTCACATAAGTGAGTATGAACTTGAAATATTGAGTTTAAAAGGGTTGTGAGATGAAATTTTATCTAGTAATATAAAATTATATGAGTTTTATATTTTTGATAAGCAGCAAAGAGTCAAATTTGGTTCCATAAACACGCTTCAACTGACCTTTTTTGTTACATTCATTCAAATTTATAAGGTCCTACTCTGGTTTAATCACATAGAGAATGTATTTACTTTGTTACCTTAATTGATAACTATTCACAAAAGTTTAGTTTTATTTTATGAAATCGAAAGATGAAGTGTTTGAAAATTTCAAGAAGTGGAAAATTATGATTGAAAAACGTACCAATAAATTAATAGGTCAAAACAGATAATAAGCTGAAATTCTATAATAAATCATTTGATAAGCTCTACAAGAAGGAAAGTGTAGTGAGGCACTGCATTGTACGTCATACATCACATTAAAATAGAGTTATAAAATCGATAAACCAAACACTTACACAGTGTGTTTGATGTATATGATTAAATGCTAAACTTTTGAAGAAATTTTGTGTATAAACAGTTAACATTATTGCTTATTTGCTGAATACATCTCCATCAATTGTTATCAATTTTAAGACTCCTCAAAAAGTATAGTACAATACTCCCTCTTATTATTTTATTTTGTAGATATTTGGTTACCTTACTTATACTCGTGTTAATGATGGTCAACTAGAGTCTAAGGCAATAAAATGCATTTTTTGAAGGTATGACACTAAAGTTAAAGGGTATACCTTATAGGATAATAAAAATGATAAAACTTTAAGATTTGTTATTGCAGAGTTATTACTTTTGATAAATCTCCTATATTTGGCTAAAAAGAGGAGCTTGATGATTCTTGCAAGTAAAAATGGTTAAGGTGTTAACAAAAATGTGGATTTGAGATTGAAACTCCACAATAATAACATCAACAAGAACACTCAGCAAGAGTTTCACTGAAACATAGAGTCTGAAGAGGTTCAGTAGTACCTAGCCTTACCCCTGTCTATAAGAGAGGTTGTTTATAATAAAATTGAAACTCCAAAGAAGATATTTAAAAACAAATTTATAAATGTGCAGGAGAAACAATCACAAAGTACAATAATAAGAACAAAGAGAGAAATTAGAAAACCTGCCAAACATTTAGCTTATGTTGATATTAAAAAAACTAATCTTATTGCATATGCCTTAGTAGTAGCTAAGAATACAGATCATGATGCATCACGAATTTATAAAGAGGTAGTGGATAGTAAAGAAGCATGAGGATATTTGATGTATGCTATGACATGCACAAGATTGTCATGCACAATTGGTAGTGGTAGTATTGACTAAAATCATTTTGGTCAATATTACCACGAAGATTGATGTATGCTATGACATGTACAATTGGTGATTGACTAGAATGATTTTAATTATGATGGAGATATCTTAAAAATGAGATATTTGACATATATCTTTTCCCTCTTTAGAGGTGTGGTCAATTGGAAAGTCGCGGTTTCAACTTACAATTTCTTTGTCTATAACAAAGCAAAATACAAGTCATTGATGAGAAGGATTAAAGAAGGGATATAGTTGTGTAGCCTCATTGATAATTTGGATATGAGTGTTAAAAACTATTGTCATTTATAGTGATAGTTAGAGTGCATTGAGTTTCGTTAAAAATCCTATCTATCACAAGAGATCAGAGTATATTGATATCAGGTTGAACTTCATATAAGATGTTATTAAGGAAAAAAGTGATATATATATATATAAGATAATTATAGTTAAGAACTCAACTGATATCTTGACTAAGTCATTACCTATAGAAAAGTTTAAATGTAGCTTAAACTTGATGAATGTTCACATAACTTAAAGCTCTTAAGGGTTTATATGGTAGGTGTGATTCTTGGTCTGGCATTGCAGAATTCAATTCAAGTTACAGAATTGTGAAATATGCCTTGAATTAAGGTGGAGAGTGAAATCACATAAATAAAATGATGTCAAACATATACATGAGAATAATGTTGAACTCGTATTGATCATAATAAGAAGTCAAAAGCAAACCAACGCTAGTGTCAAGTGTGGATCAGGCGTCAGACTCAAGACACAAATTCTGAAGATACGCAAAAATAGAATTTCAGTGTAGAATTTTGACTTTTGATATGTAATCCTATTTTACAAATATTTTAAAAGGATTGTGGTTCTGTCGGATTTTGTTGGGGCTGGGCGCTGCAACTTGGATCCATGAGATTGACTGGTTCTGATTGAGAGATACCTGTAAAACAGTAAAGGTACTTCGGGGGTTGATTTCCGGTAGGCCCCTCCGACATTCAAGTCAGTCTCTTGAGAGAGTTTTGGTGGCTAGTGAATAAAGAAAAATAGGGTTCTCCAAAGTCATACCTGTTTCATGTTGAGATAATGAATTTATATGACTAATACCTATAGGAATTAAGTTAATCCTCAAATGATGGGCCGATCGGTCCATGCGTCGTTCTGAGTTTGGACTTGGGCCTAGCACGACCGACCCAACCAGATTGTATAAGAAAGATTGCTGTCATACTATTCTCTTGGTATTTTCTTCTCATAATAATAAAAAGAAATTTAGCTCTTTATCTAAGTTAAAGTCACATATTGATCAAATCACATGAATTTTGTATTCTTATTTTATTTATTTTCTTCTTATATTATCCCATTTATGCGAGAAATTGTATAAAATAATTGATATCTTAACAAACATCTCCACATCAACAACGAGAAAAATAATGAAAGACTGCAAATCAGTTATGGTTTCTGATGATCAATCAAACTCCCGCAAAGGACATTTGCTCCTGCAAAAATTGAGCTTATCTCAACAAGAAAAGAAAATCCAATCCAATCAACAGAAAAGAAGGGTATTGATCAATCTGAATTATGAGTACTTACCATAAGAAATGTAAACCTACTTTAGGAAAATGACGGTGCACGTCGAAATTCCGAGTTCTTAAGCCTCGAAGAGCGTGTTTCATGATATTTATGGAGAACTTTTATCAGAGCTCGCGCTTTGCTGCTAGCATGAGACGTTCCTTCTGTTAGAAGCGAATATAGCGAACTCATGAGAAAAGGGTCTTTTGCCAAAACCTCAATCACTTCCAGGCCACCACTTTGGCACAAAGATAACAAGATTGAAGCACAATACTCTTTTCCAGCTTTTTGTGGTAAGGACTGCAAGTTTCTGATAATCAAAGGAATTGGAGAAGTTTGCAGGATTTCTAATGCCCCGTCAAAACGATCAGCTATAGCGGCTAAAACTACTAGCGAATCTGTCTTAAGCTCATCCCTATTCGAAGAAGATAGAAACTCGATTAGAAATGGAACAATACCAGATTCAAGCACTCTACGATGGTTTCCTGGATCTAGAAGTAGCCCGAAAATTGCAACCACAGCGTTCTTTTTCCCGCAAGCTGTTCCCGTCTTGATCAGTTCGACGAGAGCGGGAACTGCCTCAGGCATTTCTCCTATGTATTTTCGATATCCCTTCTCCGAAGCAATGTAGAAAAGTGTTGCAGCAGCTATTTGTCTTGCTTCCAAGCTCAATCCCTTGCTCAGGACCGCGAGAATTGGCCTCAATCCATCATTATCAATTACCATCCTCTTGCCACTAGTATGTTTTGATAGCTTGAGTAGAGCTGCAATGGAGTTCTCTTGAGTAGAAGCATCTAGTGAAGAAAGAAGGTTTAGAAGAGGCAGGATTGTGCCAGCTTCAATCAAACATGAGCGGTTAAAAATGTTTGATTTTCCAAGCAATCGAATCTCGTAAGCAGCCTTTTTTTGCTGTTCATTCGAACCAAAAACTAGTCTTCTGGCGAGATTCCGAGACAGGAATTTCATAGTCTCAGCAGCTACAGTATTGCCAGGAACAATAGTTCTTGGTATATCTAGGCTACTTTTCCCTGATTTAGACACAGAAATGCCATGACCAGAGCAAAACTGCTGGATTAGCTTTCTTAGAGATACGTTGGGGACCATTTCTGTGCCCGACAGCCTCTCTCCTGTTTTGGGACAGATTGTATTTCCAGCCTTGAGCCACTTTTGAATTGAGGATCGATCATAAGTTTGTCCTGTCGACATTGTTACAGGATCAGTCATTAGCTCTAATGAAATTGGGCAGTGAAAATCTTTTGGATTTAAGCAAGTAATGCTCTCCTGGCTACATCTTACATCACTCTGATCATGGTCCCTATAGTCCGTTGTTTCAAACATCACTACCCTGCAATAAGTCATCAACCCCAGCAAGCTGTTCAACAATGGAACATGTCTCTGATCACAACGTGACTGGTTTCGAATCTCTTCTTCCAGAAACTGAATTTCCTTGTTACAAGAACTCCATTTTTTGATCTCAAGATAGTCAAGAAATCTCTTAAGAAAGCTTGCTTCAGGTTCAGTTCCGTTCTGAAAGAAATCCAACATCAAATTAACTTGCTTTAAGGCCAATTCGTCATCGGGGTCTAGCTCAAACTTGACCTTACGTGCATGTTTTGCTACTAATTCAACCAATTCCTTAACTTCACAACAAACTTCTATTAAACTCAAAGGCAGAACATCAAGGGCTGTAGCGACAGCGCGAATCAATAGTTGAAACTGATAAGTAACAAGCTGAGACTTCATTAACATCCAAAGCCTGGCACCTTCACGCGTGCAATCCTCGAACAAGCATTGCACTTTTTGAAACGTGATGTGTAGCTCGGACAAGGAGAGAACAACTGATTCAGACCGAACCATTTCACGGTCCCTTATCTCCTTGAAGAATATAAGTAGAACTTCAATCTGTCTAACGGTTTCCCGGGCATTCCTCCTTTGTGTGGCAAAGAACTTCGATTGGAAACTGCAGATCTTCTGAGAGAGAGTGATCAAAGAACGGATAAGGGTTACCAGAGAGATGTCCTCACAAGGATGAACTGCCCAAAATGTGAGAACCCGGCGGTCGTTAAATTCGAAGTTTTGAACCATTTGAAATGAGTGGGGAAAAACAGACAGTTTCTGCTCTGTTCTTTCTAAGAGAATGTTGAGGAACAGAGAAGATTCTCCAATTATAGAAAGGGAGGGAGAAAAATCTGTGAGAACAGAGAAGATTTTCAATGTTTCAGATGTAAATGGGTTTATTATTATATATTTACGAAATTGCATCCGTATGTTTCATAACCATATTGGTACCATTCGTAATTATTATAAGAATCTGTAATCACAACATAATATTTAGTGTAAACATTTGCAAAAGATACACTTTAGGAGTTCTATCACTTGAGTTTTAAATGATTTGGTTCATCCAGGACACTGAAGTTGCAACAAGTTTGGAACCACTTGGTAGATTTGTTATTTGTATAACTTAGAGATGCAAAAGTGAGTGAAAGATTGAGATTGAGGTTTGAAGCTAAGACATTTGCTTTGGAGTGTAAAACTAAAAGGTATGATTGCATCCTAAAGATGCTTATAGCTCAAGTTTTTCTTCTTTTTTGTCGGATAATGAATGTAAGGTCAAAATTTCTTGGATTCGATAATGGTGAATCGATCATATTGGCTACACTTTCAACTTAATAAGAGTGAAAAACAGTACTCGAGGTTTGGGGGGGTGCCGAGACAAATGTTTATTTTATTTTTAATATTTAATATTTAATAAAATTGAAAAGAACTTTAAAATTGTGTTTAACTTCAAATAAATACAATAGGTTCCTATTTAATTTTTCAAAATTAAACACATGTATGAAGTGCATGGATGCATGTTATACGTAATGATGTGCATGGATGTATGTTCAGTTTGTAAACATGTGTGACATTTTGTTCAGAAACGAAACGATAGCCGCTTTAATATAGGGACTAGATAGGATATGGTTGTATGGGATGATCTCCAAACTAATGACATTAAATGATCAGACCCTGTGGACTTACTTGCCAGATGCTTTGATTGTAAATCTGGGGTCAGACTACGAGAATCCATTTTGTTCTGTGGTTTGGGAGTGGGACTCGTACCTTTTTTATTTTGTTCCCTTTGATCACACTCATCTATGAGCTCACCCGTCTGTGGGCGCTGGGAGTTGAACATGTAACCTCAGGGTTTTGTTGGGTACAAGACCCCTCAAGTGGTAGGAGGCGTGGATCTTGCACCCAACAAAACCCTGAGGTCACAGGTTCGACTCCCAGCGCCCACAGACGGGTGAGCCCATAGACGAGTGTGACCAAAAGGGACAAAACCAAAAAAGTGCGGATCCCACTCCCAAACCAGTCTGAATCTAGTAGAAGGCAAGAATTCGTTTCAGTTGGGATTATGCACTCAACTTTATGTGATGATTTAAACCAATCTGGAGATTTGTTACTCTTGACATAATCTTACGTCAATCTTGTAAATGTGTATTCTTTCAGGAAAACTTTCAGAACATGTAAATTCAGTTTCATCGGTGTGTATATATCGTTACTTCTCCCTGAGAACCATAATTATAGTTGTGTATATTTAGAACCATAATTATAGTTGTGTATATATATATATCTGTCATATAGATGATAGATAATTCTTCCCCACAAGCACCGAGTAACTTCAATAGGTTTTTGTTTTCATTTTTTGGATTCTTAGGAAAGCTATTATTCAGGATCTTTGACAGAAAGACGATTTTGAGGTTATTACAAGCCCACTCACTCTAAATTTCCAGGTAATGGCTTTCATTTCAATTCACTATCAAGGATCCTGTCAATGCTTTTGGAATACTACTGGTGAAAACTTCTAATGCATCAATTTGGGAAGCATGCATGAAAAAGAACTTGTGATCGCACTGGAGATGAGCACTTGTATACCAGAATCTGTTGTAGTTGGCACAAAAGGGAGGCAAAGAACAGATTTCTGCTGCTGTCTCAGTTTTCAGTTTTAAGTGCTGATTCTCAAAGTCCACAAACAGACTTCGTAGGCAAGCATTGTTTGTCAACCCTCCATATTTGACATTTGTAGCCTCTATAATTTTAAAAAAAATTGCTTGAATTTAATGTTGTTTTCTTCTTTCCTTTGTTGTGTAAAGAGAGAGGGGGAATGAGCTCATGTAGGAGAAGATTGCATCGTGGAATTAATCAAAACATGAAAAAGAGAGTTGAAGAGAGAAAACATTAGTAAGTGAGAGAGATTTAAATAGTGTTGATTAAACCTTCGATCGAATGGTTGTTCGTGGTCCGATCGAGCTCAAACTTTGAAGACTTACTCTACGCTGGTGGTTGTTCATATCCATTGGTCTGAATCGTGATCAGAGTTCTGATTTTTTGATGATTCACAATCAAAGTTGGGATGACTTTTGAGATCCTAAAATTATGACATTGAGCAGTTTTGATCAAGCTCAAAATCAGATAGTAAAACGTGGTGCAATTGAGCTGAAACTTTGACAGCTGGTAGAGGACACGTTGATCTTGATATCCAACAGTAATTTGCTATTTGGAGATCTTTTGGGTGATCGGCTCAGGTTGTTTTGGAGAGTGTGATTCTAGGTGATTTTGCAAACTCTCTTATTAATTTCTCTTATTGTTATTATTGATGTTGTTGTCAAGAATTGATGTATTCTTGATATTATTGTTACTGCCTATAATGAGATACTAGATAGAAATTGTTATTATACCCAATATTTGTTGATATTGGAGATATTACCTGGAATTTTGTCCCATGGTTTTTACTTCTCACATTAAGGAGGTATTCCACTTAAATCGTGGTGTTGATTTTAATGGGTGCTGCATTAAATTATTTCCTAAAGGTTTACACAAGTAGGTAGAATTAATTTATATCCAGGATTGTGCATAACACATTATTATTGTATCGACTAATTGGTGGGTCACTTCTGTTGCAACTACCAGCGTTTCTCCTATTAGATTGGTATCAGAGCTTTAAGTTTCAGGTGCATTTATTATTTTGTGATAAAGGTTTACACAAGTAGGTATAATCAATTTATATATGGGGTCGTGCATAACACATTATTATTATATCAACTAATTGGTGGGTCATTTCTGCTGCAACTATCGGCGTTTCTCCCATTAGATTGGTATTAGAGCTCTAGGTTTCGAATTCGTCTATTATTTTGGGGTAAACATGGAAGGTAATATATGCGGGATGGTGAGTTGAATGACTCCAATTATCATGCTTAAAGAGGTAAAATGGAGGATATACTCTTTGTCAAAGGTTTCATGATTCTATCTTTGCCACTAAAAAGTCGGAAGGTAAAAGTGATGATGAATGGAATTTGCTCCATCAGCAGGTATGTGGTATTATTAGACAATGGGTAGATAACAATGTTTATAACCTCATTGTTAATGAAACTCATGCATGCACATTGTTGATAAAGCTAGAAGAATTATATGCTAGCAAAACAAGGAACAATAATATGTACCTAATAAAGCAACTGATGTATTTGAGATACCAGGATGGTACTCTGATGTGTGATTACATGAACACATATCAAGTGTCATTAACCAATTGGCAGGTACAGACATCAAGTTCGAGGAAGAGGTGCAGGTTTTGATGTTTCTCGGTTCTTTGTTAGATTTTTGAGAGATTTTTAGGAACTCACATACAAATTCAACCACAAGTTCTAAAACTTTCATGACTATGGATTCAGTCAAGAGTGCAATCCTAAATGAAGAGATGAGAAGAAAGGCGCAAGGTTCTTCTCCACATTCAGAAGTACATGTTACAGAAAATAGGGGGAGAAGTTAGAGCAGAGGTCCCAAGAATAGAGATAAAAGCAAAAGCAAGTTACGAGGTAAATATTCTAATATTGAATGGTATATTATGGTCAGAAAAGGCATATTCGAAAATTTTGTAGGAAACTAAAAAGGGAGAATAAGAAGAACAAGGGCAAAGAGAAGCAGAATGATAATGATGGTGACAATAATATATAGCGGGTCACAACCATTACTAAGGATCTTCTTTTGCATAGTGAGACCAACATAGTTAAAGTTGTCAGTCAGGATACTAGTTGGGTGATTGATACAGGTGCCATCATAAATTCTACTTCACAACCATTTCTTATCTTCTTACAGATCCAGTGATTATGGTCCTATAAGAATGGGTAATGACGGTATGACCAGAGCTGTTGGTAGTGGTGATGTGTGTTTGTAGCAATGGTATGGATACCGTTCCGTACCGGCCGAAAAACGGAACCGGTACGGTGGCAACGGTTCCGGGTACAAATTCCGGCCGGTACCGGCCGGAACCATAAATTCCGGTACGTTTCGGCACATTTCGGAAAATACGGAATTTTCCAGGGACCAAATAGCAAAAAAAAAAAATTTTAACCTAAAATCTACCCAGCCGCCCCGAGTCCCTACCCTTCTGGAACTCTTCCTCTCTCTTCTACGGCTTCTCCTCCTTCTTCTCCTCGCCGCCGCTGCTCCTCCCTCTCGGATCTCGTCTCACCGCCGTCTCATCGCCGTCCCCGACTTCTGGATTCTTCTTCGGCCTCCTCTCTCCCACGCCGCACGCCTCCTCTCTTCGCCGGTGTCTCTCTCTGTGTCTCGCGACTCTCTTTCTGCCGTCGCCGTCTCCTCCTCGCTTGGCCTTCGCGGATCTCCTCCTCACCGTCTCTTCTTCAACCGATCGGTCTCCTCGCCGCTCCTCGCCGCCTCTTCTTCGACGGATCGGTGTCCTCGCCTCTCCTCGCCGCCTACTCCTCCATCCTCCTCCTCGTCGACGCACCACAAGACCACCGAAGGAAGACCTGACCCTCAGACGACCGTCGACGAAGACCCGATTGTTTTGGGTGTATGTTTTTTATTTTTTGTTTGATTTTGAATGGAATTTTGTTGATGATTGCTTTTGTGATCCTAGGTGTTGTTGATTTGGTGTTGTTGTTGGATGGAGGTGGATTTGGGGAAAAATTGTAGGTTGTTTTCGACTGAGAACGAGGAAAACAAAAATGGTGGAATTGGGGCAAATGGTAGAGCCGTAGTATGTAGAGGTTGATTTGGAATGATGGTGGATTTGGGGAAAAATCTGAATGTGAGAAGTTGAAATTGACATTGAATTTTGTGATTTTGCCTTATGGATATCGAATGTGTGAAATTAAAATTGATTGGTAATTGGTATTGTTGGTCTGATTGAAAATTAAGTTTGGAATTAGAATAAAATTTGTAATTGTACTGAAAATTAAATTTGGAGTTAGAAATTAGATTTTGGCATTTTGTATTTTGGAATTAGAAATTGGAATTGGAATTGGATTTTTGAATTGATAGAAAATTAATTTTGAAATTGGAATTAGAATTGGATTGAAAATTGGTTGAATGGAA
>JAOTIZ010000007.1:23364554-23378689 GCA_027123425.1 Erythroxylum panamense | reverse complement strand
ACTATTTTGCAATTTTTAAAAAGTTTAGGGACTATTTTATAAATTTAAAAAATATCCCGAAACGGTACCCGGTACCGTTCCGTTCCAGAGCTCAATCCGGTACCGAATCCGGTACGGTATTCATAACATTGGTTTGTAGACTAGTAATGGCTCCAGGTTAGTCCTTAGAAATGCGCGACATATTCCTAATATATGGTTGAATATTATCTTTGTTAGTGAGCTTGACGACAATTGTTTTGGAAGTTCCTTCAAGAATGGTCAATGGAAAATCATCAAGGGTAACTTGATTGTAGCAAGAGGTTAGAAGCAGTCAAAATTGTACTTTATGTCAACAAAGGTTTTCAGTGACAATGTCAACACAATTTAGAATGAAGAGACAGTTACTTTATAGCATAAGAGGTTTGGGCACATGAGTAAGAAAGGTACGTCTTTATTGGCTAAATAAAATATCTTGTCAGGTATGGAAAAGGCAGAGCTCGAGAAGTGAAGTGATTGCTTAGCAGGCAGGCAAACTAGAGTCGCCTTCAAAAGCCATCCTCCTTAAAGGAAGTCACAGGTATTAGAGTTGGTACATTCTAATCTATGTGGTCATATAAAGATGCAGACACTTGGTTGTGTTAGTTATTTTGTGACATTCATTGATGATCATTCAAAGAGGATTTGGGCTTACTCTTTAAAGTTCAAGAATCAAGTTCTAGATGTGTTCAAGCAGAGGCTTCAGTTGAGAGAGAGGCAGGAAAGAAGATAAAATGTGTCTAAACATATAACAATAGTGAGTACATTGGCTCATTTGATGAATACTGTAGATGTCAGGATATTAGACATGAGAAGACTCCTCAGTTGAATGGCTTAGCTTAGAGGATGAATAGAACACTAGTGGAGAGAATAAGATGTTTACTATCACATGCCAAGCTACCACAATCATATTAGGGTGAGGCATTACATACAATTGTTCATGTTGTTAACCTCACACCTAGTGTTCCTTTTCAATTTGATGTATTGAACAGGGTTTGGTAAGGCAAAAATGTTTCTTGTGATCATCTAAGGATGTTTAGTTGCAAGGCTTTTGTGCACATTCCCAAGGATGAAAGGTCTAAGCTTTACTCGAAGACATGACAATTTGTGTTTATCAGTTATGGTCAGGATGAGTTTGGCTACAGGTTTTAGGATCTAGTTGAGAGGAAACTCATCAGAACTCTTAATGTTGTGTTCATGGAAGACCAAACCATTGAAGATATTGATATATCAAAGAAGACAATTTCAAGGTCTAGTGATGGTGTAACTGACTTGGATCCACTTCCTTTGATTGCAACCCTGCAAGAGGCAGAGGTTGATCTTTAGCATAATATGTTTGATGTAAATGGTGTAGATGAGCCCGTACAAGTTAAAGCAGAAGGTGTTGATCCTGTTCAATCAGTAGAACTAAAAGCCCCAGCACAAGATCCACTTAGAAGATCTACTAAAGTTAGACATCCTTCCTCTCAGTATCCTATCCATGAGTATGTGCTGCTGATTGACGGGGAAGAACCTGAGACTTATGAAAAGGTTCCACAAAATAAGAACAAAAAGGAGTGGTTTGAGGCTATGCAAGATGAGATGAGTTCCTTGCAGTAGAATCACACTTACGATCTGGTAAAGTTACCTAAGGAGAAGAGAGCTTTGAAGAATAAGTGGGTGTTCACGATGAAGCAAGAAGAGCATACTTCACATCCACAATACAAAGCCAAACTGGTCGTGAAAGGGTTCAGTCACAAAAAAGTTATTGACATCAATGAAATCTTTTCTCCAATTATGAAAATGTCGTCCATAATAGTTGTTCTTGGGTTAGCAGCAAATCTTGATTTGGAAGTCGAGCAGATGGATGTGAAAACTGCATTTCTTTATAAAGATCTGGAAGAAGAAATTTACATTGAGCAGCAAGAGGGTTTCAGGGTGCAAGTTAAAGAAAAGTATGTTTGCATATTGAAGAAAAGTCTTTACGGTCTGAAATAGATGTCGAGGCAATGGTATAGGAAGTTTGAGTCTATTATGAAGTAGCAGGGATACAAGAAGACTACGTCAAGCCATTGTTTGTTTTTTCACTAATTATGACTTTATTATTTTATTGCTTTATGTTGATGATATGTTGATTGTTGGCAATAATATCTCTAGGATTGAAGCTTTAAAGAAGCAATTGAGTAAGTCTTTTACTATGAAAGACTTGGGGCCAACAAAACAGATCTTTGGTATGCAAATTTCTTGAGACAAACCAGCCAGAAGGTTATACTATTCCTAGGAGAAGTACATCAAGAAGGTGCTTCAGAGATTCAACATGGACAAAGCTAAAGCAATAAGTACTCTACTTAGTAATCATTTCAAATTGAGTACTGAGCAAAGTCCATCTATTGATGATGGTAAGAAAGACATGGAGAAAGTTCCGTATACTTCAGCAGTGGGTAGTTTGATGTATGCTATGGTGTGTATAAAGCTAGACATAACTAATGCAATAAGTACAGTTAGTAGATTCCTATCTAATCTAAGTAGAGAGCATTGGAAAGCTGTGAAGTGGATTATGAGATATCGGGGCACTTCCAACTTATGTTTAAGTTTTGGCAGTGGGAAACCTGAATTGGTTGGTTATTTAGATTCATATATGACAGGAGACATTGATTCTTGGAAATCTACTTAAGGGTACCTGATTAATTTTACAGAGAGATTTGTGGCATGTCAATTGAGGCTACAAAAGTACGTTGCACTATCCACCACTGAGGCTAAGTTTATTACAGCAATAAAAGCAACTAAGGAGTGTTGTGGATGAAGAAATTTGTTCAACAACTTGGTTTCAAGCAGAAGCAGTAAGTGTTGCATTGTGACAACTAGAGTGTAATCAATCTTGGTAAGAATTATACATTTCATTTTAGATCAAAACATATCGATGTCAGGTATCATTGGATCTGAGATGCATTATAGTCTAAGGAGTTTGAACTTGAGAAGATTCATATTGACAATAATGGTTCTGATATGTTGACAAAGATGCTACCAAGAGGAAAGATTGAGACATGCAAGTTGCTTGTCGGGATAGCAGTTCGTTCCAAATAGCCAGTCAAATGTGTTGTGGAAGAGGAGATTTATTGGTCAACCCTCCATATTTGACATTTGTATTCTTTATAATTGAAAAAAATCTTTGTTTAAATTTAATTTTGTTTTCTTCTTTCCTTTGTTGTATAAAGAGAGAGGGAGAGTGAGCTAATATAGAAAAGGATTACATTGTGCAATTAATCAAAACAAGAGTGAGAGAGCTGAAGAGAGAAAACATTAGTGAGTGAGAAAGTTTTAAATAGTTTTGATTAAGTCCTCGATCAAATGGTCGTTTATGGTCTAATCGAGCTCAAACTTTGAAGGCTTACTCTACACTTGTGTTTGTTCATATCCAACGGTCAAAATTGTGATCAGAGTTCTGAGTTTCTAGCGATTCGTGGTCAAAGGTAGATTGATTTTCAAGATCCTAAAATTCCAACATTGAGCAGGTTTGATCAAGCTCATGATCGGATGGTGACAATTGATAGAGGACACATTGATCTTGATATCCAACAGTGGGTTTGATGTTTGGAGACCTTCTAGGTAATCTTCTTAGGTTATTTTGGAGAGTGTGATTCCTGGTGGTTTCGCAAACTCTCTTAGTGATTTCTCTTATTGTTGTTATTGATGTTGTTGCTGAGAATTGTTATTGTTACTGTCTCTAATGGGATACTAAAGAAAACTTATTATTGTACCCATTATTTGTTGATAATATTGGTTTTAACAGTTCAAGAAAGCTCTGCGAGAATGATTTAATAGATTTAACTTGAGAATGCCTAAATATATATAGGCTTACAACTTGTACAGAAATAATAATAAAATACCTATAATTGCTTAGCTAAACGTCAGCCCTTAAATTTGCATGATAATGTCAATCAGCATGATAATATCAACGTCAACTTAGCTAAAAAAAATTAACAATTGAATCTTATTTAATCCTATAGATTTCACAACTTTGTATCAGTTTTATTCGACAACTTTAACACTCCCCCTTAATTCAAAGGTGGTGATGTATAGACATGCCAAAAGATCTTCAAATTTTCTTAGGTTAAAGCTTTTGTGAACAAGTCTTCAAGCTGTTCTTCAGAACTACAAACTCCAACTTGATTTGCCCTTCAGTTGTAAGTTCCCTTATAAAATAGTGTTTGATCTCGAAGTGCTTTGTTCTTCCATGCATGATTAGGTTTCTTGTCATTGCGCCAGCTGACATATTTTTTTCACAAAAAATATGTAGCTTGTTCTTGCTTCTGGTTCAAGTCACCAAGAAATCTCCTCAACCACATTGCTTGGCATGCAGCTTTCGCAACTGCCACATACTCAACTTCTGTTAAGGATAGGGCTATAGTTGATTGTTTCTTTGAAATTCAAGCAACAAGACCTTATCCCAAAAGAAAACAGTTACCAATGGTGCTTTTTCTATCTTCTTGTGACCCTGCCTAGTCACTATCAATGTACCCCACCAACTCAAACTCCTTCTGCTTCAGATACCATATTCCAAGACCTATCTACATACCTAAGAATCTTTTTGCTGCTCCAACATTTATTGGATCACCATCAAACAAGGAAAAGGTACAAGCCTCCCCCTTAATTTCAAAGAGGCGACGTGGAATTCTGCCACATTCACTCCTTTGTAGTTGAACTGGTTCACTACCCGTGTCTTTCTGTGAGGACTTTAAGCTACTGCTACTAGCTGCTACTGATAAGGATCTTATTGCAAAGTTAACTTGAGGATTGGGCAATTGCTATTTCTGAATTTCTTCGATTTTTTTTTCATTCACAACTCGCTCCAAGGTGGGTATTGACTTTTCTGTAGCTTCCTTCTAGCTTAATTGCTCATTAAACTGAACATTTCAGCTCTCAACAATCTTCTTGCCTTCAGGATCATATAGTTTGTATGCTTTTGAATTCAAGCAATAACCAACAAAAATGTATCGCTTGGATTTTTTTAAATCTAATTTGGTTCTCCTAGAAGTTATTAAAGCATAAATACACATCCAAAAAAAAATTAAATGACTTACAGAGGGTTTTGATCCATGCCAAGCCTCATATGGAGTCATATTCCACACTACCTTTGTGGGAGATATATTCAACACATAAACTATTGTTGCTACCACCTCAGCCCAAAAATTGTCTTCTAGATCTTTTGTGTTGAGCATGGACCGAGTCATTTCCACAATGGTTTTGTTCTTACGTTCAACTATACCATTTTGTTCAGGGGCATAAGGAGCTGTAAGTTCTCTCTTAATGCCTTCTTCACAAAAACTGTTGAACTCTTTTGAGGTGAACTCTCCCCCTTTGTCTGTCCTTAGAACCTTCAGTTTCTCATTGTTTTGTTTTTCTTTTAGTGCTTTAAATATCTTGAAATTTTCGAAATTTTCTGATTTAAATGTAAGAAAATAAATCTAGCTCATCCTAGAAAAGTCATCAATAAAAAGTAAGAAATACTTACTGCCTGCATGTGATTCAGTCTGCATAAGGTCATAAATATCTGCATGCACAAGTTCTAGTTTCTTTTCTGCCCTTTTTGCTTGTCTTATAGGAAAGGACCTTCTCGTTTGTTTTCTTAGGGCACATCCCTCACATACATGCTTTAACTCCTTAACTGCTGACAACCCTTTCACCATTTCTTTGCTAGCAAGGAGTTGTAATCCTTTAACATATAGGTGGCCATAAAGTTGATGCCATAGATTAGTATCATCTTGTTTGCTGCTCATCATCCCATAAACTTCTTTGCTGGGGAAGTTTATAGGAAACATCTTGTTCTCGGTCATAGTTGTTTGCAGTAAAATTTCTCCTATTTTTTTCTTGATAACATAAGTATTCTTTTCAAATAAGACAATAACCTGAGTTAACAAGTTTTCCTATGCTTAGCAAGTTATGTGCCAAACTTGGTGCATAATGCACATTTGGATCATCTTCTCTTTTCCATTGATTTTGACAACGATATTACCTTTTCCTTCAATCTCCACTTGTTTATCATCTCCCAATCGAACTTGATATTTCTGTGTCTCATCCAATTCCTTGAACTTTTCCTTATCTCCTGTCAAATGATTTGAACAGGCACTATCTTGGTACCATATTTCTTGGGACATGATCTGGGGACTTACATACGTCATTCACAAATAGTCTTCTTTCTCTTCTTATGCATATTGTTCTTGTTTATCCTTAGTCCAGCAATCATCTTCTTTATGCCCAAATTTCTTACAATGAGCGCATTTGACAGTGCTTATTCATCCACGTCCTCTTCCTCGAAATGCATCTCTACCTCTGCCTTGGTATTGTGAATAACCTTGTGCTTGGAAGGCCTGCTCTTCTTCTTTTGCTACATTTCTATTGATCCTAGTCTCATGTGCTTGAAGGGACCCTATAAGTTCAACAAAGAAGGTAAAGAAGTCTTTGGATTCCTCTATGGTTGCAACTGCATGATCGAACTTGGGAATCAAGCTTCTCAAAATCTTTGTGACAACAGTTTCGTCTGTCACTTTATCACCGTAGGATCTCATTTGACCAATAATCAATGAAACTCTAGCTAGGTATTCTTGCACATACTCATTAGTTTTAATAGTTGCTGTATCAAAATCTCTTCTAAGAAATTGTAGTTTCACCTTGATTATCTTGCCAGTGCTTTGATATTCAGTTTTGAGGATGTTCTAAGCTTTCTTTGCTGTCCAAGCTACTGCAATCCTTGAGAAGATCATTTCATCGACTGCTTGTTGAATGAAGAACAAGGCTTTTGTGTCTTTCTACAAAGTTTCCTTATTTGACGTCTCTTCTGTATCTGTTTCTGAAATTCCACTTTCAATAAGATCCCACAAATCTTGAGATCTAAAAAGGATCTCCATCTTGATGCTTCAGAACTCATACAAATCACCTTTAAAAATGGGAATATGAGGTTATGAAATGTTTACTGCTAAGTTGGGGCTTGATGCCATCTTGTTGCTAAAGTAACCTAGAAGCCTAGGTTAATAACCTAGCTCAAATACCAAAAATATTGGTTTTAACAGATCAAGAAAGCTCTACGAGAATCACTTTATAGATTTAACTTGAGAATGCCTAAAAATATATAGGCCTACAACCTGTATGAAAATAATAATAAAAAAGCCTATAATAGCATAGCTCTTCAGCCCTTAAATTTGCATAATAATGTCAAATCAACATGATAATATCAACATCAACTTAGCTAAAAAAATTAACAGTTGAATCTTATTTAATCCTATAGATTTTACAACTTTGAATCAGTCTTCTTCGACAACTTCAACAGATAGTAGTGATATTGCCTGGATTTCGATTCCGTAATTTTTATTCCTTACATCAACCAGATTTTCTACGTAAATCACAGTGCTGATTTTATTGAGTATTGCATTAAATTATTTTACTGCTTGATTATGTCCTAAAGGTTTACACAAATAGGAAGAATCGATTTATATCTGGAGTCGTGCATAACACATTGTTATTGTATTGACTTCTGCTGCATCTATTGGCGTTTCTACCATCAAGCAAGATAAAAGACGAGAAACAACACAAAACTCTAGAGACATATAAGGCATCCATCAGCAATATTTCAGAGACTTGAAAACAACAACACTATGTCCTGCTGGTAAATTAAAAAGGAGTTTGTTTGAGCTCCCTTCAGTTTCATGCTGTGTACTTATTTATGGCTGAAGATGACATGGAAAGGCATGAACAACTTACAACCAAGCCGGATTTTTCAAAGGAGTAACAACTGCTTTCACTTGCAAGTAGGCGTTAAGGCTGTAGATACCCTTTTCCCTGCCCATACCGCTCATTTTGTAGCCACCAAAAGGAATTGCCGCGTCAAACACATCAAAGCAATTAACCCACACCGTTCCAGCCCTCAAAGCTCGGGACAGCGTGTTGGCTGTATCGATGTTCTTTGTGAAAACTCCAGCAGCTAGACCATATTTTGTAGTATTTGACCTCCTTATTACTTCATTAATGTCCCTGCAAACAAGGGTGAAGAAAGGATTTCAGAATTGAACCAAGCATAAATTAAGAATCATCAATTCGTATTACTGGAAAGCAGTAATTAATATCCGTTCAGAACTTACTTAAACTTCAAGATAGATTGCACAGGGCCAAAGATCTCATCCTGAGCTATCAACATATCATCCTGTTTACAGAGAATGTTAATAGTCTGTTATCTGAAAGGGACGTACACTCACTAAGTAGCAATTGCTAGGGTTGAAGTAACTTATACCTTCACATTGGAGAAAACAGTAGGCTGAACAAAGAAACCTTTGGAACCAATCCTGTCTCCTCCACATTCAAGTTTGGCATCACTGTCAATGCCAGATCTTATATACCTAAGTATCTTTTCAAACTGCTCCGTGTCAATCTGACATTGTCATGAGTTCCATGGAGAAATCAGAGGACAACTCGGAGAAATGAACAATATTTTTATGAATGTATGAAGTGGTTATATGATGCAGATGTTCATATGTGCCAACCCATGTGCATTTAGCCACCAAGAATACAATCACATTATAAACTAGATACCAATCTTGGATAAGAACCAAGTTGTTCTGATTCATTAGATCAATAATGAGGAAGTGAATAGGAAAGTACCTGGGGACCTTGTTCAACACCCTTCTTGAAGGGATCGCCAACAACACGTTTCAGGGCACGAGCTGTTGCTTTCTCCACAAATTCATCATACACACGCTCATGCACATATGTTCGAGAACCAGCACAACAACACTGACCCTGCAAATAGAAAACCATACACGTCAAACCAAATCTTTAACACTAAAGGGAAAACAAATGTTAGACCTACCTGATTGAAAAATAGAGCAAAGTGTGCAAGCTCCACAGCCTTGTCAACATCAGCATCCTCGCAAATTATGAAAGGTGATTTTCCACCTAGCTCCAGTGTAACAGGCTTGAGATTGCTCCTTGCAGCCAACTCAAATACAATCTGACCAGTTTCAGTTGAACCTGTGAAAGATAGCTGAAAAAGAGAGAAACAAGAGTTGGTATTTTCTAAGTATGCAAGAAATTTCCACATTTTTGCCTTAGAAAACCAGCTGGCCAGATTACACAAAACCATATATATATATTAAGATTTTGTTGACTATCATAAAGGTTAGGGTAGAGTTACTTAGGAGAAAGGGGATGAAGCTCTAACATAAAGGTTAGTGCAAGTGTATTCACTAGTTACACTGTTACATGAGAAGGCATTAAAAAGTGCTAGAATGCGAAATAAGTGAAACAATGTCCTAGTGAAAAGCAACTAAAGAAAAAAAAAAATGTCTCCAAGTCATGGTAAGTAGACCTATTAACATTCAGGGGAACCATATTCCATTGAATCAAATGAAATTGACTCTGAAATATATTCAGAGAAGATTGTAAAAAATAATCAGCAGGATCTTCAACACATGACTGCAGTAGATACCTTGTCTACATCCATGTGGCTGGCTAGAGGTGCACCAGCAGTTGGACCATAACCTGAAACTACATTCAGAACACCAGGAGGAAGACCAGCCTGACAAATCGGTTAAGCAAGTGATGAATAGTTAGAGAATTCAAAGCCACACTTTGGTAATTCTTACTTCATTCTGTTATCACCTTCTTCCATATTTCTACAGTTCTGAAAGTATATCTCAAAACTCATTCTGACAGACCAGTTAACAGAAACGCAATAGCTTGGTGAATCCTACCTCGTGCAATAACTTTGCTGCATACAGGGCCGTCAAAGGTGTCTGCTCTGCTGACTTTAGAACAATAGTATTACCGCAAGCTAATGCAGGCCCAACTTTCCAAGCAAACAAGACTAGAGGGAAGTTCCATGGAACTATTTGTCCCACAACTCCAATAGGTTCATGCAATGTTTGAACATGATGTTCACTGTCTGCTGGAAGTGTTAGTCCATGTATTTTATCCGCCCAACCTGATAATTCAATGTAAAGAAAAGGATTGATTCCACATAAAATATGATACAACCAATTTAGACTGCAAGCTTTTCCTGAAATTTACCAGCGTAGTAGCGAAATAGGCGTGCCAATGTCGGAATTTCAGCTTTAGCAGCCTGCTCATAAGGCTTTCCATTGTTCCATGATTCTAAAGCTGCAAGTTCATCGTTGTGTTTCTCAACAAGATCAGCAAAACGCAGCAGTATCATCGACCTTTCCTGAAACATGGAGCCAAAACATGTAAATCATCTAGAAGATAAGAAAGCATAACTGAAATAAAAGAAACAGAGAAAGACTGAATAAAGTTCACACATAAGGGGTCATCTTGGGCCATGGTCCTTCGTCAAATGCTTTTCGGGCTGCAGCTACTGCACGATTGATATCTTCAGCATCACCTTCTGCTACATGAGCAATTACTTGTTCGGTACGAGGGTCGTAAGCTGGAAATGTTTTCCCTGCAACCAACAGAAAGTCCAAGTCACACCAGAACCCCAAGTGCTCGTGCAAACACTGACCAGTGTTGACACCACAATTGACAATGTAAAAATAGGTCAGATATTACCTGATGCTGAATCTACCCATTTCCCATTGATTAGATGCTGCGTGTAGTTTATTTGAACTTCAGGGATAATCACGTTCTCAACAGCTGCAGCGGTGCTAAACTTGTGAATGGCTTTTCCCCTGCTAATATTTCTTGCTGTAAATCATAATTCAAGGAAAACGATCCTCATTATCACAAGTGTGGGAGAACTTGGCATGCCACAGGAGGGGGAAAAAAAAAAGGACCAGAACTCAAGCATCCGACAAGTAAAAAAGAGCAGGGCAACACTGAAGTCAGTAGTTTGGTACGTAGTAGGCAAAAAAGGGAGTCAACTGTATAACACAAGGCCGAACCTATGTACCTTAGGCTAAGAAATTCTATCCTGAAAATGTTTCAATTCAGATGTTGGTCGGCCGAATGAGCGAATTATCTAATTCTTGAGAAAAAGAGAAGAACAAGGTGGTGTTGGTTCGATATGTTCCTGAGTGTGAAAACAAGGTACGAAACCCAGAAGACTTTCTACCCTTTCTCCACCAGCTTTCCCAAAAGCAATTAAAGGTTCGGACTAAAACCAACAACACAAAGAGGATTTGGAAAGCTCCCGAGCATGTTTTTTGTAAGGTACTCCATAGAAACTGTAAACCCACTTGGAAAAAGTAAAGCAAAAAACAACACTTAACAGGAAATATTTCCCATATCGTTTCTCGACTAGAATGAGCCTAGCCTCTTGTCTCTATTCATATTCGCACATATCATCATCAGCTTCTAACAGATTAAGTAATCAAAACATCATAGTCACCAACATCAACTGTAAACAGAAAGAGAGTAATTATCTGATGAACAAGAAGAAGAATAGATTAGTGACCTGGAGAAAGAAGAGCAGAAGCAGAAAGAGAACGAGAGAGCAGCGAAGATATCCTGCGAGCAGCCATAAGGCTAAGCACCCTGACGATCCCTTAACTTCTCTATCTTCAGCGTCAGTTTAAGATGGAAACAAGACGAGGTGACAGACACAAGAGACCCTCCTTCTTTTTCAGGACAAAGTTGGCATAAGAAAGAAAAGCACCTCGTTTCTTCTATATCAGACTGTTTTGTCTGTTCTTAAACTTTGTATCTATAATATGTGACTGATTTCCACTACCATTTGCATCCATCCAGTAATGTGGGTGGAAGCAATAGCTATAATACATAGATAATGAAACAAAAGAAATTCAAAACAAGAAAAGATCCAAGGAATATGGTAAGAGCTGAGGTAAGCAGAGGCTACGAGTCAGTATATATAAGGCACATCATAGATTAGTTGTTAACACGTGTACTCATAATTTCATATATGTTTTTTCTCAACTATAAGAAGACACCTTTAAATCATCTACATTCAGATTAATCCCCGCTCAAATAGGGTAGGTCCCTTGCAGGAGGCAAAGCTCTAGTTCCAAGTTTTAAATAGTTGCATACATGAGGACGGTTCGAATCCGTAACTTCACTTAAGTTAAAAGAGCCCCTTATCAACTCACCTGCAGCATGAAATTTTCCAACGCAAACACTAAATACTTCATCTTGCAAGAAACATGAGAGGCCTCGTCTTATAACATGCCAAATGTACGGATATGGATTATATTATACCCCGCCATCTTCATTGGTTTATACTTATCTTGAATGTAAATAAACGATCTATTACAAAATAATTAAGACGACGAATGTTAACATCTTGACGATGATATGAAAACAAGGCCACAACTTTTTTCTGGTGTAATGGTCTTTTTCCTTAAGGTGGGTGCAAATATTATATCAAGTATCCTACAATTTGCGGCTCTTTTTTTTTTTTGGTTCTAAACTGATCAAATTCTTTTTAAAATTAAATCTATGACAATGATATGAAAACTATAGGTATTGGTCCGTAATAATGAAGTAGAAAGAAAAACAAATCCCAAGAAGACTATGGCAAAAGGTGGTTACGATTTGCATATAATTCTAGTCTCCGGCTTCCAGAAGAGGTTAAGTAGAATCGTCAGAAAGATTAATTCCAGAGATAGAGGAAATTAGAAGGGTTAGGAAATGGATAGTATGCCATATAATTCATGCACACTATAACGTTTCATTAACTACGATTTAAAGAACGTTGCGAAAGTTTTTTAACTATTTTTTAAAAATATAGTTAAATATTTTTAGCTATGTTTTAATTAAATACTATACAATATTGTGATAAATTATTTTTAATATATTATACAATATATTAATAAATTATTTTTTAATCTATATTATTGTATAATCTTTTAAAATAATTTATTGTAATAACGTTTAATATTTGATTAAAACATAACTAAAAACATTTAGCTATGTGATATATTTTTATTATAAATTTACTATACAAATAATTCATATAAAAATATTATTAATTGTATCCAAAGTTACACTTTTAAGTACGATTTTAAAAACCCAAACACTTTTAATTCCAATTTTGAAAAACGCGAATGTAAACTAGAAAAAGAGTAGATCATAGAAAATAGGGCTTATTGACAGAAATATATATTTACAAACCCGAATTTCAATAATCGATTATCGATGTTTTTATTTATAAAATGATTACAAGGAGTGGTACTTGGAAGATATGATCCTCTCTATAATATTATCCTGTCTTATTCTGTCCTATAAAATCTCAGCTATTTATTTCGCGAGACTCACGCGAAACTCACACGAAACCTACATAAGTAACTGAGATTTATTAGATAGAATAAGACATAATAAAATTAGACAAAAAATCTAAACTCGGTAGCTAGTACCCCAAAACTATGGAATTAGGATTTGACTTGGATGCTTTTGTCATTGAAAAGGACAAAGGGCCATCTTGCACCACCCATAAACTAGCTGGTGGACTTAATCGTTTGATTATCCCATCCTATGACAGACGCACAACTGCAATTGGCAAATAAAAAGCCTGCCCTTTCTTATCTTACGTTGTTATCCACAAAAAGATTACGGGGAGGCAGGACCGCAGGAGTCAGGACTGGACCGGAACAGGTCTTCCGTTCTGATAATTAATTCCTATCTTATTTTACTAAAATTATATATAAAAAAGAATTGAAACTCTAAAAGATTTTTCAACAACAACAAAATGTGAAATAAGTATTGTCATTTTATTCACTTTCAAGTTGTTATATAAATATCATATATTCTCAAAAAATGAGGTCATTCAATTCTCTCTTATTAAATTCTATATTTTTCATTATTTAATTTTCAAAAACTAAATCTTAAAAGATATTATAATACTTAATTAAGTAATTTTGTCAAAAAATTATAAATTAATTGACATTATATTTCTATCCTTTTTTATCTGAGACACTCAAATCTAAACTTAAAATAAAAAATTTTAAGCCCACAAAAATTACATTACATTATTTTGAAAAGTTACTCCACAAATTTACAGAATTTAAGGCATGAGGGAATAGTAATAAAAAATAAAAATAAATATAGTGGTTGGTTTGTAAAAAATATTTAAAATAAAAATTTATTATATAATTAATTAATTAATAATATTGTAATTAATTAATTATAATATTTTACTTAATAAATGAATTATATTTTAATTAATTATATTGTAACTAATTAAT
>JAOTIZ010000007.1:23344726-23358701 GCA_027123425.1 Erythroxylum panamense | reverse complement strand
ATTTGAAATTTATATATTTTGAAGATTTTTAAATTTATTTATATTTATGAATAATTATTTAATTTAATTATAAATATTAAATAAATTATTAAATAAAATAAAATAATTCTTATTTTTATTATTAATTAATTAAATTAAATTAAATATATAATGTTAAATTAAATTATTCATAATTCTTATTAATAATTAATTATCAAATAATTAAATAAGATATATTTAGTTGATACTAAACCAGGTTATAAACAAAAACAAAAACAAAAAACAAAAAACAAAAACTACTTTTTGTGATTTTCATAAAATTTGAAAGTTAGAAGAAACTAAAACCAAAAACATAAACAAATAAGTTTTTTTTAACTAAATTTGAAAATGAAGACAACAAAACCAAAAACAGGAATAGAAACAAACAGGCCCTTGGTATTATTGTTTTGATTGATTGCTAAGGTGTACATTAGTTAGGTGATCAAAATGATTTAATGTTAGATTAAAAACTACATTGGTAATTATGTAGTCTCTTTAATCAATAGTAGCATCTAGGAATCATTCATTGGCTGCATCAGAAACTATAGTTCTTAGGAAGAATATAACATCACGTGTTATTTGGTTGTGTTCTTTTGTTTTTTGTTTTAATTAAGTAAGGCTTATTATTAACTAAAATTTGGATTATATCTGAATTTGTTAGTTGCCAAGAATTGATTGAAACACATTGATGCGAGTGCGACCACTTTACTTTGTAAGAGATATGGAACCAATGATAAGCTAGTAATATCGGAGGGACTAATAACAAGATCAAGAATTAAGAAGTTCAAAGAAGCGCTTCAATCCTATATAGTCCGAATTGTAGATGACATGGAATCTCAAAAGACAATAAGGGTCCATGACATCATAAATAATCATGTTAGGTGGAACGTGCAAGAAGACTTTTATTCTTGTTTAATTAATTATTTTTTGTTATAAGCATAACTTTTGGCAGCCCACAACTTATGTCTTGGGCTTATTTAAAACTTTTAGGTTTAATGGGTTGTATTTTAGAAATATTAGTTTGTGCATTAATTATTTGGGTGGGAGGCCCATGTTTAAAGGCCTTTTATGTAGTCAGGGTTTCTTTCTTTTCAAGGGTTATAAATACATCATAATAATCATTGTTTAGGGTTAGATTGGAGGAATAACAAATTCTTAAGGGAGGATTTCTTGTCTTCTTTTATTGCATTAAGAATATAATTCTTATCAAGGTAAACACTTGTGGCGAATTTCTATTCTTGTTTTCAAATAAACCTTATTATATGCGTTTCTTTTCATATAATTGATTACAGGTTCACTACGGTTGGGGATTTCTTCTTGTTCATGTTCTATCTAAAGTGTGTGATTAAGAGGTTTCCGGTTCTTTAGCCTTAGAGTTCCATATAATTTGTTATTAGAGCTTATATTAGGATAAATTCTTATTTATCTTGTGTTTATATGCTATTATTATTGTTATTTTCCATTAGAACTCGAAATTAGGGTTCATCTTATTATTGTGTTTTTCTTTAAAAAAAGAAAAAAATCGGTAGCTAGATAAGGAGAAAACGTTGCTACAGCAAAAAAAAGTCGAAAACTAGAAAAAACGGTTGCAAAAAGAATCTTTGGGATTGGTGTGATTATATGATTTTCTTTTGCTGGTTTCCTATTTTGTTTAGAGTCTTTACATCTTTGCATTCAAGTTGAATTTTCTAGTAGGGAAATTTTAATTCGTACATTTATGCATTAGTTTCGTCATTTCTTTCATTCTAAGTTTCTATTTTGTAAATCTCTTATTGTTTCTTTTTGTTACCATTTACACTATAATTAACAAATTGATTATTGTTAATTTAAATTCTATATTTTTAGACATCATACATCCTTTCCTCTTGTGTGCCCATTTTGCCTTCATTCATTTCGATATACTTGCTTCCAGATTTATGTTCATCTTCTTTCTTAGGTATTTTCATTGCATTCTTAAATCTTAATTTGCTATTTGTGCATTATCTTAACTGGAAACTAAATTCTGAAGTGTAATTGAAGACATTAAGTTTAAGTGGAAAAAGGCTTGAGTGTGTAAGCTTAAAAGAGAAAAAATAGTCAATTTTGAGTGAAACATGAGTGGAGTATCATCTTTTAAGTAAAACACCTAAGGGAGTGACTTGTGAGGTTATCTTTTATTACTAACCATTTTTCTTACAGCATTTGTCATAAGAATGGTCGGTAGAAGGGATGGAAAGGAAATATGACATGAGGAGGATGACAAGGTGCCTAATTTAAAAGTGATGTATAAGGCATTCGTGAATGATTTCAAGAAGTTATCTACTAGGATGGATGAGATAGATGGGAGAATTAATGAAACCAGTAGAATCCAAAACCGTTGGAAGTCATAGGAATCAGGAGGAAGAATTGGAAAGAATGTATGATGAGTATAAAGATGAAGTGAAATCCATGAGGGGTAGAGTAAGGAGGGAAGAAAGAGTGGAGAGAAAGGATAGCAACATTAATGCCATCAAGATGAAAATTTCATCCTTAAAAGGTAGGAATGATGCTGAAGTGTACTTAGAACGGGAAAGAAAGGTGGATACGACTTTTGCTTATCATAACTTTTTTGAAGATAAGAAAGTGAGATTAGGAATAGTGGAATTCTCTAATTATGCATTAGTTTGGCAGCATAAATTGATAAAGAATAGGAGGAATAGGTAACCACCTATATCCACTTGCGAAGAGATGAAAAGAGTAATGAAGAAGAGGTTTGTCGATCTTATTATTATAGAGAGTTGTATCAGCAATTACATAGGCTCACACAAGGAACTATATTAGTAGAAGATTATCACAAGGAGATGGAGATACTATTGATTAAAGCTAACATAGAAGAAGAGGAAGAGGTGACATTGGCTCAATTCAAAGGTAGATTGAATAGGGAAATTGCTAATGTGGTTGAGTTACAACATTATGTAGAGATGGAGGACCTAGTGAACATTGCCATAAAGGTGGAGAGGCAACAAAAACAAAGAAGGGCAGCCAAGTCTTTCTCAAATTCCAGCAGTAAATGGAATCCAAAATGGAGTAAAAATGAAGATAAAAAGAGGAAGCACTATTCGGATTCCAAGGAGAAGGACAATGAGTTAAACACAAGTAAGGAGAGGAGTACTTCAATTCAAAAAGGTACCACTGATGCATCCTCTAAACCTTCTAAACATAGGGTTATTAAATGATTTAAATGTCAAAGGCATGATCATTATGCATATGATTGTCTTAATAGGAAGACTATGTTTATTAAGGGTGGTGAAATTGTTTCTGAATATGATGATGGTAATGAGTCTGATGGTAGTGATTTAAGTATGCCACCTTTGGAAGATTTTTCTAATGTTGATGAGAATGTTGAGTATGTTGTGAAGGGTGAATCTTTAGTTACTAGATGTGCATTAAACTTGAATATGAAGGAAGATAGCCTAGAACAAAGGAAGAACATATTTCACACGAGATGCTTAGTAAGTGGGAAAGCTTGCAACATGATTATAGATGGGGTAGTTGCACTAATTTGGCTAATACTACTTTGGTAGAAAAGTTAGGGCTGAAATTTGATAAACACCTTAATCCATATAGACTACAATGGTTGAATGAAAGTGGTGAAGTTAAAGTTACTAAGCAACTAGTTGTTCCATTCTTTATTAATAGATATATGGATGAAGTTATATGCGATGTTGTGCCTATGCAAGCTGGTCATATATTGTTGGATAGGCCATGACAATTTGATAGGTGTGTGATACATGATTACAATGGGTAGAAAGTTACCCTTACTCCTTTATCACCTAAAGAAACATACCTTAAACAATTGAAAATTCAATAATCATCAAGTGGGGATTCAAGTAGTGAGGTGAAAAAGAAAGAAGAGAGAGAAGAGGACATGAGAGAAAAATAAAATTAAAGGCCAATGGTGAGTGATTGCACAAATGAGGAAAAGAAAGTGGGATGTACAAGGGAGAAGAAATTAGTGAGTGAAAAGAAAGAAAAGAACGTGAAAAGTGAGCCAAGAAAAATTAAGATGAGTGAAAAAGTTAAAACACAATCATGTTTTTATGCAAAAGAGAGTGTTAAAGAGTGCACACTTAGGTATGAGAGCTTTAATTTTAATTTGGTTTAAGGAAACTTTTTTTACTAACACTGATCTTGGCCCAAATTTGCCTAGTGCGTTTGTGACATTGTTACAGGGTGATTGAATTTGGGTGCATATGCGAAAAGAAAGGTTTCCACAATAAAGGAAGTCAAAACTTGATGCAAGTGGTGATGGACCATTTCAAGTTTTGGAACACATTAATGACAATGCATACAAGATAGGCTTGCCAGGTGAGTATATTGTTAGTGCTATTTTTAATGTTTCTAACTTATCTCCTTTTGACTTTGATTCAGATTCGAGGACAAATCCTTTTAAAAAGGGAGGGGATGATGTGAGCATGACCATGATACTTTATAAGATATATGGAACCAATGATAAGCTAGTAATGTTGGAGGGACCAATAATAAGATCAAGAACTAAGAAGTTCAAAGAAACACTTCAATCTTATATGGGCTAAATTGTAGATGGCATGGAATCTCAAGAGTCAACGAGGGTTGATGGCATCATAACTAATCATGTTAGGTGAAATATACAAGAAGACTTTTATTCTTATTTAATTAATTATTCTTCATTAGAAGCATAACTTTCGGCAGCCTACTACTTGTGTCTTGGGCTTGTTAAAACTTTTAGGTTTAATGGATTGTATTTTAGAAATATTAGTTTAGGCTTTAGTTATTTTGGTGGGAGGCCCATGTTTAAAGACCTTTTACATAGTTAGGGTTTCTTTCTTTTCAAGGGTTATAAATACACCATAATAAACATTGTTTAGGGTTAGATTGGATGAATAACGAATTCTTAAAGGGGATTTCTTGTCTTCTTTTATTGCATCAAGAATATAATTCTTATCAAGGTAAACACTTGTGAAAATTTTCTGTTCTTGTTTTCAAATTAACCTTATTATATGCGTTTCTTTTCATATAATTGATTGGGGGTTCATAAGGGTTGGGAATTTCTTTTTGTTCATGTTCTATCCAAAGTGTGTCTTTAAGGGGTTTCAGGTTCTTTAGCCTTAGGGTTCCACATCATACATGTTTTTACTTGGTAATTCATATGAAAACTGATAATATGAAATAATCACAATTAATATCTGTAAAAATAAATTGGTGATTTTAGTGTCAATAAACTAATGAAATACCAATGGTAAAAGATATAGTAAGCCAATGTTTGTTTTTATTGATTTTTATTTCAAAATATTATTTCTTTCATTGTTAATTAGTTCAACATTTTTAATTTAATTGTTATTAAATCCCCTTGCTCCCCCATTCTATTATCATGAATTTTTGTATTACATTTAAATTAGTAATTCCTTATGGGTTCGACCCTTGCTTAACAATGACTACACTTTTAGTGTGTTTGAGCTTGGTTTTAAATTTGATTACAACAACATCACCAAATTTTAGAATCATTGTTGAAAAATTGCTTGGTTTATGTACAATATGCATTTTTGACAATAGAAGAATTTGCAATTCAATCCAAAGATTGAAAAGACTGCCAAACAAAAAGAAGTTATACTTAGAAAGTTGAATCCTTTCAAAAGTGCAGTCTCAACATCTACACCACCATCATATTTTAAAGTTGAATTAGAGGGTATCGAGCCTAACTTTGAAGAGGCATAAATTGGAATTCTAGTAATTGAATTAATTGAAAACATAGTTGGAAATCATACTCTCCTTGAGTAGGCAGTACCTGACTTAAATCAATAGCCACACTGCATCACTTTTCTGGCTTTAAACAATAATGCTACCTTAGAATTGAAGTTTGGGCTGATTCATTTATTGCCATAACTTAAGAACGATGGATAGTGAAGATTCCCATAAGCACATGAAATAATTATATATTGTTTGCACAATTATGAAACCCAATGGAGTTTTTGAAGATTAAATAAAATTACAGGCATTTCCTTTTTCTCTCATAGATGATGTATAATATTGGTTTTACTACTTGCCTCAGGGTATTATCAATATATGATATGAAATAAAGAGAAAATTCCTTGAGAAGTTTTTCTAGCATCTAAAGAAATAAGTATTCGAAAAGAAATATATGAGATAAGGAAACATAGTGGGAAGACATTGGATTAATATTGGTAACATTTCAAAAAGTGGCGTGATAACTACCTATATCATATTTCAGTCATGATTGGAATCAGTTCCTCGTAGCTTCTAGTGTTTTATTAGGTAGAGGACCTCCACTTGTTGCATCTATCATATTTCAGTCAGTTGGAAGTAAACATTTCAAAAAGTGGTGTGCCATAACTACCCATATCATTGATTAATTGTTAACAATTAATACTTTTTCAAAAAGTGGTGTGCCATAACTACCCATATCATTGATTAATTATTAACAATTAATACTTTTATGAGTGTTTGCTTTCAACTGACTGAAATATGACAGATGTAACAAGTAGGGGTGCTCTAGCTGATAAAACACTAAAAGTTGCAATGGAACTAATTGCAAACATGACCTTCGATCCTGAATAGTTTGGGGTCATATCGAATAACTCTTTCAGGAGGGGGAATGAAGTAAATGTATCTTCTTTGGAAAGCATACCTGATGATCTTACATCATTGGTAAGATAGTTGGAAATGAATAAATTAGAAAGAGTGATGCCTTGTGGCATTTGTAACAATGTTCGACATCCTACTGATAAGTGTCAAGCACTTCAAGATGACTCCACAAAGCACGTTAATATGGTTAGTTCTTCGAGAAAACCTCAACAAAATTATAATCCTTTTTCTAACACATGTAACTCTAGTTAGAGAGACTCCAAAATTTGAGGTGGGGGAATGGATAAACAAATAAGCAAGTTAAACATAATAAGCCATAGAGGCCTTCTTTTCAATCCAACTAGTGAAGAAAACAATCATATATGGCTTAAACTTCAAGTTCAGGTATATCTCTTGACAAAATAGTTAAATATTTTAATTGCTAACACTTTGAACTTTCATTAAGATATACAAAAAATTTCACATGAAATCAGTCAAATATAAAAAATTTAGATACTTAAATAGGAAAAATTTCCAATTTCATTAGTCATTTGGAGGCCCAAAACAACAACAAACTACCCTCATAAATGGTAATAAATCCTAGCGAAATTGCAAGTGTTATGTTGTTGAGAAGCAACAAAGAGGTAGAGCCAAAATTTGAGGTACAATCCACATCAAAAGAGACTAAAACATAGCTAAAAAAATCAGGTTTTAACACCTAATTTTGTAACATCTCGTTCTCATATTAAGAGTTAGAAACCAAAAATACGATATGTGAGAGATCAATGAGAGATTAAGAAAAATGCTTTTTCATGCTCATGCATATTGTTAGCATACCTGCACGTGAATTTAAATTTTTGCACACATTAAAATGACTGTACATTCATTCATTGATAATTGCCGGGTATAATTGATTTATATATGTGACATGTGATTCTTATTGAGAATTTTGAATTAATTGTATTGAAAATCGATGTGGAGAATATATGTATTGATTTAGATTTTTTGGCAAATTTTGGAGAAAAATTTTCGAAAATTATGAGTATTTTGGACTAGAAAAAATGTCATCTGGCAAGTAAATTTATGAAAGGAAATAGAAATAAAGGTTTAATGATATTGAAGAAATTTCAGTGATGATTTTAGGATTTTTGAGAAAATGATATTGAAAATTGGGAGACAATTGTAGTAAAAATATTAGAGTTGGTTGGACTAGTTAAAATGAGAACTAGTTAAAGCCTTAAGAGATGGATGAAGTGTCACATGTAAAGTTGATCTTAAAAAGTTTACTACTATTCTTTTAACTTTAAAAGATAAAGGCACTGTTTGTCTTGTCTTAAAAATATCTTCTTCGTGGTTATCTTCTTCGAGCTTGTTCCATTACATAGAGTTTTCCATTAAAACTCCACCAAAGTTCAACCTTGTTTTCATTTATCTTTTTGCTACTCCCAACTTCGGTTTTCTTTCATTTTCCTTAAGAAAAACCGAAACTTGCCAACTTCCATAATGATGTATATGAGTTGCATGGAGATTAGGGATTCTTGAGATTTTGACGAAATTGAAGATTTATCAAGTAAATATTGAGTAAATCCTTATGAGTTGTTGATATATGTATTATATTTGGTGAATTAGTTGATATTTCATATTTATGAGAAAAATATACACTTTTCCTGTTCTTCGTGAATATAAGATGAAATGAGGATCTTGTTAATTTTTTAGTTTTGATAATAAAATGTTTTAAGAGGTTGTAGAAATGATTTTTGAAGTTAAAAGATCTTTAAAAATAGGTATAACTAGGTGCAAAAACTTTGTGAAGAAAACAAACATGAGGGATCTATTTTCATTATGTATATATATACATATACGTGAGTTTTGAGAGTTATTAAAGATGGCATGAATTTAGAGTTAAGACATAGGTGTATTATGATGTTTAGGAGATGAGAAAGATTGTGTAAAATGAAAGTTAAGAGGAAAAGTGAAGAATGTGTTATGAAAAAAATGAAGGTGTTGGAGAAGGAAAGAAGAAATGCAAAGAATGAGGTAGAAGAGTGAATGAATTTCTGTTTTTGATGTATATGTTTTAATATGGAATATGGAGTGGATTGTGAATGATTTTGTTACATAGAAGTCGAAAATGTAGTAGAGATGAGTCAGAGAAGTTGATTAAGAATAAAAGAAAGAAGAAGGAAAAAATGCAGAGGTTTAGAAGGGGAGGGTAACTTGCGATTGTACTTCTGCACGGTTTCTCTTTTGGCTGGAGATCGTGACTTTGAATGTCGATTTCAAACTGGCGATTGTGCTCATGCATGATCACGAGTTCCTTGGTTGGTAAAAATTCCAAATAGCTTTTGATCTTTTGGCCATATCTCCTTCTTCTGACCTCCAAATGACATGGGACTTAAACCATTGGTTTCATAACACATTAATTTACATCTTCACCAAAAATCTTAGCCATCTAAAATCATTTGGGAGAGATGTAGTGAAAAAAGTGGGACAGGTCTGGTTGAGTGTGCACAGGCATGAGTCACTCTCACACCCGTGACTTTTCTTCCTCACACCCGTAAGTCACTCACACCTATGAATTTTTTAATACCCATGAGTCACTCATACCATGACTTTTCTTCCTCACACCCTTGAGTGTTTATTGATTTTATTTGTCACATCATGACATTGTGCTCTCTAATAGTATATTCACCCGAGAACATCTTGCAAATTGAATAGTCTTGCTTCTTTTGACCATAACTTCTACTCTAGACCTCCACATGACTTGATTATTGAACCAATAGTAACACGTTATTCTAATTCTTCATGAAAATTGGTATCATTCTGAATTGATTTGAAAAATATTAATTGAATGAAAGTGAGGGAGTCAGTGGAATAGTATAAATTGGTATGATTTCACTGAACATGCTTGGGTATTTCGGTTATATCATGACCTATAGATTTCAAATGAGATGATTTTTAATTTGGAGTAAAACAAAGGCATAGGCTACAAAGTTTTTGAAGAAATATAACTCTAATTCAGTCTCTAAGACTTTCAATTTTTGGATGGAAGTTGAGTATGTTGTACTGTTTCAGGATGAGAACAGTTCTAAAATATTTGGAGAATAACTTTCAAAATACTGAACCAAATTGAATGATTTTGGTGTCATTAGAAACTTAAGACTATGGAGAACAAGGTTCTAGAAGAAAGTGTTGGCAAATTACTTCATTTTTATGGTCAGAAAGAACATGTAAAATTGACCCAAAATGATAACTCTGGAAAAATCTGAATTTGACCAAGGGAGAAAGGAATTGTGTTTATAATGGTTTTATTCAGACATAAACATTAATGAAGAATATGATGGAGGGGAAAATGATAACTAAGATGGTTATAAAAATAACGATAGAGATGACGCATACAGTGGGGAAATTATAAAAGATAACATCACTGCTCCTATGTGGGTTGGTTACACTTTAGGATAGATATTGCCACATCACAATAAATTTATATGTTCCATTATTTCTTATTACTTTAAAAATATTTAATGGCTACTTTTATTTAAATATGACATTGTTTATTAGTGGTAATGTTTTCACATGCAATTATTTCTTTGTAATGCTTATTCATTATTTTCACTAATTTTTTACTGTTCTTGCCTTTTATATTATTTGGAAATATTTGAAGCTTCAATATTGTGTATGCTTTAGATATATAAAGTTTAGCCTTTGTAGTTGAATTTGTAACATATAGAAAGCCACCCTGAAGAGAGTTGTGCATTTGGAATCAAGCTATGGATGATGCCTTGGCTGATGCATACTTGCACTAGCATCAATAAGGCAATTGAGTTGATGGCTTTAACAACTAATGCACAATTGAAGCTGAACTAATGGAAAATTTTTCTGATAAAGGAATTGATAAGGAAAAAATAAAAAATCACAACAAGATTATCAAGAGTAAGTGGAGTAAGTGTTTTGATTTATTATCAAATAAGATAGTGGATTTGCATGGAGTCCTATAAAAAATGTGTGGAGTGTTGAGCCAAAAGTGTGGGAGCGCTTGATCTAGGTGAACTTGTTTATTATTTTGTTGGAAGAAAATATGATGGATGTTATGATTTGGTTGATTCATGAACTTGTTTTTGTAATAGGCTAAACCAGAAGCCACTGAATGGAGCGAGAAGCCTATTCATAACTATAAGAAGTTGGTGGAGATTTATGGTCGTGATAGAGCAACTAGGGAACGTGCTGAAACAACACATGAGATAAGAAAAAGGCGCACCATTTCTGTCGAAAGTGGATTTTCGAACACCATGGATGACAATGATGAAATGTTGTTTCGCAATGAGTTAAGTTTCGGAGACAATGTAATGATGGATGGTGATCGTATTGAATCTCCAATGGGAATTCCATCTCAGTCTCAAAATGCAAACCCGGGTACATTTAAGGAAAGGAAAAACAAGGCATCCTTTGATGATGATGGAGATGTCATCAAAGATGGACTTAATACAATTGCTGAAGCCATTATAAATTCCACCTCACTATTGGTTAAACCACTTCGATTCCAGAAGAAAAACTACATAATTATTTGGTGGAGTTGGGAGTGGAAGGTTCAAAATTGTATGAAAGTTTTATTTTTCTTGTTCGTAGGCCTGATGAGGTAAGGGCATTACTTGTGTATATTAGGAGTACATTGATGACTTTGTGTCTTTTGGATATTGGAGTTTAGTATGTCTAGTCTCTTGTCCCTCTCCTACATTTTGGTCACATATTTTGTGGATGGAATTGATAGTCATTGTTGCTGTTTTTGCAATTTGTTTTTGATATATGTATCTCAGTTGATGATTGACTAGCAACTAAATGAAGACTCAACTTTTCTTGATTTGTTGCTTTGATGTTGTTTATTCTGACCTTTGATCATTTATAATATTTTCAATGCCCATGATGAATATTTTTATGTTGTCTTGCAGTTTTTGATTCACAAATGCATGTTAGATTTATTTGCCACTACCGGTGATGGTACTTATTTTTCCATCTTTGGAAATACACAGCAACAGTTGCTAATAGAAGAGTTGGATTTGCACCTAGTGCCTGTCCCTAGTCCTGAACAAATTCCGAGGTTTTTGTAACAATAAATCCATGGAAGATCCATGCGTAATTGCATTGGAGAAAAAATGGCTCAAAAGCCTTTAACTGTCGTGTAATTGCAGAACATAGGACTTTTGATTTAATTTCAACGTATACATCTCAATGTGAACTTTGAAACACAACATCCATTTATCTTCCAGGAAAGTAAATCCTGGTGGAATTGTTACAAAGATATGTTTTGGTTCTTCACGGCCTTCAATTCTAATTAATGATTAAAACGGCACCATGGTGCATATTTTTCCAGGCAAAGCAAAGCATTGAGCCATAATTCTATTGGATCACCAGAAGCATATGTAATGGACTCACTAAGCTCTATCTTTTTATAAAGGGGGCCTACATAGAACAAAAGTAACGAGTATTAGAAAAAACAGAGCGTGAAGAACCACCATTGGCCATGCATTTAAGGACCTATTGACATGTAAAACGGTATGTCCCTTCATATCATTGTCATAAAGTCAATTGGTGAAATACCACCACTTGAGATACTGTTTCCCTCACAATACAAGAGAAGTCCTGAATTCCAATAACAGTCATCACAGGAATTATGCATTGACTGATTTTTTAGTATGTTATGAGGTATAATAGGCTTGCTGTATAAAACTACGACTGCATATAGTAGGGACAAATTCTTTATCTTTCGTCGCTTAGCCTTCGCATGTTACTTGCCTATGGATGTGCTTCTTTTTGGGCCTATATATAAAAGGAATCCTGGGTTGAGGACGGTACTAAGTTAAAAAGGAAAGAATTATGTCAAAAAGGAAAGAATCATGAGTTAATATATGTTTTCTTTTAGGTTTATGCAATGGACCACTCAAAGTTGCATTACCGCAAACTACATCTACTCTTGTCTAGAACTTCTAAAGAGATGAACATGTACAGAAGGGTATTTGTAGCGGCCCCTCACCGTAGGGTACATATCGGGACGCCCGAAGGTCGCTCCGACACGTAACCCACGATAAAGGTGCACTACCAGAAAATCCCACTAATAATCCACATGGCATCGCAATAAATAAACCACTTACAGGATTGCAATTAGATGACTCAAACCGGCAAGTCTCTTGTTTTTAACCTCTTACAGGATTGCACTTGGTTGTGACAAGGGAACCATAATGGTCGAAGTTAGCAGTTAGCAGCTCCTGTGGTTGAGGGGAGTTGGAGGAATGTTAGATGCTAATGTTGCTGCAGTTGCTATATTTATTGTTGCTTCAGTTAATTTGTACTTTTATATGTGAATCTTCAACGAATAAAAGGATAAAGTATCTAAGTTTTTACTTGTATCTCTTGCAAAGGGTTGTGATAACTGATAAAGAGGTCTGTTGTATACTTTAATATCAGTTCTTACTGCTTTACAAAACTCTTATACCACTCATGTTCAGTTTAGTGCATGTTGTTAGTCGTATTTGATCACATTGGATATTGTAATGGTGGGTCTATTTCCTTTTTTGCTAAGGGTTTGGATTCCAATTTATGGAAGGGGGGAGTTAAAAGTTTTAATTTGTTATTTCTTCTTTCGGTGTGGAGGGATGAGGATGGTTTGCAAATTAGTATTTGGTTTGATAATTGGTGCTCGGGGATCCTTTAGTGGACTATATGGATGGTTTGACAGTAGGGAAAGAACATTTTTAGGTAGCACATATAATTAATGATTGTTTTCGGGATTTTTCGAGCTTACATTCTGCAATTCTAGATCATCTCAGGGAGGTTATTCAGGCAATTCCTTTGTCATTATTTACTTCAATGTAGGATATTATGTCTTGGAGTTTTTTTCGAATGCTGCATATTCGGTTCGAGCAGCTTACCAAGCACTTCTTTCGAAAGAGGTGTTTAATGTTTCTGTTTCGTCTATTTTTTCTTGATTATGGAAGGTGGTTGATTCAATGAAATTGAAAATTTTCTTGTGGATACTTGGATACTCATCTCTCCCGACGAATTCTTTGTGATTCTCAAAGGGTTTGGCTACTTCTAATTTGTGTGGAGTGTGTTCTTTTTATGTTGAGTCTCCTTTGCATTTGTTGCGTGATTGTAGTCGTGCGGCTGCATGATGGCAGCAGCGGGATATTCCTGATGATTTTTTTTTATTGCGGTGGATTTGGTTGACTGGCTAGCTTTGAATCTGTGGGCTGGTGCTATAGGTCTTTTTGGTTTTGATTGGGCACATTGGTTTTTGGCAGGTATTTTGTAGCGCCCCCTCACCGTAGGGTACATATCGGGACGCCCGAAGGTCGCTCCGACACGTAACCCACGATAAAGGTGC
>JAOTIZ010000007.1:23318312-23333351 GCA_027123425.1 Erythroxylum panamense | reverse complement strand
TATTAATGGGACCCTATATTTACATAGGGGTATTTTGAAAATATATTATCTTATTATCTTATCGAAATTTGTTAAATATTCAACTGGACCAAGTCGAGATCGGAGAAAAATATTATCTTAGAGAGTTTATTAATTTACCGAGTATCAATTTAAAGAGGTTCTACTGTAGTTAGGTTGGCCGTTAATCCAAAAAAATTATTGAGCTGAGGTTCAAGTCTAAATTGAATTCAATTATATCTAATTTCTTAATTTCGGATGGATCAACCTTTAGAATAATTTCTATTTTAGCAACATTAGACTTATCAGCCACACCAATCGCCATCAGCACAGGTTGTGTGTCTAAATAGCAACAGATGCATTAGTAGTATTTGATCGGGTCGTTGAAGTCATTAAATTTAAGCTTGATTCATTAACTTCTTATAATAGTTGTGGAATAAACTTAGTGAAAAAAAATAAACCGTAAATTTAATAATTAAGATAGCTACAGCTATTCAATTTAGTTTTCTTATTTTTCATATGCAAATTCATAAATAACATACTTGTTACAAATCACTAAATTCATAAATAGCTATAGAATAATCAATATTAAATTAATTTGTTAGATTAATTAATATTAATTATTTATGAAATATAAAAACACAAAACAAGAAGTACTTGAATTAAAATATGAATCTAAGTTTAAAACAAAACCTTACAAGATTACAAATAGAGTTTTGAATCCTCTTGAATTAGAATATTTAGATTTAGTCACCCATGGCTTTAGTTCAATACCAAAAAGAAAAAGAAAAGATGAAAGATGAGAAGAAAACACAAAGAAAACAAAAGAGAATGATATGTAGAAGTTTTTGGGCGTGTTTTTTTCCTTCTTTCCTACTCAAAACCTAGCCAACTTCTATTTTGCAAAGATTCATATCTAAAACAAATCCAAATCCCTATATAATAGAGATAGAAATAACTTTTCTAATTGAATTCAAATTTTTAGAGTGAATCTGACATTAGACATGATCTCATCTTAATATGTCCACTTTTTTCAAAAATTGTGATTTTGACCAATAATTTTCCAATTTAATGCAATCTCCACTTGTCACCTTCGAAAATAAAGAAAATATTAATTTTCCTATTTAAACACTAAAATTAAGCTAAAACAAAAGAGATGAATCTAATTAACATAACCAAATAACATCCTGTCAAATTCTACCATACCATAATCATGCTTGTCCTAAAGCATATATTAATTCAATACATCAATCATCTTCATAAAAATATGTCATATTCTTTCATTTTATCTAGAAATTTCTCAAAAGCTAATTCAGATTAAAGGTTTAAGATAAAATAACAATTAAGAGAATAAGTATTTATAGGACACATTATTAGAATATAAACATAACATCTCATCAATTTTATGAAAATCAAAGGAAAGAAGACTTGACACTATCTCATTGATTTTAATCTATATACTCAAAGTATTTAGGGTTCATTAAACTCTCAAATCAAAGCACAGAGAATGATTTTCATAAGCTTGCTCATGAATCATATCTCCACCACTGACAAAAATGAACTTAATGCATAAATCAAAGGGACTTGATAAGGGTTGTAATGTTACTTAGGTTAGGAATGGCAAAAAGAATTTTTCTTAGGTCAAATGAATTGAAGGAAATCATAAAAAATTATCAACACAAGTTTTCACTCAATTTAATTCAAAACTCACTTAATTCAAATAGTATCCTTTTCAATCACCTCCTTTATTTTCTTTTTTATAATTTTATTTTTAATAAGAACATCAAAATAGATATTTATGTTTTAATATTTCCCCCATTCAATAAAAAATGAAAAAATTAAAATAATGCAAGTTGAATCAAATTATTAACTTTTCATTAAAATATTCAAAATCAAATGCAAACAGGCTTAATATAATTCCTTCAATTTAGGGGCACAAAATTATCTTGTTATAAGATTAGCATGCAAGAAAAGAAAGGCTAAGACTCAAATTAGTTTTTTAGAGATAAATTAAGGTAGGCTTGTCTAGGTCAAAAATGGTTATCTTAAGTTTCCTCATCATCTTTATCCACAGATTCATTATAAAAACAATAGTCTTAGCATGTATTCAATGGCATTTTCTAGTATAAAGAAGCTATGTTTGATAACACATTACAAAAAAAAGAATTTGAATACAAATATGATGAATGCTCTTAGCTTAATTCTCACATTGGTATCAAAATGTATTAAGTCATGCATACTTTTTTCAACAAAACTAATGAGATACTTAAAGTAATTTAATGAAAAATACTAATTATACTTGTCTCTCTTATGCATTATAACTTTAATTTTAGTGTAAGTACATGTCTTGACCTTCCTTCCTAAATAATTAAAAGCCAAAAAATGATTAATATAAACCCATTCAAGCTGATTCAGATCACTACCCTTAGATTTTACTTAGACGATAAACCAACGGGTTAGAAGTCATAGATTTCCACACTCTAGAAGAATTGAAATCACCATATTTTATATTCTTTGTATTTAGTAGCATGTTCCTCATCTATCAACCTTAAGGCCAAATTAAATTCATTAATGCCTTGTTTAAATTCAACACCTATTAATATCTAATGTACCACATTAGGACTAAATAAAGTAAAATTGTCTGGATTTATAAAACGCCTTAGTTAATTCAACAAATACCAAACAACAAGTCAACATAAAATACCTCCAACTCATATCAGTAAACAAATCATCAAAATTTTCTTTTATATGCAATTCTTCTTAGGGAGGATAATGCATATACTTACCTACATTAATATATCGAGTCTTGAGAGCAGTATACCATTTATTTCTTTATTTAGAGCTAAAAGTGACATATCCACAAAGGTCTGGCTCAGTTGATGATAAGATAGACGTGTTTTTAGTTATCCAAACATGCTTACCACGGGTACTTGTGGTAGGTTCAGTGTCTGATTGATTTTGTCTAGTTGGATTCACCTAATTCACCTAATTTCTGTCTGATTAGTATCTTTTGATCATCCCATAATTATGACAATTATAAATAAGAAAAATAATCCTAAAAATAACTAAAAACAACCTAGTAATTACTAAAACTAAAATTAAGATGAAAGCAATTAAAATTATTTAAATAATAATAATAATTTAAATACAACTAGATAAGAAGTGGGACTTCATTACAACCATGCCAGCCCTGGGCAAAGGCAAAAAGGGCATTGGTCAAAGGCCTAGGTTCATGGGACCTGATTTATTAAAAGTGATAAAAATTAATGAATAAATGTATTTATTAAATGATTTAAAAATTTAAAAGTTAATAAATCTATTCATTAAAAGGGTAGAAATTGAAAAGTCAATAAATCTGCTTCAAGATGTTTATAGATACAAAAAGGTTTCTTGGACTTTTTATTTAAACTCTAGCTTTCAATAAAAAGTTTCTGTTGCTCCTCGTGTGGAGTTGATGATTTTTTTAAAACAGCATTTTAAAAAAAAATTAAACTTCTAAATGAGTGAGATAAGATCTCATTTAGGATGAACTAAGTTATAAGATCTCATTTAGGATGAACTAAGTTATAATGGGACCTATAAGTAATTAGACTAGAATGGATGAGTATTTATCTAAAAGTATATAATAAAAAATTAAAAAAAAGATAATTATTTTGGCACTTTCATATTATTTGATATTTTCTTAAAAGAAATTGTACATTAATTGGCATATCATATCTTTATTCGCCATATATAATGGATATGTCAATTGCTTTGTTGAAGAATAAATTTTAACAATTCATAACATTTGAAAGTATTTTTGGATTTTTATTTGATTCAAACAAGTTAAGATCATTGGATGATAATGAACTAAGATAATTTTACAGTAATTTACATCTACCTTTTTTATAATAATGTATCAGATGTGGATTTAGATGACCTTTTTCTGAATTAAAAGTGTTACACATGGCCTTGCCAGAAAAGTTAAAGTCATCTGTTGAAATTCTTGAATTTATTAAAGTTGTTTTGAAAATTAAAAGATGGATTATCAATAGATAAAACTAAATCAATGAGGAGAGTTTATTAATAATTACAATGGTAGGGAATAATCCAATAGAATATACATCATAAATCTCATTGAAGTAGTTGAGATGGAACTAGAAGCACCAAGTTCACTTAATGTTCATAGAGAGTGAGTGATGCGCATTTTTGGCATAAACATGAGCTCTGATGAGGTTAACAATTTGATCTGTAAGCTTGTATTTCTCCTCCTTCTTACCCGTAGCTCTGTGGCCATTTCTTTCTTTCCAATTGGTGTATATTGTGATTGTAAATGTAGCTTTGAATAGAGGAGCATTAGTTTTTCCTGTTTCTAAATTACAAACAGCTCAGCTCAGTGAGTGATTCCAGTTGTAAGTACAATTGCTGACTGGTAACAAGTGCAAAATTAGACTCCACATAGCTTTGGAATACTAACATTGAAAAAAAAGGTGGTCTCGGTTCTCAACAGCTATGTCAAAAAGGAAACATGTGGTATCTTCATGTATATACCATTAACTCTTTGTTTGGAGTCGATTTTTGATTGCTAGCTATGTTATAAAGGAAGCCTTAAGATTTTTCCACAAGAGTGTAAACCACAAAACCTCCAAAGAGTGATCAGTGAATAACTGATGGTAAGATCATGTAAAGAACAGATCATTCGAAGTCATGTTCTAGGAGATAACATCTTCATGGATAACATCATTTATCTAAGGAAGATAATTCAGTAGAGTGGGAAATCCTCTAAATTCACCATGCAATGCACTATTGGTAATTAAGGTCGACACTTTACGATTGAGTGGCAGTGGGTTTTGTAATTGTTGGAGATTAGTAACTTAGGAAAGAGGGCTTATATCAAGCCACTTATCGAACCAGAACCATATCCTAGCACCATTGCCAATTCGATGTTGAATGCAAAAGTAGATAGCCTCCCGCTGCACCATAATTTGTTTTAAAATGGCAAAACCTATCTGAGAACAATCCAATTGCTAGAAGTTGGTAGACTTTAAGTAATATTTATGGATCCACTGGATCCATAATGCATTAGTATTAGTGTAAAATCAACACAGCTGCTTACACATCAAGACTTTATGCATTTGTGTTATGGAAATGATCCCAATACCTCCCTTTCTTTTTGAGATCGTGATGTTACTCCACTTGATTTTAGCTAGCTTGAAATTAATAGAGGTACTAGTCCATAGAAAGGTTTTCATAATTCTGTCTAGCTCCTTTATAACTTTATTACGTAGAGCTACGTGCGCAATCCAATAGGGATGAAGGCTACTGAGGATCAAAATAATAAAGGTTACTTTGGTAGCATAGGATAAGAACTGATTTTGCCAAGCCATGGCTCTCGATTTCACTCTTTCAATAATAGGAAGGTAGTTTCTATAATTAAATTTAGAAGTAGTAACGGGAGCTCCAAATAGCAAAAAGTATGTGAGACAATATTCATAACCCTCAATCACTTTAACTCTCTCTAAATTCCTTACATCTAGAGAAAGGTATAAGCTACTCTTATCCAGATTATACTTAAGGCCAAACTATTGACCAAATGATTAAAGATCATGTATCATTATATTGATGGAAAATGAATCAGTTGCACATAGCAGCAACAAGTCATCCGCAAATATATGGTGAGTAAGTTTGTTTTCCTTACAATTGTGGTGATATTTGAATCCCCTATTGGAAGTGATTAGTCAGGTTAATAGTCTAGAAAAGCCCTCCATAACCAAAGTAAACAGATATGGAGATAAGCGATCACCTTGTTGTATTCCTCTAGTTGGTTTTAAAGGTTTAGATGAAAAACTATTAACAAGTACACTCAATGTGGAAGTTTGAATGCATATCACGATCCTTCCCAGTTTAGGAGGGATGTGGATAGCTTTAAGCAGTGTTGAATAAATTCCCAGTTAATGGTATCAAAAGCTTTGAAGAAGTCTACCTTTATAATCAACTGTTGAGTTTTTTCCCAGAGTTATAATCCTTCATAAGTTCTTGAACTAGGAGAATGTGACTAAAGTTGCATATTGATCTCTAAACATTTCAATTGCTTATCAAATTCTATTGAATATAGCATCGGTTGAGGGAAGTTTTCCAAAGTTAATATTATTTATCATCAATGTCACAAAAAGGCTGAATGATTTACCTATTTTATGTATCGAGAAGGATATGATGGACAATATTGATCATAATACTATAATTAATGATTTTATATATAAAAATTATATGGAGAAATTATTTTTTATGATCATCTATATACTTGTTAGTGCAATTCTTTTAGTGTTTTGTAATATGATATTACTGTTCCATTGCTGCTACTGCTATTTTATTCTTACTGCTACTATTTTTAGAGATTTATTGGTGTTGACATTTGTAAGATGTTGTTAGTTATTATTGTGATCATTTAGTATTTTATTAAGTATGCGGACTTATGACTTAAGTCACTTATGTATGGATATTAAATTTTAATAATAAAAATATGTTTTGAATGTTGACATATTTATATTTTGTCGATATATTAGAGACCTGTTTTTTAATTTGTCTTTGGCCTACAAAATATTATGAACGACCCTAATTACAACAATCTATAACTGGGTTTACTAGGTATGTTGGAGCAACTTGGTGTGACTGCATTGATGTGGCAGTGACTAGGTGTGCTAGAGTGGTTTGGTGCGATGCTTGAGCCTATGATGCATCTAGTGCATTGTAGTAATGTTGTTATAGATGTTGGCGTTATTGGGTGTGAGGCTATTTGCCGTGTTGGTCGCATGTGGTGCATCTGGTATGCTATAACTAGGATGTTAAGTGTAATGTGGTGCCTATTATGTGGAGTTGGTGTGTGGTGATAGAGCTAAAAAGGAAACAAAACAAAATATATTAGGGTTTTTAATTTAAATTTTAATTAATTTAATTTATTTTATAAATTTTTTTATTTAAAAATTATTTCTATCTACTAGTTATTTTGGCATTTTTATTTTAATGAAATTTTATTTTTCATTTTTTATTTATTTAAAAATTATAATTTTCTTTAAAATCAAACAGATTGCCCCTCATGAATGTTAGTATTATATAATTTTAAAGGTTCCATTCTAGAAAGTTAAATCTTATAAGGCGTAATATCGCCTTATAAGTTTTAGTATTTTGGAATTTCGAGTGATTGCTACCCTAACTTGAGTTATATAAGGCATAATCACGCCTTATGAATTTTAGTAATTTAGAATTTTAGGTCTTTAATTCTGACAGTTAAATTATGTAACAATCTATCTTGCCTTATGTAAGACTCTATCTTGTCTTATAAATTTTAACATTCTTGAATTTTAACACCCAATCTCCCCTTAAACCAATAACTAATTATTCAAAGACAAACAAATGAAAACTACATACAATTAAAATATAATTAATAAAAATTATCATTGGTTGCCTCACAAAAAATGCAATTATTCAACATTGGCACACTTAACAAGGCTTTTTCTTCTTAAACTTTTACGTATTGAAAAGTATCAAATCAATATCTATCGCACTTGAAACTATCTTCTCCTCATAAAATGGTTTCAATTTATGTCCCTTCCCTTTAAAAACCTTCCTACTATCTAAACTTTTTATTTCCACTTAACCATAAAGAAATACATTAATGACAACAAAAGGATCAAACTATCTAGAACCTAACATAATACTTATAAAGAATAATGTTTAATTACCATAATGGTTAATAATTGCTTTATCCTTTTCAACATCTAAGTCAAGTATGTAAATTTTAGTTTTAAAACATATTTATCATTTCATTAAAAATACTGTAATTACAAGCTTTTTATGAGTAATAACATAGATTGGCCAATCAAACTAGGAAAAAAAACCATTTTATTTCTTCAACTTTTATTTCAAGTACCTTTAGATTATTAAAACTTTCACGTTTTACCTCAAAATTTTAAAATATTTTATTCAAACATAAATTTCACAATCCACCAGAGTTTAACCTACACATTTATAGAAAGTGTAATAAGAAATTTTCTTAATCTTATCATTAAACCATCATACTAACAAGCTTTCCCTTGACAAAACTCATTAAAATTTTTGTAAGACATTGAGCTCCTAGTTAGCCTATGCATATAATTGATTGCCACTTTTCTTTTCTTTTCAGAGATGATGGTTGGTTGAATTATTGTAATGATCCCTTCTGTCACAGTCTTTTTCTTTTTCAACACTTGCATTTGATTTGAAGATGATAACGGTAGCAATTACGATGTCGACAACCTTTCCTTCACGATGACAAAGTCTGCCTATTTAAAGTGTCTTCAACAAATAAGGTAGAGTGAAAGAGCACAAAAAGAGAAAAGAAAACAAACAATCAAAAGGATCATAAATTCTTCAAAAAGAACTAAACATTCTATTAAGTGTGAGGCCACTACCGACGAAGAGAACATAATGCAAAAGTCTTTAACAAAATTAAAATTTTGAAACTTTTGATCGATCATAAATTTGAAAAAAAAAAGAATTTGAAGTTTTTGGAAACTTTTGGCGAGTAGGAAGAAGACAATGCAAAATGATAAAGTAATTAAAAAGAAACAACCTTGTAGGGTTTCAAGAAGACAAGAAAAAGGTCTTTCGTTTTTTTCTATTTTTATCTTTTAATTTTTTTATCAAGTATTTTTTATATTCAATGGTCAGTTGAAATATTAAGAATTAACGCAACAATGAACCCTTTTTTGTATCTTTTTGCAATTAAATATACATAAAAAGTAAATGAGTAATTAATTACAATTGACTTGTAAAATAATGAAAATAATAATAATAAATGACGAGAATAATGTTTGTTTCAAAGCATTAAATAATTTTCATAATATTGTATTAAATGTTTACTCCCTTCTTTTTTTGCAAGCAATTAATGAGAATATTAAATACTTAGGTCCTGTTTGACAAACAGCAGATTGCATTAGTTATTAGTTGATTCTATCAATTGATAGAATATTTGACTAGCGGATAACATCAGCTGTTTATTAAAGATGTTTGGTAAATTTAACTATTTAGTATTAGCTATTGATGTGTAAAATGACTTATGAGAACATAATTTTAAAAAAATTATAAGGACATGAATATTATATTTCTTAGTATTTCGTTGAATATTCTTATAAGAATTTCGATTTAGATATTTAATTTTACAGAAAATAAGTTTATAACTTTAATAAATAATAATAATAATAATAATAATCTAATGTTAAATTCTCTATTAATATAAATAATGCAATGAACTGCATCATATTAGTATTTTTCATATAATAAGTATAAAATATATTATTTAATAAATTAAAAATATCTATAATTATATCATGACACAGATACGATATATAGTAGTTATATACTAAAAATATTAATTTGATGTGACTTTTTATGTTCAAAAACTTAATATTATGGTATTTTTTAATGTAAAATAATATTATAAAATTAAATAAAGATTAAAAACTTAATTAACTCTTTATTTTCTTTCAAACTTCACGACATACTGTATGATAAAAAGAGTAAACTTTGAAAATACGCAAACCAAAAGTAGAGAGTAAAGTGAAGGGTAATATTATCATTAGACAAATGGTTAACTCTAAAAGCTCCTCTTATGAAGTTTTTAAAAATCAACTTATTGAGGTTAAATAAGCTAACAAATAAGTTATTCACCAAACACACCAGTAGTTTTTTTAAGATGGTCAAAAAGCTAACTTTTATTCAATAAGCTAAAAAACAATTAATAAGTTGTTTACCAAACACCTCCTTACTCTCCTTAATGCACCAATTTATTTAGTTTTGCTTTGTTTTTGTTTTTCGTACAAAATTCATGTTTTCTTTTCTTATTTTTATGAATTAAACAAGAGATATTAAAGTAACTTTATAAAAAAAATTATTACATAAATAACACGTGAAGTTTAAATTCAACTGGCTGTTAAAATTTAAATACAAATAAAAATTTTAAAAGTTTGAGATTAATTTAATAAAAATTAATGTTCTTCTAATATAAAGTTGAGGATCAAAATTAGGTTTTCTCCATCAAATTACCTATTCAAAGCTACGTTAAACTATGTTGATTAGACACTAAAACATATATATTATGCTAATTTTAAAGGTAAAGATAAGCATTAAAGTAAATCCAAACCCAATCCTTTTTACATTATAAGCATTAAATTCAACATGGGAGAAAGAAAGAAAGCCTACCCATTTTTCTAAAAAGGAGGAAAACACAAAAGAGCATTAAATTTGACCTTATCATGAGAAATCTTCAACTTGTTTTCACAAAACATTAAACAAGCTTTGAATAGCTACAAACAGCTTGCTTTGCCTCCTGGCCTAAATCTTTACATTGCCCTATTTATAACACAGCTGAAAGGCTCTTCTCTACCCTCAAGAACACAATTCAAAATTCGAAATACAACAACCATGGCCGGTGGGAATGTTGGCAGTCAAATAATCAGTGTTGACCAATCTCCACTTGTTGACGATAACAAAGAGAACGTGGAAATTCATAACTATACTTTGCCCTTCACTGTTCCGGGTTGGTATGCAGATGCTGAGCAAGATTGGCCAGGTACGTACATGTTATGTCTTTCCTTAACATATAAAAAGTTTTCATCAAAAGCGCATAGTGCATAAAAACATCCTCTTTAACATTTATATCCTTTCCAACATGAAAGTATTCCAACTTCTGATTGTACCATACGAGGAGCGTGGTTGTGTTGTAAGACCAACAAGTCATGTAACATACATGTCGACGTTTTTTTTTTTTTCCAGGGGAGGCACGTCTAATGAAGGTTGAGAAGGTTCTGTTTCAGGGAAAGTCCAAGTATCATGACATTGTTGTGTTTGAGGTACAGTTTTGGAATTAGTAAAATGAGACGAATAAGGAATTGATTTTAATCGATGTCAATGGTAACGTGCAATTATATGATATGTGATTGCAGTCGTCGGCGCATGGCAAGGTTGTTGTACTAAACAACGTTCTTCAAATTACAGAGAAAGATGAGTTTGCTTACCAAGAAATGCTCACTCACCTCCCACTTTGCTCAATTCCAAATCCAAAGAAAGTAAGCTTATACTATTCTTTTGCTCTTAAGAACATATGTGAATAGGCTATTAGGTAAACAGACGTTAATATTGAGAACTAATATCATGTACTCTCCCGACTAAATTTTCAGGTGCTACTTCTTGGAGGGGGAGATGGTGGCATTTTGAAAGAGGTGTCTCGCCATTCTTCTGTGGAGCAGATTCACTTGTGCGAACTTGACGAGATGGTTATAAATGTGAGTTTTCTTTTCTTATTCCCCTTGAAATCGATGTTTAAAGAGTAAACATTGCATAATTAATAAATCACAAACGAGTGAGTGTTGATTTCAGGCCTACAAAGAGTTTTTTCCTCGCATAGCAATTGGACTTACGGATCCTCGAGTAACAACTTATATAGGGGATGGTATAGAAATCTTGAATTTTTTTGTTATTGTTTACTTATTTGCTTATACGTTTAAGTGAAAAAAAAACAAAAACACGTTTTTATTATATATGCAGGAATTGAATTCTTGAAATCGGTTGCTCAAGGCACTTATGATGCAATCATAATTGATGCATTCCAACAGATGGGTATACACATTTCATGTTTTTCGAAGTTAAATTGCATGTTTTAGATTAATGATCCCTAAATTATTTTAGTTGGAAGAAGGTATTCTTGTTCATGCTACAATGCCAAGAACACTGGTGATTTGATAGTAAATCTCTATAATCTCATTCCAGGTACACTGGCAGAGGAACTAGCAGACAAAAGTTTCCTAGAATCAGTGGCAAGAGCTCTTCGTCCTGGAGGGGTAATGGCATGTCCAGCTGACAGCTTATGGAAGGATGAGTTTTCTGTCTCTGACACCGTAGCAAGTTGCCGGAAAATCTTTGGAGGATCTGTCAACTATGCTTGGTGCACCGTTCCTGCATATCCCAGGTATTTAGACTATGGTTGTTTTCAAAGTCGAGTAGTGAACTAATTAATTAATGCTCCTGTGCAATCTTGCATTTAATTCCACAGTGGGATGTGTGGGTACATGCTTTGTGCAATGGAGGGCCAGCCTGTTGATTTCAAGCACCCGATAAACCCACTGAACCCTGAGAACTATGGTGTAGACAATGGACCTCCCAAGTTTTACAACTCCGAGGTGATTATATGCCAGGCTGTTGCTTTGAACAGTGTTCACATCTCATGTAATGTTAATGAAGGTTTTAACTTGTCTATTGAACTTGATGGTTTTGCCATTTTCATTAGGTGCACACCGCTGCTTTTTGCCTGCCAGGTTTGGCCAAGTAAAGGTGTCACCCCGATTATGCAGACAGAACTGACAACAATCGTAACAATAGGGCTATCTCTCTTTCTCTAGAACGTTTGCTAAATGCATTTCAAGGTTTTCTGGACTTTTTCTGTTCCTCTCGTTGTATGCATTTCCATTTGAAAACTGTTGTTATGTTAATACTGCAACTAAGCTCAACAATATATAAGCAAAACAAAATCACTTAGTGCCAAGGAATGTTTAACATATTTCTGGCTGTACGGACCAGCATAAAGTGAAAGTTCAAAGCCATAAATCCTTCCATTTCATATATACAGTTTACACTAAAAACTGGAAAAATGCACGTTGAGTAACTATACCTGTTAAATTACGTGTTTTTTTCTGCAGCAAAAGGTTAATACATTAGCTCTATTAATTGGGAAGTTGCTCTTCCTTTGAGTTCATGGACATAATACACAAACAATGAGGTAGAAAGAAAAACGTACACAGAAATAAAAGAACTCCAAAATCAGCTTCTTCACCAACTGCAGGCCGACGAGGATTTACCCAGTATATCTGACTCGCACACCACATGCAATAGGAGCATGCTACTGCCATAATAAGTTTTAGTGATTGATTTGTTTGCTGTCTTATGGAATTCAAAGGCTTCACCCTGCATGCCAAAACAATTTGTGCAATATAATTATCTCAAGGACTGGAGCACACATGAAACTACACTACCTGAATTTAACATACCTGTTAATGTAAATAAATCCACCAATTAAGCAAATGCACAAAAAGCCGGTCACAAGAACAGCATCTGGATTGACTGGTGCTCGACTACTCCACCAACCAGTACTCAGAATCCAAGTATACATAGATGAATGTCCATTTTCCTGTGCATTTTGAAGGCAAGATTGTGTTAATCATACAAAGGTACAAACTACTTTGAAAAGAAAATATGATATTGTATCTCGCAGTAGATAATTATGTACATGAGATTTGAAGAGGTAGCAAAACCTAGAAATAAGTAAAATAATAAAGACACAAAATAGATAATTGCATCGTGTTTCACACTTCTGACTACAAAATGTCAACATTTTGAATAATGTGGATCTTACAAAAATGTGTAAGATTTTGAAGCAAAACAGAAGAAATAAAGAATTTGGGCAATGCTTCTGCTGTATCAAGCATAGATGATTTTCAACACTTTCCGCAATTTCCAACGCTACCCGTCTCTTTGTTGCTGCATTTTACAAGAATTTGTCCTTTTTTCTTCTAAGTTATTTCATATCTAAAATGCAGTCCTCTTCCCTCTTTCTATCTTACAAGTTCTCTTAGAATCTACAGCCTTGTCTAACTGTGATGGTGCCATGAGCATTTTGATACCATAAGCATCTTGATATTCTTTTCCTTGTTGTCATAATCATTCTAACAAGTGTGAGAAACTTTGCTCTCAAAAATAATGTTCATCAGCAAGTCACAAATAAAACAAAATCAATAAAAGGCCTGATTTCACCTCTTGGTACTACCAGAATAATGCATCTATCTAAGAAGCACGGATACGGATACGGATACGGATACGACATGGACACGGACACGGGGACACCAACTTCTAAAATTTGGTGGACGCAGACACGGCATATATATATATATATATATATTATAAAATTTAGAATTAAGAAAAAAATCAGAATTCATAATATGATATATATTGATTGATGTATTTCAACTTGATAGTTAACACATATTTGGTACTTTATAAGCTCCTCTAAAAAAACATGGAACATATATTCCATTAAGCAATTTGTCTACAATCTCCTATCCAAAAGTAGAATTAGTCATTCACATAGGTATTTACAACCAAAAAATCTAACTAAAGTATCTACCATCTAATCACTTCACTCTCAAACATTGGCATTGCTTTCATCAGCAAAGATCATACTCTCCAACTCTGGTTCAACAAGTGAAAGATTGGTAACTTCAAGAATTCCATGATCATCATCAATTGGTGAAACTCATCTCCTGCAATATTCCACATCATTGCTTCTCCTTGTTTGTATTGTGAAGATTTTCTTGAAAGGAGTCGCAAATTAGTATGAATGTATACTAAACTCTCAGTACGCTTAGGTTTGATCTTGTTCTTTTGAAGAGAGTGAATAAAATAGTAATTACTCAAATTTCTTTCATAACAAGATGAAGATGATGGTTGTCCAAGTAACTTGAGAGTAATCTTTTGAAGAATTGGAGCATGAACACCATGAACTGGCCACCAAGATTTTGCATCAACGATACCTCTATCATTTATAAAGTCATAATCATCAAACCCTTGTCTACCATCCGAAAAATTAGCAAAATCAATGTTCACTTTTCTCCGATCTTCTACATCAGAAAAGTACCTCTTCAAACACTTCAATCTCTCATTGCTGAGCTCGACATCTTGATATGGTGGAACTCATTTTGAGTCTTTACTCAACCATTCATGGCTATAATACCTATATAGTTGTAAGAAAAAAAATATGAATTATTCATCAATTACCATTTATTTATCTCTAATAGAAAGGAAAGTATCTAAATTTCAATAATCACCTTGGATTCAAAGAATGAGCTAAACAATGAAGAGGCGTACTACTTTTTGTCCAATGCTCAATTAAGATTTAGTGGATCACTTCATAGAATGTTGAAGATTCATTGTCATCCTTTCTTTCAAAAAGATATATGGCCTTTCTTACTTTTTCAATCA
>JAOTIZ010000007.1:23282886-23298979 GCA_027123425.1 Erythroxylum panamense | reverse complement strand
AAGATACACCAATTTGTTGATAAGAAGAATTCTCCTCTCCCAAAGATTCTTAAATTTTAGTTTCGGTTTTATAACACAATTGAAATATTTTAAGCTATTTGCTTTTCAACTTTTAGCATTCTAAACGATTATGACCACATTATCTAATGTCCAATTGCAGGACCGTTACTTAAAGGGAACCATATCTTGCTTTCGGTGACTAACATTAAGTTGTCGTTGTATTAGGGAATTAGACGATGACACAAAACAAAACTCGGCTGCTCCTCCAATCAAATTCTTTCTTTTTATGTTGGGACTTCGATCGGTTGCACGTTTATGGATGATCGTGGCTAAAATGAATTTTTTGTTAATGGCTCAAAATTAAGTTATCAATGTAATTTAACAATAATGAATTTTATTAATTATGATTCAAAATTAAGTTATGAATTTAATTTAACGATAATAAATTCTTTTTAATGCACTTGCACCTGCTATCACAAATAACACAGAAATGTCAAACGAATTCTTAAAACACTTCAAAAATTCAATAACTTTTAGCATTAGAATTTATTATCTCAGAGTCCCATACTTGTTAGGCCAATCTTTCAGGCAACTGTTAAGATATGAACAAGTAAGAGGCAATTATGAATTGGCCGAAGGGCTAATTAGCCCCTAACATTTACCTTGGTGTACAAAATAGCCTTTGAAGTTTTATAGTATCCAAATTGAATCATAATATTTGTAAACCGTTCAAAATAAACTATACCATTTGGAAAAAAATTCATATTGAACCCTGACCACTAATGGTATTAGAGCATAATCAGTTATCTATTGATGTGGATTTTTTTAATTTTGTGGATGTAGGGCCCACCAAAAGCTGACGTGGAAATTTTAAATTAAGAAGGGTCCCACATCCAAGTGAAATGTTGCGTTTTGTTTCAAAGAGGAGGAGACGTTGTGTTTTGTTGTTAAACGCAATGCTTCTGCCTCAGCTTTGAAGAATAAAACACATCATCTCCTATTGAAATGCCGCGTTTTGTTTACACAACTCTCTTCCCTTAAACGCAACGTATGTAGAGGATCTTGACACATCATTTTGAAGAAAAATAGATGCTTCTTCCCTCCTCCAATCCCAAATTTGCCATCTTCTTCATTTTCACACAAACCCTCATCTGTGAACTTAAATCTTTTATTATTTCTTATTGTTGTAATTGTGTTCTTCCTTAGTCAATTGCAGCGTAACTATATCTTATTGTTGTCACACACACCAGCAACTCAACTCACACGCTTTTCAGGTGCTAAACAAGAAGTTGACATTTCATCGTGGTAGGTCCATTGTTATCTGACTTTTATGTTTTGTGTGGTCCCTTAAATCTGCTTGATTGTATGCTTGCTTGTTTATGATTGTATGTTACGGTCCCCTATGCTTGTTATGGTGTTGGATGTAAGTCACGGTTCCCTATGGTTATTGTTCAAGTTGGTCTACCAGTTTAGGCCTAACTAAATGCTAATAATGGTGTCATTAAAATATATGTTATGTATAAACTGGGGAACCAAAAACAAAGGTGTTAATATAAGTTTACTTTCATTAAGACACTACCAATTTCAACTGTGAAATGATACATACAGAAAAGGAATCTTCATTAACATCAATGAGTTTTAGAAGAAAATAAAGAGGTAGTCTTAGAATATCAATGTAAACAAAATAGTTTTAATCTTAGTGTGTAGTTCAATACAAACCCAATAGTTCTCTCATTTATATTCTTTTTCAATTTAAAATTATTTAATAGGCATGGCAAGAACTTTATGTGAATATTGTGATTTGAAGAAAGCAATATAGGCTTGGTTTTGAATTATTTGATTGGTTTTCCTCATATATTCATCATTTTCTTTATATACTACATGTCAAGTATCAATACAGTATGCATGTTATATATGGTCAATTATGAAACTATTACCAATCCTTTGAATCCACCGGAAATAATACACGATTTGTTAGTAAATAACAAAGAAAGGTGATTGCTTAGATGAAATGGTTGTATTTAGCAAAGTTAGAGGAATATGAAGAAAGTTTGTTTTTTAATTTGTAAGAGTTCTCGAGTGAGGTCATTGATATTGCTAAATTAACTTTCATGTTAGAGGACAAAACCTAATGGTGCGGGCCCACTCAAACCAAGCATGCTTAAAAATGTCCCTTTTCCATCTTTTATTAAAAATTCGGTGGACTTCCCCACACTTTTTCTTAAGTTCATAATCTACTACAAGGACTAAGAAATTATGAACTTAGGATTTCCCTTAAGAAATTAGAGTGCATCTATTCCACTACAAGAGACTTGCTTTTAGTGAAGAGTTTTAGATTTATTTGACTAACAAAACTTTGTTCAACTTCTTTATGGAAAGAATACTTAGGCTTCCTTTATTTTTTGATTGATAAAGATCACTTCCCTTGATTTTATCCTTTTAGGAATTGGATTTGTTTATCAATGTATGAGAAGTTCTTCATATTTCTTTTATTTATTTATTACTAATTTTAAATGGAGCAACAAATGAACACTTTAGGAAAAATAAAGTCCATTAAAGACAAAATTAATGAATTGAAGCCTCCTTACAAATAAGTAAGACTTGTAGACCTGATAATTGCTTACGTTATCCTCTAATTGTATAATTATGCATGTAGTATCCATTATATTGTTGATAATATCATTTAAATCTATGCGTTTTGGTGATACACTTGCCTTTATATATTTGATGTGAACAAGTATATAATGGTTGAATATGGAAGCATAAGTTTGTTTTATGGTGGAAAGTTTGTTGTAGAGTCAAAGATTAAATATGTTGATAGGGATTCAAGTATTTTTGATAAAGTAGACCTAGATTTTGTTAGCTATAGGCAAACGTGTGAGATGGGGAAGAAGTAAGGATATCTTTAAGTCAATAAGGTCTATTACAGAGAACCCAATTTTGAGTTTAGCAAGTCTTTGAAGTTGATTGACTCAAATGAAAGTTGTCTAATGCTTATCAATCTAATGAAAATCTACCAAATGATTGATGTATATGTGACTCATATGTTAAACACCCCATCATTTGTACCTAACATATTGCGTATATCTAGAGGAGATGATGGAGATAAGGAGGATGAGGAGGAAATTTGTGGAGCTACTGAAGGTGTTAGTATTAAAAGTGCTAGTTTAGGAATTGACGAAGAGGTGGAAGATGATGGGCATGACAAGGTTTATACAAGTTTAGATTCCTGATGACCACGAATTGGTTGAAACTGGGTCGACAAATTTTGGTAGTTTTATTGGTAATGATCAATATCCTAGCGAAGAAGAGCCTGATGAGCCATTGGGAAGACTAAGTAGTGGTATTAGGTAATATTGCGAATATCATACCAAACTTGGTATCAAATTGGGTTCTAGTATGATATTGTACCGATACCGGTAACATTTGGTACCATTTCGGGTCAATTTTTAAGTTTATGAAATAGTCCTTAATTTTTTTAGAAATTATAAAATAGTCCATTGATATATTGTACTGTTGTATCGTATACTTTATATGTTTACATCAACCATGTTTTCAAAAATCATAATAATAAATAATAAGCACAATTAATATGAAATAACAATAATTTTTAGATATTTTACATATAAATAATATCCACAGTTAATATGAAAAAAGACAATTATCATCATACAAATATAAAATTAAGAATAATACGGTATTTAAAATATTACAAATTCATCATATAATAAATAATAATTACATCAACATATCCAATTAAAAAGAATAATAAATATCCTTAATTCTTAAACAATTACAATTTATGACAAGAGTTCGTGATGAAGAACCAACCAACTAGAAGTGAAACCTGTAACAAAAATATTTACAATTACATTACATATATAGAATTTAACATATACATCAAATATAAGTAAAATTTAAAGAAGATGAAAAATAAAAACTTGGAACTTCATTCAATCGTCTGCAGAAGGATACCCGCTATAACTATACTGATCCTAGTTATCATTTGGTACTAAATCATCATCATTGAGAGGAGTCTCATCATCATCATCATTCAAATTCAATGCACCAAATGACATATTACTTTCCCAACCAATATTATCTTCCAAGTCATTCACATCTATCAAATTTGGTTCCTCATAAACCCAATATGCCAAAAGATCAATATTATCAATAGAAATTAGATCTGTTGAACTACTTGTGCTATTAAAATTCCTAGTAAAAATAAAATTTAAATATTACAAAATTATAAGAAATTATATCGAAAGTAATAATGATAATAACTTACCTTTCCCAAAGCTTTACATTGTAACGAGCAAATACCAAGTCATTCAATCTCTTGGGCTCGAATCTATTCATTTTTTTTAATTAATGAATTCAAACGTGCCACAGTTTTGATCACAGCCTGTTGCACTAACACATTGACTTAAAATATGAATTACAAACCTTTGCAATTTTGTAACACCACTTTCAAATTGATCCCATCAAGAAACTATAAGTTGTAAGATAACAAAAGTAGCGGTACAAACGAAATAAAGTGATAATTAATTTTCGAAAAAAGAAAAAGGAAACAACTACTACCTAGAGAAAGTTTTGTTCTTTGTCGAATAACAATCAACAATCCAAAATCCCTAGAAGATAGTTTATAATGATCTATTTGTGAGCTTAAAAGATCTTGCATTATTTTATGGCCAACAATTGTTATAATAGTGAATAGCATTCCTTTACTAACTTTAGTTTTCTTTATAAAATTCGGTCTGAAATATACATTAAGATTAAAAAATACCCCAGCTGTAAACAATGAAGAAGAAAGTTGTCTTTCTCATCTCTCATTGACGATTGCAAGATACAAAGTGTACAAAGAGGACCTATGTTTCAGATTGGCCTTGATTGCAACCTTAGCCTTTTCCATGGCATCATAAAAATATCTCATTGTTGTCTTTGCTTCATTATCAGCTAAGCAAAGTACCCTTATCAAAAGCTCACAAACATATATAACAAATTAGCATTGAGACCAAAATTCTCTATCTTCTAGTATAATTCTGGAACCCTCTACTCCAGCATTAGACCTAGCATGTTGAGATGCAACCCACTTATTACTTGTAAACATTTTTCTTAACTCTTTCTTCATCATAACAAAAGACTGAAGTGATAAGAAATTTGTTGCAAATCTTGTCACAGCAGGATGACATAAATTCCTACCATTGGTAAATTCCTTTCTCATTAAATTCAACACTTATGTATGATTATAGATGAACTTGGTCACCTTTTTAGCTTTCTGCATAGTCTCATCAATAATAGGAAAATACCTAGGATCTCTTATATTCTCCAACATTAGGTCAATGCAATGTATAGCATAAGGAGTTTAGAAAAAGAATTATACTTATTTTGTAACCTTCTTCTTGCCGCTTTATAAGCTACATCATTATCAGTGATGAACTGAACAATATTTTTTGGCCTTACTTCATTCACAACTTCATCAAATATCTCAAATAAAGTATCAGTATTTTTAATCAAACCAGATGCATCAGTAGACTTCAAAAACATTGAGCCATTTGTAGAATAAATCGAAAAATTAATAATAGGCTCTTGTCTCCTAGTTTATGTGTTTGTTGGCTTTGAACTTAGAGTTCAATTGTGGTGAAGGACTAACAATAATATCATATATGTAAAAAGTATTTTGTAATTCATTGATTAATGAACCTATTATGTTGCATCAATTATATATTAACTTAATTTATTTTATTGTTATAGAGATTGATTAGAGTAGTGGAAGAGACAATACCATATGCTACTCATCGTATATGTGCAAGGCACATATACCATAATTTTTTAGCCTTTCTTCCTTAAACGATACCAATCTAAGGAACAATAAATTCAGAGCTTAAATATGCTCACGATACCAATCTAAGGAACAATAAATTCAGAGCTTAAATATGCTCACAATCAATCTCAATAGTGTATAGAATGTTATGAATCCAAAACATGATAAAAAAAAAAAGAATTGAGCAAAACGAATAATATAACAATGTTGAAAGACTTGATATCATGTAGGATCGCTACAAACCATGTTAACAACATTTAATGTTTATGAATATATTGTAATATTAGGTAGCTAGAACATAACATTAAGCATTTGAAAAGCAATAATTGGTCTAGGAATCACCCCAGGGGTTTGGGACAAGAACTAGAATCCCTTAAGCTATTTGCAATAAACAAATGTCATGATATCACTTTAATAGGTCCTTAAATCACATAATTACAACTGTTCTATTATAAAATGGGGACAATAGCAATTCAGGTAGAACTTAGAATTGGCTTGATAAGCTCCCTATTCAATTACAGTCAAAATTAGTCTTTGAAAGGATCGAGAATTTTGACTTAGATTGAAGTCATCACAATATGGCAGTGGTAAGAAATAAGCGAGACCTAAATCAAGTATTCATTGAAAAGCACCAAATATTCCTTAAACAAGTCACTCCAGGATTAGGGTGAGTGACAATAATTAATAAAATAGGAACATCTCACCATTCACCAAAAATTCTAATCCTGGCCTTTACAAGAAGTATATAAAAAGGTAGACTGTTGACAATATCAGTCGATATTGGCCTATTTTGTCTAGCAACAGTTGATACTTACGATATTTATAATATCGGTCATATTAGTCGGTACTGAAAATTTTTAAAAATAGGATTTATTAGCAAAATTTTCAAAAAAAATTTAAAAAATTTCCCTTCCCCACTCTTTCTTTTTTTCAAAATTTTTTAATTATTTATTTAGTTCAACTTTTATTGTGATTTTTTAATTTTTAATTTTAAAAGAAAATAAATATCTTTATCACTAATAATAATTATACATTAAATAAAACTTAAAAATAAATTATTTTATTTAAATTTATTTTAATCTTTTATATAATATTTATTAATAAAGTATTAATAAAATATTCTATTTTTAAAATAAAAATTTAAATTTATTACTTATAAACTAATATTTATTTTATATATTTTTAATTATCAAATCAAAATTTATTTGAAATTTATATATTTTTAAATTAATTATATTATTAATAATTATTAAATTAATTTTATAAATTAAATTAAGCTATTTATAAATTTACTAATATACCGGTTTATAAAGTTTCAATACCGATTAAACCATAAAATTTTCCTTTTACCACGTCTAAAACATTGCTTATTTCTTACATAATTCGTATGATTTATCCGCTAAGAACTCAAAATTAAGAATGAATTTGGTTTAACGATAATGAACTTTAGTACATAGTGTCTTAACGTCAACTAACCTAAGTTAAGAATCTAACCTCGGGATTCTATCTCAAACCTAACCTCCAGAATCTATCTCATAACTTTTAATATTATAAATTATTTCCTAATTCCAAGGGGTAGATATGAACACAAAGTAGACAAATATGGATTAGATTAGGTTTTCGTGTGTCAGATTTCACTTCCATTCTTAGGACAGGTCAGCTACTTTAAGAAATGTCCGTCTCTAAAACAAAAAACAGAATCTCCACTAACTGAGAACGTAACCAAGAAAAGTTGAGGTAACTTTTTTTTCTATGATACGTAATGCCTATCTGCTTAATACAGTTATGATCGTATTATCAGTTTGCTCGATGAATTATTGTCCGTTGATGATGACATCAATGGCTTTGATTAAACAATCCTAAGATTTAAGTAAGTTGGCAAGAGGCTCTTTTGATTTAAGTAAGATCGCAGGTTCAAACCGTCCTCATGTATATAACTGTTTAAAATTTAGAGTCAGAACTTTACCTCCTACAAAAACCCTACCCGATTCGAACGAAGAAGAGCATAAAAATGGATAGATTAAAAGTGTCTTCTTGTAACGAAGACTTTATCAAAATTGGGCAACTAAAAAAAAAGCTTTGAATAAACAATTAACAGTTTCACACCGCCGTCTGATCCTTTCTTCGGGACCCACTCCCTCGATTAGTGTACACTGTAGAGTGCAGGCTGACCTATTTTTCTCGTGCACAATTGACATATGGCACGCATCATATTAACACTTTACAGTTACTTTTCGTCCCGCTCTCGGTCACCGGTACTTCCCCGTCTCCGGTAACTTTCAGTTACAACTTGCAGCATATATACACGAACGCACACAGAGCTTCTCTCTAACAGCTAAACTCTTGAGAGAGTTTCACGGAGGGAGTGTTGAGTGTGCGTGTGTGTTTGTTTGGTATGGGCATAGAAGACCTAGAGACGGCTCGAAGAGAGCAAGATTCGATTCCCCAAGAAACCACGTCCAATTCTCTACTTACCAACACTCGCTGTTGCTTCTGCTTCCCTTGCTTCGGTTCCCGCCGATCTTCCTCCACTGTCGGATTAGCCTGGTGGGAGAGGATCCGATCGTTGTCTTCCTCCTCTTCGTCACCGTCGTCCAGACTCCGCCTCGAAAAGCGTCCGTGGTGGGCAAGGGGTATTACGGCTTTGAAGAGGATTCGAGAGTGGTCCGAGATCGTCGCCGGCCCCAAGTGGAAAACCTTTATCCGGCGGTTTAATCGGAGCAGAGGACTTGGTTACACTAGGCACGGTAAGTTCCAGTACGATCCTCTCAGTTACGCACTCAATTTCGACGAAGGCCACGGTCAGAACAGCGTTTTCGGCGACGACGATGAATACGGGGGGTTTCGCGACTTTTCTTCTCGTTACGCTTCTATTTCCGGTTCGGGTCGGCCTTTGGCCATGGACGCGCGTGATAACAAGCCAATAACTCTAAGCGCGTGAAACAGCTGAAAGAGGAGGGAAATCGAGGCGCTGCGGACGCTAAAATGCGCTTGTAAGGTTGACAGTGGAATGCTGACTCGACGGCGCAAATTAATCGCATCAACTATATCAGTATACCTTTCTATATTTGCTTATAAAAAGGTGTTTTTTTTTCAATCGGGTTGTTTATATTTGGACAATTGAGGTTAGTGTGTAAAGTTAGCGATAGAGTCGCATTCGGTATAGTATGGCTTTTTCCATTTTGTTTGTGTATAAATAACAAAATTGATTTCTTTTCTTGTTTGTAAATACTAGCCTTTATCTAATTCAATGCCACCGTCGTCATAAGCCTAACGTCACCGTTTTCCAGATCTTTCTGGTCCATGGCAGGTTTGATCATCTTCCACTTCCTGATGAGCTCCACCATTACAAACCCACTAAAAAAGCACTTACATCAGGTGATAAAGGGTAATGAAGCAATGATTTGGGAAGATAATGGAGGTTTTTATTAAAGTTATCCAGAGGGACGGGTAAGCCACAAAATCAAACATAATGCTCTGCTCCTCCCACTGTTCAAAACTTCATGCGTTTCCTGCAGAGGATATTTACATCTTCCAATGTAAAGATGACAAACCCAAAATCACTTAGAACTGATGCTACTATTTGATCTATTAAAACTGCAAATAACAGATGTTAATACTACTGGTTTGATCATGAAGATAAACAGTATGAGGTCAGTTTTGAATTGCGAACAATCTGCATATGCCAATCAATTGCCTATAATAATACTGACCATTACTTGATGATTCACATCCATCAATAGTAGGCGTAAGGTAAGTCATCGGGAGCAGAAAAAGGGGAAGGGAATGCAAAACATAAACGGAGCCTTTTTTCATTTGCTATCTTTTCTGCTGTTCAGAGACTTTATGTTCATCAGGATGTCGCCTAGAATCCACGGAAAGCTCAAGTAATTCATGCTTTTCTGGCTATAAGTTGGATGATAGGTGACATGATACCATGCTGAAGCCATGCGCTGTTGGTCCTTTGGTTCACAGCTGCTTTCAAACCAACGTCTGGCCTCTTTATGCAGACTCTTCACTGAAACCAGAATTCGGTCCTTCACATCGCCATATCTCCGGTTGTCACGTTTCAAGTACATAGGCCGATTTCGAAGATTACCAGTAAGAATTTCATCCTCACTCTTTGCTTCGTAATAATTCATCAGTGCCCTCAGTTTCTCCACATACACGTCTCTGTGATTTGATGCAATTTTAATGAAGTCCTCAAAACCCTCCACTTCAAGATCATGGTCATAAGCTGAGTCAGCAAGCTTCTCTGAAGAAACAAAGTTAGATATTTGTTGTGAAGCGGAATCAAGAGTTGCCCGATAAAGTTTTCCTAGTACTCTATCGGATATGTACATCCTTTTGTCTAGTCTCTCCATGAAGTCTGGAAATTCCTTCGGTCTTAGATACTTTGGCATCTCGGCTGGCGCTCCAGTCTTTGCAAAATCAACTGCCATAGAGTGAAGATCTGCTAACATCAAACATTCTTTACTACGAGCTTTCTCAGGTTCACGGTCAGCGTGAACCAAATGGGCAGTAGAGATGGCACCCAAAGTATCATTTATCATATAATCAACAAAAAACTTCTGAATTTCCTGCCAATTTCATTAAAGAAGCAGCTGATACTCATAGCTAAAAAGAGATACTGATATTTTATATTCAGATACGGTCTGTCAGTTCTAGTTTACCTCTAGTGTTACATTGTGATCCATTATGCGAGGTCTTCTGCCAAAGTAATCCATTGGGGTTTCAATTTGGCATGGGATAAGATCCTTGTCCCAGCATATGAAATAAAGATCTCCATCAAGATCACCACCAGAGCATTCATTTGGATGGGGCCTGTGAAAAATATCTTTTTACAAACCTTTTTAAAATGACATGTTCATCAATAAAGATCCTCACCTCTTAATCTTGCAAGGTAAATTAATCAAGCTATAATTTTTTTCCAATGGCATTTATCTTAACCTAAATGAGGAAACTTAAAAATAAAATAATCCTATATTAACTCAGCTCCTATTAAGAAAACTGACAAATACATAAAATTGAGTAGGACTACCTACTATGGAAAATAAATACTTTGACACACTAGCACTAACGTTAATCTTATTCTCCATCAATTTATTTCTACCGATGCATACAACCAAAGCTAATGTCAATTTTTGGAACATGAAAAGCAACATTTTTAATGACACGATGCCAAGATGTTCAATATTTTATACAACAAAGGATGTCAAAAAGCATCATTTCAAAGAGCATAGATGCATTTATATAGGATAACCAAAGATAATGGGTCAAATTAATATCTAGTCAATCACATTAACTATTATCATTATCAAATGCTTGAACATAAACATAAAAAGATCACAGGGCGATGCAAAATTGTTACCAGCGTAAAAGGGTAACAATTCCAGTAGTTTACCCTTAGGGAAACAGCTGAAGGTTTTGATAAATTCCAAAAGAATTAATCGAGATCAATTCAGCTGCAATAATACCTTTTGCCTTTCTGTGGGAAAACAAGGCAATCTACCAAACCCTTTTTCTCAAGTTCCACCTGATAGACAGCCTCCAGCACTCTGATGTCTCCAGGGTGAAGACAAGGATTCTTTGTGACAACTACTTTTCCCACCACTACAGATGTTGTTTCATCTACTTTCTGAAAAAAGCTCTGATCCCTGCTTTGTAGCTCTGCTTTTGTCAAGGTCACACAGATATAAACTTGGCCATAATCCAATATACCAGTTTCATCCAAGCAACCAATCAGGAGACGGCCCTTTGGAACAAATATCCGGCATCTACTCCGTAAGTCCGTCAAGAAATTTTCACGATAAGCTTGCAGCATCATTGAGAGATAAGGTTCCACATTGGGCTCATAACCCTGATGCAACATCATCACAAGAATGTTCTTAGAATCAGCATAGGACAAACTCTCCAAGACGTCTAACGCTACCTCTCTATCAGTCAGCATTTTGGCCAACAGGCGCAATTGATCATCTTGCAAACCCTCAAATATTTCATCCTTCACTCCTAAGGTTGACAAGAGGGAGATGATCTCTCGATTTAAATAGCAAGGCAATGACTCACTCCAGCTAGTGACATTAAGCATCCTGTTTTCTGACTCAAATTTAAGCATACTACCACGCAAAGATAACTTGTGAGAGGATTCACAATCAACTGTAATAACACCTTTGTAGCCACCATAACGAATTTGAAATGCTGAGGGAGTGGCACTCAATCTGCATTTTTCAGCAACTTGCCTAGCAAAGGAAAGAGAAATTTTACCTATACCATCAGAGAAGCAATAATCAATGTCATCAGTAGTAACTTCAATATCAGGGATAATCTCAACATCTTGCTCAGGAACAACAAAAGTTTGGATAGAAGAACTGAAGAGTTGGCCCATCCTTGCTGCACATTTGGACACAATACGAATCTGGTTAAAGCAACCCATCCATTCTCTGACATCTTCTGCTCTCAGGTTTTCATTAGAAGCAAACATCCAAACAGAATTTGATCTCAGCTGACTAGCTGAGAAAGCCAGAAACTCGTACCTTTTTGCTCCAATCACAATCCCATCACAAAGGATAGACAATATTCTATGATATATTCCCGTTGTGTATGGTTTTGAAAACATGCCTTGCCGAATACTTGCAGAAATGGCATTTGCAGGAAGCTTACTCCAATCTTCTTCAACAAAGGTGACTCTCATAAAGTCCGACGCATAGGATGCAAAGTTTTTTACAACATAATTAGAAGTTTCAAGCTCTGGACCCATACAATATATCTTTGATGGTGTAATTAAAGCCCTATAACAACTCATTATATTATGATCAGTTAAGCTTTTATTCACCGACAAGCAAGGTCGTTTAAGGTTTCTCCCTGGAACATGCAACTGAATTTTCACAAAGGACAGAACATCATAACAAGTTGAGTTTGACTTCTGCAACTTCTGTAGAATCATAATAGCAGTGTCTTCATCCACAGTACTAAGGATCTTAATCACATCAGAATCAATAGAAGCAAGACTAATCTTTTGAGTATGAACAAGAGAGTTTAACAGGAAAACAATGTCATGTGATAGAATAGCATTAGATGCACATTTTATCAGTGGAACTATCTCAGATGGAGAATGAAATTCTTCTCCATCTTCTAAAATCAAGTCTTTCACATCTGCTTTATAATAGGGAAAGCTGGTAAAAATATCCCCATTTAAAAATTCTTCTTCAATTTCCCAACAAAATGAAGTTGATTGTCCAATAGACTTCACAGCTGAAAAGTCTGTTGTGCGAACCCAAAGATAGTCAAAATTCTCCTTGCTGATATGATATCGATCATTCCTAAACTTCAAATCTATATCCGGTCCACAAACCTTTTTATAGATTTTTGGCCCATACCTGAGCTGAAAATACAAAAGGGAGAAAGTTGTTTTTCAGGAAACTCAGAAGCTTGAGTTTGAGAAACAAGAATTTAGGCCATCAAATTAGGAAACTAGCATAATCACAAAAAACAGGAATTCATTAGAACGTTAACGTGGAAATTTTAAAAAGTAAATAAATAGAAAGCCAATTAGCAAGGTCTCATCTACTGAAGTTTATCGCTCTTTTAACCCAAGCTGCTGTTGTTGCAGTGAAAATGCTATTCTGCAAACTTAACTTGACCAGTAAATATAACAGATAATTTTCAGCAATTTGAGAGATATTTTTCGTTCTGAGCATTTTGTTTCATTAAGTGACAAATTCTGATCTAACAAGAACTTTCCTTTCGAATTAATCAAGCGTTTCTAGTCACAATCTTCTCTGGTATTCAACTCAAACATTTCATGAGGAACTTATGATAAAATCAAGCAATAACAGTGATCCCATTAGGTTCCAAATAGGGACATAAATTTGATAAAGGCATCAGCCTTTTTTTTACCATATGAAAAAAGAACAGTTTGTAAATCATCCTGCACCAATATAGATCGGTAACACAAAATACCCCAGAATCAGAATGGTCCGTTGGCTGTCCCCAGGCAAAGTGTGGGAAGGTAATCAAAATGCAAATGCAAAAACAATGTACCACTGGAAACAAATAATTTCAGCAATGATTTACCAAGCAAAACCAAACAACCCAAAACATTAGGCCAAAAAGTTGGTCCTTTTCTTTCTTCTCATCTTAAATCAGTATTCCTTAATCATAACCTCAAAATAAAAGAATAAATTCCCAGCACACTATACCTTTAAGAGAAGTGCATTGATTTTATCACCTCCTAAACAGCAACCAAAAGCCTCCAAAATATCCTCAAATGTCACCTCCAATCTATAACACTCGCCATTAGCCCACACCCAAAAATCCACTCTCCTTCTCTCAGGCATCACCAAACCTCTCACACCCTCCCAGCTCTCCAACACACACATGCAACGTTCTTCTCTCATGAAACCCACATGCAAATCCCCCTTCTCCACTCTGTTATACGGCTGGACAGGCCATGGAATGATGTCATCATAGGTCTCTGAAATGTTGAGCTTGTGGGATTTGAAGATGAGCTTGTCTTGGAAATAAAAGGACAGAGCTTCGTGCTTGAAGTCGAGAGAAGTAAATTGAACGCGACCAAAGCCACGAGACTTCCAGTTCTTGCGCTCTGTCAAAATTTCCAAGGCAAAGACAGAGTCAGGGCCGAGCTGGGATTCTAGATAACTTAGGAGGTCTTCGGCTATGACTGTTTTTGGGATGTTTGAGACAGCCACTGTCGCTCTCTCCATAATTTTTACCAGAGTGAGAAAGAGGGACGGGGGCCAAACTTTTGGTATGCTCCGATCAAGGTTTTGGTTTTCGTACCAAACCGGCCATAGCCGAAAAACGGTACGAAGCGATTTTGTCTGGCATTTGGCGTGCGAGATATATACCCTGTTTTAAAGACCATTAAGCTCACAAAAAACTAACATAAAATATACGAACAAGACAATAAACTTTAGGCAGAAATATATTTTTTCTTTCTATTTAGAAAAGTACCAAATAGCTAGAGAAAACCTAGAAAAAATGAATATTCAGAAACATAAACCATTAAATTACTAAGAATAAAAATTCAATTTTGATACAAACTTAATCATATTAGATATAAAGAGATCAACATAATAAAACATAAAAAAATTAAACCCTATATCAAACAAAACAGCTAATATCAAAGTAAAAAATTGTAAAGAATAAAAATTTTAAAAAAGCCAATAAAACCTAAAAAAATATCAAAAAAAGAGACTGATTAATTAAGAATAATACCCAAAAAAAAGAAGAGTGCGAAAAACAAAGAGAAAATAAGGGCGTAAAAAAAAAGAGAACAACACAAAGAAAAAATAGAAAGAGAAAGGAAAAAAAGGAGACAGGGTGAGAAGCTAAATGGGTGCTTTCAGTGTCAAGTTTCTTTCCCTCCTTTTTTTTCCTTCCTTTTTAATATATTTTTGTGATAATTTATTTATAATTTTTAAAAAATGGAATTGATAAGTGACTTGTATAAGAATCTTTGTCTTATGAACGGTTAGGTCGTTTATAGAATTTGACTTTTCCACATTTTTTAATTTTAATACTATTTTTTCTTTATATATTTTATTAATTTAATTTTTAATAATTTTAATTTTTAAAATTTATAAGTAAGACTTAAAAATAAGTTTTATTTAAATATATGGTAAATTATCATAATTTGAATGGTCATGATAAATACGATGTTAATAATAACTTTTATTAAAACAGAAAATTGAGTAAAACTAAAGGAGCATTTGGTTGATGGCTTTAAGGAGTTAATAGTAAGGAATGAAAAGTGAGTGGTTAGTTGTTGATTACAATATTTTAAAAACCAAACCGGATATTGAACCGGTCGAAGAAAAGATTTAAGGTTTAGAGGTTCAATCGGTAGTAAACCGCTATAAAACCGGTATATAATAAATAAGAAATGAAACTTATAAGAATAAGTAAAAATAAAATATTTTATTGAAATAAAATACACCAATGTCTATTATTATATAATGAATTAATAATAAATAAATACGAGTCTAATATAAAATATTAAAATAACAATACAAATCAAAATTGTACTTCTGAAGGAGGTTGTGTCTCATCATCGTCAAAAGCTCCGAATTTTCCAATGCTACTTAAAGATTCATAAATTACGTTTTCATCTAAAACATTTGCATCAAGTTCTTCTGCTGCATTAAAATAAATTACAAATTAGTAACGTATAAAATTATTCTCAATTGTAAACTTGTAATACAGTATAATTTTAACTTAAATATAATCAAAATAAGATATGAACTGACC
>JAOTIZ010000007.1:23272052-23282786 GCA_027123425.1 Erythroxylum panamense | reverse complement strand
CCTCCTAATAAGCCTTAACCTATCCCAACTTAAGTAAACTTCCCAAAATACCCTCAAACATTTTAATCCCAACTAAATCTCAGTTATCCAATACTATGCCCAATTTAGTCCAAACTAAGCCTTAAATACATACTTAACACAATCATGCTTAATATCATCAAGTAGAAAAATTTTGGGGTCCAACATGAAGAATTGCCAACAATTCCTCATTTAATAGTTCTAGCTTCCAAGGAAAGTTCGGGGTCCAGCATAACTAATAAAGGAAACTATTTAGCTTTCAAGATTAAATAATGTTAACTTTCTCAGTAAGTTATTTATTAGTTAATGTTAACTTTCTCTTATCCTCTGACTGACAACTAAGAAAAAAATGTTGTTAAAATGCTTTGAAGGTGGGCCCTGGGCAGGTGCCTTGCCCGCCCCTACCCATAGCCGACACTAGTGGAGATCTAGTTGCATGTATTATATATTCAGCCTACAGGTGTTTCATAATATGTGTAACTTGATTTTCAGTAAAGATACTATTTAATGGCTTTGAGTATCGATGTTATCCTATAATTTTGCTAATTGAAAGATTATCATTTTGAAGTCACCTTTCAGTCAACAAAATCAGTGTCACCATTGAAACCCTGTCCGGTTTCAATACAAAGAAGTGGACAGAGGATGTATTGAATGCTATGGAGATAGCTGTGGTTGATATGACCATAAGGACGAATAAGCCATTTCCATTTACATTTATAACCTTGAAAACTCATAAAGCAGCCTATGAAACCTACGATTGGTCTAACAGATTATATCTGATGACCATTAAAGGATCCATTCCTAACCATCTGCTAAGTGGACTTCCGGACACAGATATAGCGAAGGAGTTTCTTGATGATATCTCCCATAGGTACAAAGTCTCACTTGATGTTGAGACAGGTACCTTGACTAAAGAATTATTATCCATAAGGTATACGAGAGAAAAGGGGAGTAATGAAGTACATATCGAGAATAATTCATCTTCACAATAAATTGAAGATGATGGGACTTTAATGTTTTGATAGCCCGTTGCATTGTTGAAGAGGAGAAACTCAAGCTTGCTACTCCTACAACCCTCAACGTAGCTTAAAGGAAGACAAACATGAAACCCGCTAAGTTCGAATGTAGAAAGTTCAAATCTTCTCCACATGCTGATGTTGGTCGAACCAGTGCTGATAAAGGTCCTAGGGACATAAAGAAACCAGTAGTATAAGGTTTAGAAGGAAAGACTGAGACCATCACGTTACTTTTTGGCTTGTTAATTATGAATCTAACTTGCGATAGTCGCATTAAGTGAATGGTGGCTATTTAGTGGAGCATCTGATCAAGGTGCTTCCACAATGCAAAGGTTCATATTCAGGATAAAGCCAAATAAAGGGAAGGAGAAACTGATGGTCCATAGCAATAAAGAAGTGGAAGTAATATCTAAAGGGGATGTATGTACTGAACTTTATTGTAAGGTTCATTTTGGGTTTTACACTACATATTTTATATGTGATATTTTGATCAATTTTGAACAAAGAGGGTTAATATTTTGTATTTAATACTTCTATTGTATAGTTGTTTAATGGAAAACATAATGGTACAACCTTTTTGTCATATGGTTTGTATAGAATGTGTCTTACCCCAAATTAGATAAATGTTTCTTCGTATCTTGCTAAACAAGTTATGAAATGAAGGACCTTGATGAATGAGAAGTCATACATGGTGTGGCATGAAAGTTTAAGCCACATTTCCAGAGATAGGGCTAAAAGATTGATCAAGAAAAGCATTTCTTAATTCTAGATTATGATGATCTGGGAATATGTGCTAACTATTGTAAGGGTAAGTTGACTAATAAGGATATTGAGGTCAACTCATGCTTATAACTTATTGAGTATAATACATAAAGATATCGGTAGACCTTATACAGTTGCATCATGCAATTCTAAATGTATTCTGACATCTATTGATGATTATTCTCATCACAGTTATGTGTTTTTGCTTAAAGACTAAAGGTTAAGAACAAATTGGGAAAATTCATCAAGATGGTCAGATTGACGTGGAGGAGAATATCATAGAAAACATGATGTTTTAGGACTTTAAAAGATCTGTTTGCTAGATATTTGGAATCAATTAGAATAATGACTTAATTCACTATGTCGAGTAGTTCTAAGAAAAATGGTGTGTTATTGAAAGGCATAACTGCACCCTAAAGGACTTGAAGAAGTCAATGCAGAACATGACTAATCTACCTGATTATCTAAAGCTTAAAGCCCCAACCTTGCACACATTCATGTATAGGGCTGCCTTAATGAGGTAGTATAATCCTTATAAAGAAAGATTGCATGCTTGTTTCACTCATTGCTATTTAGTAAGATGTCTCGATCACTTTAAGGCTACAACTTTTATTGTAGAGAAGGAGGGACCAAAATAGTGGAATCACAAACAGCTAAGTTTTTGGAATACTATGTCTATGATGATGGTGGGCCCTTTAACCCTTCGGATGATAGTAGGGCAGATACTACAGTTATCATGCATCTGCTACTCATATAGTTAGATCTAGTGGATCTAGGTCTTTATACTATGCCTGTATAGGAACATGACCCATACCTAAAGACATAAAGGTTCCTGGGGGTACAAGATTTGATACATTTAAGTAAATCTACTAGAGTGAGATGACTTACTACCCCATTTGATTACAAAGTCTATTAGGTGTATAGAACTATGCTATTAGACATGTTACAAATCTAGTTATTTTTACAGAGGCTATTTCTGGACCCAATGTCGATGTGTGGTGGGATGCAATGAATGACGAGATGCAAGCCATGGAGCATAGTAAGGTATGGGAGCTAGTTGATTTGTAGCAGATTTGCAAACTCGTCATTTGTAAATGAAGTTTTAGACCTAAAGGATTTCAGGATAAAGTTCATCAGTTTATAGGCTCACTCAGTTGCCTAATGGTTCATTTAAAAAGAAAGGTTAAATTTATGTTACCTTTTCTCTCGTATCCTCATAGGATACATTTTGAGTGATTAAGGCAATTGTAACTCATGATGATATAAAGTTACATCAGATGGTTGTTAAATAAAGACCTTTATGAAGTGGTCTATATGGTATAACCTGAAGGATTCTAGGATCCAGATGGAACTGACATGATTTATGTGTTATACAGATCAATATGTAGTTTATATCAAATCTCCTAAAAGTGATACCTTACAATTGAGAGGTTATGAACTCTTTCGACTTCATGGAAAATAAAACTGCAAAAGATGTTTGTACTATGAGGTCAAAGGGAGTAAATTTATCTTTCTATTGCTGCATATGGATGATATATTGCTTATGTCAAATTACTTGACCATGATGTATGAGGTTAAGCAACTCTTAGTCAAGAACTTTGACATGATGGGCCTTGATGTAGCATGTTTTGTCCAAAGTATTCAAATTCACCAGGACAGATCTCAACACTCATCAGACCTCTCATAGAATGCATACATTTAGTATGTGTTACAAAAGTTTAATACAATTAACAGTAAACCTGTCGTAGCATCTGTCATTCATAGTGAGAGATAAATTTTGGTACAGTATCCAAAGAATAAAGTAAAGAGAGAGGTTATGAAGAATGTTCCGTATTCTAGTATGGTTGATTGCCTAATGTATACTCAACTATGTACTAAGTAGGAAATTGCATTCACTGTTTGACTGTTTGGTTAATATCTGGTTAATCTAATTTTAGACCATTGGAATGCAGTCTAGCGAGTATTGAGATACTAAAGGGAATTAAAGATTATATGTTGACATATAGCACAGTCAACAAACTAAACCTCGTAGAGAATTCATATTCAGATTTTAGCTTGTGTCCGGATGATTGAAAGTCCTCTTAAGGTTACATTTTTTAGTTTATAGATAGTACAATGTCGTGGAAGTGTGTTAAGAAGACACATGTAACTTCCTCGACTATGTATGCAGAGTGCATGCTATAAGGTTGCTTCACAGACAGTTTAGCTCAGAAACTTGATTTTTGAGTTGTCTGTAGTTGATTCAACGGCTAGACCCATTTGGATGTACTGTGGTAATCTTCTTGCCGTGTTATTTAATAACAACAAAGAATATTACATGGTCTTAGCATTTAAAGATCAATTATTTAGTCATAAAAGTGTTGATACAAAAGGTGACATTAGGGTTTGGAGCATTTAAAGACTGAGGAACTATAAGTCGATCATTTAACTAAAGGACTTTGCCCACTTGTGTTTGTGACACAAGTATATAGTATGGGTATTTTGACATCCTTATACACTATTATTAACGGATCGTTATGATTACTCCGTGTAGATATGTACATTTTGATGTATTATGACAGTATGATGGTTCATCGATAACGATGATCATCATTTATCCACAGTAACACGTATTGTCATAATAAGTATAAAAGTCTTAAGATTTGTGTCGATCTTAAGCATTTAAAGGTCATTGGGCATATATATAGATTGACCTTGTGCCTATGTCATTTAGACGCATACAGTTTTAGAATGGACATCTATGAATTTGACATGACATAGGGGGATATAAGTTTTTTAATCCCATAAAGGTTCTCTAATGCAGTTTAGCATTCAGTTAGAGAACATAAAGATTTTCTATAATGCAGTTTAGCATTTGGTGAGAGGAAACAAGTTTTCTCTAATGCTGTTTAGCATTCGGTGAGAGAAAACATGATTTCTCTAATGCAATTTAGCATATGCGGTTTAACATAAAGTTTGAGAAATCGAGACCTACAAACGAAGATGATATAATTTAGATTATAAAGATATCATCCTAGTTTTTCACACTTCATTTTTTCATTCATGTTAGTGAAGTATTAGATATACATGATTGTATTGGATCTGTTCGCATATGATACATGCATTTGATACTTTTCAATATCAAAAGCCTTGTAGGACAGGATGACGGACTTTCATTATCTTTGCATTAAATGTTTTGTTTTAAAACCTAGTCGACTAATACAGTAGCATGGCTTAACCAAGTTTTTAAAATGTTTTTAAACTAGAGTCAAAATTGTAATGAATAATTGTCCAAATGGGAGAATGTTGGACAATTTTGTCCTTTCCCGTAAAGTTGGACAACTATTAATTGCATTTTTTGGTTTTCAAATAAATTATTGGTTAAGTTATGTAATTGGATCCAAATAAATATAATAAAGTGACTCAATAAATGATCTAGATTAATGGGTCGAAGTATGGGTGAAAAATGGATCCTAATTTGTATGAACCGGACCCATATCATCCTTATGATGGGGAATCCCGATATGGAAGCTACATAAAGATTAAGGTCTCTTGCAATTGCTCATATCAATCGTAATCATAAAGAATCTCTTACCTATTAGAAGAGCTTACGTATTGAGAAAACTGTAGAAAGTCCTAAATCATGTGTCGGGAAACACTTTTCGTAAAAGTCCTGGGAGATTCATGATTATTTAGAGCTCAAAATTGACATCGAAATCAGAGATGGAACTGAAATCAGGTATTCCACATTACCTCATTTTTAATCCTTTCATGTAAATCCTAAGTACATAATAAGGTCTGTCCTACATATTACATGGTATTCAACAAAAGGGCGTTGCAGAGGTCATAATTTTACCCATCTACTAGGTTGCCCATGTGTGCCCATGTAAGGATTTTGGAGGTGGTAAGGCTGATATATTAATATATGAACTATAAGAAATCATTTTTGTTTTTTTTGCTGAAGCTGAGACATATGGACCTCTTCAATACACCGAGTGAGTAGAGAAATAGACTGATGGGAGCCACTTGATGTAGCATAATAGGATGTTACAGTGAGTTGAGCAAATTTTGGAAGCATATACCTTTCAAATTTGAAATTTTGGCAACAAAATTAGTTGAAAATGGTCAAAAGTAACAATCAAATCAACTACTTAATAAATGGAGCATGAAGGGCTTTATAAGTTGATGATCTAAATGAGACATTTGTCTTCACATAACTATGACAAATCAATCACATCTTTGTATAATAAGAAAAGTAATTGATGCAAGCTTCAAGAAGAAGGTAATGACGGCCAAGAGCCTAAATAGTTGTGTGTACGCACAGATGTCATGTTATGGGTGCAAGCATATTTATATGTCAAGCTCTAAAATAAGAGAAAGATCAAAATCTTAACCATCAACTCTAAGCAGACAAATTCACATTCCACCTCAGCCATTCCATTACCGTCAAGGTCTATTCTCCAACTATCCATTTTATGGTAATCTAAAATGTATCTGAAATGAGAAAAAAAAATGCAATCAGCACCCACTACATTACTCTCAATTCCCTGGTCTAAAGAGGAAAAAAGCCTCAAGCTGACGAGGGAGTTTCCACCATCCTAAACCAACAAAATTTAAGGATAACTTTTGTGTGGAAATCAGAAGCCCATCTACCTGCTCTACCATTTGCATACTTATACCTTGTTATTTTATCTACTTTGTCATTGCCTAAGATGACAAATTATCAATTAACAATCCTCCTCGAGCTTATTTTTCTTTCCTAAAAGATGAATCAATTCTATGACCCTGTTAACTTTTCAAATTCTCATGATGAAGAAATCATATGACACTCACAGGTGACAAAATATGAAGAAATCAAATGACACTCACAAGCAACAAAATCAACATTTTTGTTACATTTTCAATGGTAGAAAACCAATTGACAAATTCCCCCACCAAGACTCTCAAAACCAAGAATTCCATTAGCCACTAGTTTTGATAAATGAGGCAGTGAACTTACAAAGGATCCTCGTTAGTTTTTTTATTGCAAAAAATCATTGGATACTAAAAAATATTACAAAAGTGATCAACTGAAGATAGCGATAACTTCTCACAAATAAAATCATAGTTCTTGAGTTAGGTCCATTCTTAAGAACTGACAAGACAAATACAAGTTACGTTGATAGCACCAAGTTGTTTGATGATGTCTTATATTTATAAAATTATAAGCAAGAAAAGAGTATAATATTTGCCACTCTAACCAAATAAATTTGCACAAACATAAGAAGTTAATGCATTTTTGGACAGATATGCAACTTGATAGATTGTTATTATACAGAAAGTCATGCATAGTGTATTATAGTATTAGCAATAGAATAGATTATTCCTATTTGATTATATTATTATCAAGCAAGATTCATTTTTTATTATTATTATAGATCTTGGGAAACAATTGAAGCTCCGTTTAGGTCCATATTCCATAAAAAAATTTAGATGTTCCACCGAAAAAAGAGATTAATGATGTTAAAATAAGTCTTTTTAGTTAATTTTATTATCGTTTCTTGTAGAAGCCTTTTATCACTACACTAAAGTCCAATGCATGGTTCTCTTACCTTAGTATTGTTGCAACATTTCCCACAAAAAATCCAGCTAGTAAGAGGATAACTTATGGTGAATTAATGATCATGGACACTATGGTTTATGCACATGATTGATATTCCAATTCCATATTATAGGCTAAATGATGGAAGAAAATGGTCCATGATTTTACATTTTTAAAGGCCACCTATTCATAGCATAATTAAAGTACATTTCAGAGCCTAATTATTCAAACTAAGTCATACATGGTCTATTTTTTGGCCATTTTATAGACTAAAGAGGTGAGTCTTCATTCAAATATCTATTTTTGAAGTTCCATGCCTCACCACTAATACAAGATTGACCTTATTTTACCAATACGTTATTGACATTATTCCACCAATAAAAGTCCCTGCCTTTGTTCAAAATTGAGAAAAAATATCGATATATGATTGGAACTACAAAAACTATGCACATAAAAGAAATAAATTATGAATTTATGTCAATTACTTTAAATGAACTCATTGAAATCTTCATAACGCACTAAAATGATGCATTTCCTAATTTTTAAACCAATAAAATTATGAGATTGCAATTGGCATTGGCTCAAATGAAGGTCTTCAAGCTTGATACAAGCAACAAACTAAATCTAGGAATCAAGAAAAAAGATATGTCAAATAATATACTGATAGGATAATAGAGCCTGGAAGTACCTCTAAGGGCAGTAGTAGCACCTGAAACAGAAGTCCACGAATCTAAACAAGCAAAAGCTCTCGTAGATCTAAACCCCTAGGAATAAAAATTGGAAAGGGCAATAAATACTTTAACTATAAAAATAAGCAGAAGCCACTTTGGTCCCTTGAGGTAATTTTTGTAGCACCTCATTCTCATAGGCCATATCCCCAAACATACCGGCGGTATTCGAGGATATACTCTATGAGGGTGGCATCCTAGAATAGTCAGTCAATCAAACTCATTACAAAATTTTCATAAATCACACACATATGTGGAAAATTAATAAACAAATCAGGCCCACTTTTTCATAAACATTTTCATTCACAAGTGTTACTACACTCATTGATCAATCTTATTTGCAAACATTTCCAATTTAGAAAGTTATTACAAGTAGAATTATTTAATTATACATGATACAATAATTGAGAAATACACAATTTCATACAAAAATAAAGAAATACAAATGCAGATGTGAACAGATCCCGACCCCTATCTCTTACTCGAATACAATGACTAGACTCTAATTTGTCTAACTGGAGATCTTCTCTAAACCTGAAAATATTGCAAATTTTGGATTGAGTTTTGCGAACTCAGTTAGTAGACCATCCTTGATGGCTCACTCAATCACATAACATGAGAATTCATATAATCACTTAATTCACATCACTTCATCAATTCATCATGTTGAGTCACATACATTTCATATTCACTTAAAACATATATTACATTTAGAAATCAGTCAAACTATTTAAATCATACATATAAGATGCATATGCAGTGCTCATGAGACTCACTTTCAATTGTTATTGTTGTGACCGAGTGCCTTTTTACTGGCCCATATCCCTTGTAGATACAGGGCTTGTTTCAGATATTGTTCCATATTCTTTAGTGGATACCGGGTGCAATTACAACTGAGCTAGAGGCTCTTATCACATTTTGAGCTTTAAGCTCTTTTCACTGGCTACTCTGGTTACAACTGCCTTTATCTTTCATGCATTCATGTAATGAAATGCATCATATTCACATATTTTCAATCAGTCACTTTATTTCACTTTACACATTCACTTTCACATGTCATCAGACCTTGGTTCGACATTCAACACTTAAGTTAAGAAAACACATAGTCAGTCCAATTCACATTCAATGAGCACTTTCAACATTATTTATGCATCAAACGCCTCATACTTTCAAAGTTTGTAATCAACATAATAACATTCACAAAATAATTCAATACAGAATTTAAATAGGACAATTATTTAAAGCAAGACCATCTAAGTCGACTCACAATATGCTCTAGATTAGCATTACCTTCCATGATCAAGAAATTTCTGGATGCGGACGTTTTATCCTACACACCAACATTATGCAATACACACATTGCACACACATTATTAATTGCACAATCTTATGAATACTCAATCACATACATATGTATATGTGTTGTGTATAATGCATGCTCAATAACAATCCTAGGTATATGATCTAAATTCACTTCTAATGCTCATTCTTATTTTATAATTCATGTATTTCTAATTGTACTTAGATTTACACTTCATTTGTACATGATCAATCTAGGTTCACCATTCAATCCTTATCTTTTGTATATGTCTAGGTTATTCTTAGGCTTACACCTCAAGAATACTTGGTTATTCTAATATCATAACTCAATTTCTTATCATTTCTTTTCTAACATTATATGATCTCATAATACTCAATTCTCATTCACATTTACTTAATACATATTACTCAATTCCTTAGAATCACAACTATAATCATATGAACATCTTCATTCCCATTATACTCATGCCTTTGGTACTCTGATATTATCGATTCATTCACTAAGTTATAACCTCCTTTATCACTTCAAACATATCACACATTAGTCACTTAATTCAAGAATCATTCTAGGTTCAATTCAATCCCCATTCTAGCCTAAATTAAGATCAAGTGATCAATGAATGTCTTTTAGGTAGACATTCATGTCCGCTAAGTGGACCTTTATGGGTTACTTACAAAAATTTGAAAAATTGACCCTTTAGATAGCGAAATCTCCATAGAAGTTGTAGAACTTGAAATCCTCTTCGAAAGAATACTTAAATGACCTCAATCAGAGATCCAAAGAAAAAGTTATGCCTCTTGCCCCAATATATTTCCAATTGCTTATTTCTAAATTTCTAACTCTTTACTTACTACATTCCACACCTTATGCTTGGTCTATCATTTCTAGCTTAATTACTGATCATTTCCCTATGATTATATTATATTTTGCATTGTATACCTATTAGAAATTGTGCATAATTTTTGGGCCCGCTACTTTTACTGATCAATTTGAAACTCAATCAAACATTTTCTGCACTCATTCTTTTGTGCCCTTGCATGCAAATCATTTACAAGTTTCAAAATCTGATACTTGAGTTTTTGAAAATACTCTCCATTCTTCGACCGATAATTGGATCTGGCAAAATTTTAACTTTTGAAGTTTTCCAAACAAAGTGAATGGGAGCATGCTAACAAGGTAGCATTGTCAGTTTTTAAGACTTGAGATTGATCATTGAGACAAAACCCTTGTTGGAAGGATATTCGAGCCCAAATTTTTCTTCTATATCTTTGTGTGTGCATCTGCTTAGTTCATTCTTCTCTAGAACTTGTGTCAATTTTTACTCAAAGC
>JAOTIZ010000007.1:23245151-23258790 GCA_027123425.1 Erythroxylum panamense | reverse complement strand
CTGTCCGTCTGGATGTTCAGTCTCAACAGTTCGGTCCAGTTACCACTGCGTATATTTCAAGTGCTAATTGGATGTCCAGTCCCAGTTGCACATCCAGTTAGCACTTGAGGGGGAGTGTAAGTGTTAGAGTATCCTATATTGACTAAACATGAAAATGTTAAAGGGTTTATAAGTAGTAAGGTCAACTATCCAAACAATCAGTTCTAATTATTTGGATAATGGTTGACCCAAGTCCAATTCTTGTTAGTGGACTCTACACTCTGCCTATATTAAAAATTCAAAACTCAGTTCCTACATAATAAAAACCCTCCAATCAAAATTTAATCTTGGTTGGGTTTTGATTTGTTGTTTGAATTTGTCCTTGTTTGCTTTGGTTTGTCTTAAGTGCAGAAAAATTTGATTAAGGAAAGCATAAGAATGGGGGATAATGATTTTGGAGATTTTTACTATGCCCACAGTTTACTTGGGGATGCTTTTAAGAACTGTGTTCATACTCGTGATTATTGCACCACATCAAAGCATGTAATCAAATATGTGTACGAGTGCAATTCTTGTCAGCACTCAGATGGGTCAATTTACTCATGTTACAAACTATATTGGCAAAGCAGAACAAACACTTGAGGCTCTGGACCCTGTCACTGTTGCAAAACTACGATGTGCTGCTGGATTAGCTCATTTGGTGTCTAAAAAGTACAAGCTTGCTGTCCGCAAGGTTCGTGACCTTATTTGCTTTCATGTTTCAATTTGTTCATTAGGCCGTTCCACCGGTTTCATGTTTTCTTTCTTCAATTTTATTTGGATAGTGTTTCTTTGGAATTACACTGGCTCAGTAGAATATTTTCCGAGAGAGAGTTAAATAACTTGGTTGGTAACAAAGCAATTGACTCCTAGTTATTTGGCTCGTCTTACTCTTCTTGCTATATACTTTGACTTAGTCTTTTATTCTCTATCAAACTGTTAGTATTTGAATTGATTTAAACTAGGTTTGTTAGTGATATCTAAATGGTTGAGATCACAATTGTATTTGTATATATATACCTTACAAGATCAATACACAGTATCACGTTTTTACCTTTTCCCTTTTGCTCTCAACTCTTTATGGTATCAGAGCCATTCAAAACTCACACGAGGAAAGATCCTATTTTTTTTCTCTTATTAATGGCAATCACTGTTGTTAACTCCGACAACTCCTCCCCAATCTCCAACACCGTTGTTCAATTCAATCCGGCTTCACGGCTCCCGATCAAACTCACCGACAGTCATAACTACACAACATGGAAAGCTCAAGTATCCATGTTGATGCATGGCCACAATGTCTATGGCTATCTTGATGGCTCTCTCCCAGCCCCACCAACCACTGTCACGGACAACAATCAATCTGTCCCACATCCAGCCTATCTAAAATGGTTTCAACAAGATCAACTTGTTCAAAACGCCATTCTTGCCTCTGTCAATCCCTCTCTTGCTTCAACTGTTACCACTGCTACAACAGCACACAAAGCCTGGATATCTCTCCAAACAACCTTTGCCAATAAATCTCAAACCAGACTTATCAATCTTCAAGATCAACTTGCCCGAATCACAAAGGAATCTCGCTCGGTTGCTGAATATCTCCATAATATTTGATCCATTGCTGATGAACTTGCAGCAGCCGGAGAACCACTCTCGGATGTTCAATTGATGGTCAGAATCTTGCAAGGCCTTGGACGGGAATACACTGAGATCTCAGCTGCCATTCGATCCCGATCCACCCCCGTCTCATATGAAGAACTGTATGAAAAGCTTCTCGATCATGAGTTGTTCCTCCAAAATGAGGAAAGGAAGAAGGCACCATCAATTTTTGCTGCTGTGGCCCAAAATGGTCCCAACCGAAAGCAATCAAACAACTTCATCAATAATTGGAAGTCATCATCTCGCAACAACAATCATAATGTTCCCTGGCGATCACAACGCACCTCGAACAATTATTCTGCTGAGAAACCTCGATGTCAATTGTGTGAACGTATTGGACACATTGCCAAGGTCTGCCGGTCACAATCACATAACCATCATCAAGCCCGAGCCAATTATGCTGGTTTTCACAATCAATCGCAGCAGCAATGGGTAGTTGATTCAGGTGCAAGCCATCATATGACTGCCGACCCAGGAAATTTGATGAATTTACAGGACTATCAGGGTCCAACTGAGATCACAATGGCCAATGGTAATACGGTTCCTATCTCTCAAATTGGTAACACTTCTCTCAATGCTTCAAATACTGATTTCCAGCTTACTAATACTTTATGCTCTCCCTATATTGCCTACAACCTAGTATCTGTCTCTAAGTTCTGTCTTGACAATAACACCTCAATTGAATTCTTTTCATTTTCCTTTGTTGTGAAGGATCTGAGTTCGGGAGTACCTCTGCTGTAAGGACCGAATAGAGATGGCTTGTACGAGTGGCCAAGAAACAATCTTCGTATGAAATCTCCTCAATGCAATCTGGCAATGCAATCTCTTGATTTCTGGCATTGTCAATTAGGTCATCCTAATCGACGAACTTTACTTCAAATTTTGAATAAACTTTCAATTCCGTTTTCTCATCCACAAACCAAGAATGTTTGCAACTCTTGTGTTTCAAATAAAATGCACATATTGCCTTTTACAGAGAATTCATTTCAAAGCAATCAACCGCTTCAAACTATTTACAGTGATTTATGGGGACCCTCCCCAGTGATTTCAATTGATCATAAACGTTACTATGTACTATTTGTTGATCAACATTCACGATATATGTGGTTACATACATTAAAAACCAAGGATGAAGTTCACCATGTTTTCAAAACCCTTCATCCGCTTTTGGAACGCCAATTTGAGACAAAAATCCTTGTGCTTTATACTGATGGCGGTACAGAATATGTTGGATTGACAAACCGTCTAAACACTCATGGCATTCAGCACCTTATATCCCCACCATATACACCACAAAGAGTAGCATTGGTTGAAAGAAGACATCGGCATGTTATTGAAACAGCCAAAGCTTTATTACACCAAGCTTCCCTTCCCACCTCTTTTTGGTCTTTTGCGTGTCAACAAGCTATATTTTTAATCAACAAAATGCCATCCTCGGCATTAAGAGGCCAAACACCACATGAAATTCTTTTCAAAGAACCACCTAAAATTGATAATATCAAGACCTTTGGCACTTTATGCTACCCATGGCTTCGGCCTTATGCTAAGCATAAACTTGATACAAGATCCACCCCCTGTGTTTATATTGGTTTTTCAGTCAAATACTATTCTCATCAATGTTATGACCCTATGTCCTCCAAGATTTATCTCTCACGAGATGTTCTGTTTTGTGAAAATGAATTTCCATTTAAAACAATTTTTTCAAACTTAAAGCAGAATTTCAAAATTGACTCATGGGACATAATTGATCAACAAAAAGATACAATTTTTTTGGTTTCAAATAACAATTCAATTGAATGCTACAGGCTGCCTACATCCATTTCTATTCGACAAGCAGACGAACTCCATGACTCAGGTACAATCTCAACTCATTCACAACCTATACAAAATACTTCTAACACTATTAATGATAATCAGCCTAACCACACAGCCTCTCCCTCAATATCAGAATCGGATCCTCAGCCTCATTCCACAGCCTCTCCCTCCATACCAGAACCAGATCCTACACACACTAGCCTACCTCAACCTTCGCCTGATCACAACCGACCCCAACCTAATGCTCCAGAAACAAACTACCATCCCATGATAACTCGGTCAAAAAGCAACATTACCAAACCTAAAACCTTTGCTGCAATCTGTAGGAAAATCCCGGTGTGTGCATCACATGCACACGGTGCGGAAAACAATTTTTTTTTTTGTTCTGGGACCTTCCCGAAAGCCAGGATCCATGTGTCTATATAATGAAGTCAAACCGTAACGACCAAAAGAGACCGTCTCTAACGGTATCCACGCAGAGATCGGAGAACCTAACCGGGGCAAACCCTTTGACCTGGGAATAGCTAGAATAAAGTGAAGACTGCTAGATCTTACCTTATTCTTGGAGAGCTTGGAGGAAACGATGGAGCTTGGAGCTTTAGAGGAGAGAAAGCTTGAAGATGAATGATGAAGAGAGAATAGCTTAGGATTTTCTTAAAACCCTTTCTTCTTCCTATTCAAAACCAACGATCATCCTCTTCTCTTTATCTTCAAATTGATTTTTCCTTCTTATGGCCACATGTCATACACGATCACCAACCTCTTTTGTCCTTTAGTGCATATATATATATATATATTACTTAATTAATTAATAAGATATATATGTATATAAATGCTGAAGTGGTCCAGTCACACTGAGGTCGGTCCTACCGGGTCCCGGTATGAAAAAAACACCGAAGACCTATTTCAGCAATATCGATGTCGCGATCTCATCGAGACATATCTCGATCTCATCGGGATCCATTTAGTCCTATTGCTCTCTATATATTAGATCTCTATCCAAAACTATTTTACGAATTCTCCGAATCACTCTTATGCGTGTGACCCATTAGGTTCCCGGTTATATTGGTCACTTAGATTAACACTTAATCCAAGCAAGTCATGAGCGACGTCTAATAACACATCATGACCTCTAATTGATTAGAAAGTAAGTGGTTTGATGAATGAACCTATGCTCCTCACGAACCATGTCACAAACCCTCCCATAGACAATTGATGTGCAATTCGTCTTTTCACCATGGTATACTCTACTTGGTTATGAGTATGGGCAAAGTGTTAACTCTCACTATACTAACTATGTCAAATCTAGCCTAAGTGATATTAGTTCTCATCCTAGGACTCATTGTTCTATATTAGCTACTCAATTACCTTCGAATAACTTAAGCTATACCCAATCACCACCCTATGAGTGACCTTTTCAAGGCAACAAGAATGGAGTCAAAGCACAGAATCAGTATCCAAGATATTCTTGAGTACCTCAAATCTAAGGATACTTGCACCATTGTTATGATAAGATTATCGCTGACATTAGAATAGAACTTCCATATGATGATCTTATGGTAGGTCATCTAATGTACTTACTACCTCTAGTAAGCATCCATATCTTAACTCTAAACATCTTATATTTCCAGTTTCTGAGATCCACTACGTGATCAGTTTGACATGTGCTAGCCTATCTAGATTAACGATGTCCAATCTTATTAATCTAATGACTAGGGATAATTTAGATACTGACATAATTGCACATGATAGGAATCTCAGTAGTATGATTACATTATGATTTCCTTCATACTATATCATATATCATGGATTTCATTAATTTGCTTATAAATCAATATTACTTCATAATAATGAACACCAAATTAATGAAATATATCTTTTTTATTATTGAAAATAAAGTCTGTATATAACTTTGTACAAACCACGCTAAAGGAGATTATCTTTAGGGAACTACTCTAACAAATCTCCCACTTGACCTAAAGCCAATTGCCTTAGTATCTAATACCATAGGTGAGTACATGAGAATCAAAGTTATTATGTGACAATGGCTTCATTAACGGATCATCAATATTTTGCTCGGTGGGAATTCTCTCTATCTGTACACCACCTTAACCAATGATCTCCCTAATCAAATGATATATATGGAGTACGTGCTTAGATAGCTGATGAGACCTTAGTTCCTTCGCCTGTGCAATAGCCCCATTGTTGTCACAACACAACTGTATGGGTCCCTCATTGCTAGGAACCACACTAAGTTTAGTAATGAACTTTTGATCCAAACTGCTTCCTTTGTTGTGTTTGAAGCGGCAATGTACTCTACCTCGATTGCTGAATCCACAATCGTCTCTTATTTGGAACTCTTCTAACTGACTGTCTAGCTGTTCAGTGTGAATATATAATCTGATTGAGATTTGGAATCATCCTTATCAGATTGAAAACTAGAATCTGTATGCTTGCTCACTTTTAGATTTCCATCTAGGAAAGTTGTCTTCACATCCATTTTCCATATCTTATAATCATAATGAGCGGCAATAGCTAAGAGTATTCTAATGGATTTACGCATTGCTACTGGGCTGAAGGTCTCGTCGTAGTCAATTCCTTATCTTTAACGGAAACCTTTGGCCATAAGCCTTGCTTTATAACTAATCAAATTACCATCCATGTCGGTTTTCTTTTTGAAAACCCATTTACAGCCTATGAGTTTTATTCCTTCAAGTGCATCATCCAAAGTCCATACTTGGTTTTCATACATGGAATCCATTTCTACTTTCATGGCGCTAAGCCATTTCTTAGACTTTGAACTCTTCAGAACCTCTTCATAGGTAGTAGACTCATTATCTTCTATGAGCAATATGTCATTCTGTTCAATAACGAGAAATCCATATCTCTTGAGAATAAAGCGTATCCTACGTGACCTATGAACTTCCTGTGTTAAAGAAGGTTGAACTGTTACTTCATCTATATGAGTCATAGTCTCAGGTTCAGGCAGTTGATCTGCGTCTGTGTTAGCATCTTGAACTTCTTCAAGTTCAATTTTGCTTCCTCTGTCTTCTTTTAAAAGAAACTCTTTCTCTAAAAGGACAGCATACTTTGAAACAAACACTTTTTTTCCTCAACAAGGTAAAATTGCTATCCCGTTGGTTCTTTAGGATATCCTACGAACAAACATGTGTCAGACTTCGCATCAAGTTTATCTGATTGTATCTTCTTCACATAAGCCAGACAGCCCCAAACTTTCAAATGAGAAAGATAAGTTTTTTGTTAGCCCACATCTCATATGGAGTAACATCAATTGTCTTTGATGGAACTCTCTTTAGGAAATAAATAGATATCTCGAGTGCATACCTCCAAAAGGATTTTGGTAATTTACAAAGCCCATCATCAATCGTACTATGTCTAACAAGGTTCGGTTTCTCCTTTCAGCCACACCATTGTTCTGTGGTGTGTAAGCTGGAGTCCAATGAGATAAAATCCCATTATCTTTAAGATAATCTAAAAATTCTTGGTCTAAATATTCCCCACCTCGATCGGACGTAGTGTCTTGATACCTTTCCCAAGTTGGTTTCTACTTCATTTATGAATTGTTTGAACTTTTCAAATGCATCAGATTTATATTTCATCAGATACAGATACCCATATCGAGAATAGTCATCAATAAAGGTAATGAAGTAAAGAAAACCACTTTTGGCATGGATGGACATAGGACCACATACATCTGAATGTATTAGGTCTAATACTCCAGTCAGTCCTTTACCCTTTCCCTTAAAGGGTAACTTAGTCATCTTGCTTAATAAACAAGATTCACACATATCATATGATTCATAGTCAAATGACCCTAAACTATCACTCTTATAGAGCTTAGCTATGCTTCTCTCATTTATATGGCCAAAGCGACAATGCCATAAGTAAGTTGATTTTAAATTATATCATTTATGTCTTTTCATGTCACTGATATTAATAATTGGATGCGACATATCTAATATGTAAATTCCATTGCATAATGCACTAGTACCATAAAGCATTACATTCAAACTAATAGAACAACCATTGTTATTAAAATTCAAAGGGAAACCAGCTTTATTTAAACAAGAAATAAATAATATTTTTTTGTTAAAATAGGTACACAATAACAATCATCCAGTTTAATTACAAGCCCATTGGGGAGTGACAAAAAAAATGCCTGCGGCTAATGTAGCAACTCTTACTCCATTGCCCATGTGCAGGTCTAGTTCTCCCTTCATGAGCTGTCTACTGTCTCTAAGGCTTTGCATATCATTACATATATGTGAGCCACAACCAGTATCTAATGCCCATATGTTATGATCAGAAACAATATTAACCTCAATGGCAAACATACTTGAAGGAGTCGGGGCATTTGATGTTTGCTTCTTCTTCAAGGACTCCAGATAGACTTTACAGTTTGGCTTCTAGTGACCAGTCTTGCCATAATGGAAGCAAATTCCTTTCAGTGTAGTTTCTTTGAGATTATTTTTGGTTACATTTCCTTTTGGTTTCTTAAACCTTGTCTTCTTTAGGTTCTTTTTCTAGAAGAAGAAGATTCCACTACTAGCACTGGCTTACTATATAGCTTGCTCTATTGTCTTGAGCAGATTGATCAACTCAAGGATTGTCAACGAGATTTGGTTCATCTGATAGTTCAACACAAATTGTGAATAACTATCATACAATCTAACCAAAATTAAGTCAACACTTAATTCATTGTCCATAACAAAATCCAATGTGGCCAGCCTCTCAATATAACCATTAATCTTTAGTACATATTGCACTGAAAACGTCTCCAGAATCATCTTAGTCGTGAAGAATAGCCTTGAGGTCTCGAACCTTTCAGATCGAGCTTGCCCATCAAAAAGCTCTCTAAGATGAAACATTATGGTATTAGCATCCATAAACTCATGCTGCTTCTGCAGCTCTGGTGACATAGAGGCTAGTGTAATACAGGTAGCCAAGTCACTATCTTTAAGATGCTTACAATATGCTTTCTGATCCTCATCAGAAGCATCAATAGCAGGTGGATCAGGAAATGGAGTGTGTAGGACATAACCTAACTCCTCAGATATGAGAACAATTCTCAGATTTCTCTGCCAATCAAGAAAATTGGGTATCATCTTCACAGAAGTGGTGAATTTTCTATTAACTACTCAATTACCTTCGAATACCTCAGGCTGTACCTAATCACCATCCTATGAGCGACCTCTGCAAGGCAACAAGGAATGGAGTCAAAGCAAAGAATCAGTATCCAAGATACCATTGAATACCTCAAGTCTAAGGATACTTGCACCATTGCTATGATAAGATTATCACTGACATTAGAATAGAACATCCATGTGATGATCTCATGGTAGGTCATCCAATGTACTTACTACCTTGAGTAAACATCCATATCTTAACTCTAAATATCTTATGTTTACAGTTTCTGAGATGCGCATGATAGGAATCTCAGTAGTATGATCACATCATGATTTCCTTCATGCTATATCATATATCATGGACTTCATTAATTTGCTTATAGATCAATACCAATTCATAAATAATGAACACCAAGTAATGAAATATGCCTTTCTTTATTATTGACAATAAAGTCTGTACACAACTTTGTACAAAACGTTCTAAAGGCGATTACCTTTAGAGCACTACTCTAACATTATTCACAGCCATTAAAGAATCAAATGGCCCCCATTTCATCATCACAGCTATGAGTTATTATTCACAGCCGTGACTTCTGCCTCTGTTATTATTAACAAAAAACATATATATATATATTAAAATTAAATATTGTTAAAAAAATTTAGTTGATTAAAATGTTCTTATATCATTAATAAACAAATTTATTTACTATTAATTATAATATATTATGTATATATGTACACATGCACGGCTGTGACTTGTTAATAATAATAATAATGCCTATTAATTACGAAATAATACATTACAAATTTATTCAATGATTTATAACAAAAATATTTTAAAATCTCTACATACCAAGTGCCCTATGCTCCACTATAACATTATAAGTTCTAGTATCCTTAGCACATCTTGATAATAAATAACTCATATTTAACAGTTAATGGCCGTTTCAGTATTAAAAAGTAATGAGTTCAGTTGGATACAATCGATACAAAATCTTATAAGCGACGGTTTTTATTTTTGAGATCATATCTAACCTTGTGATTGTAGCACTGTCTAATTTAACTGCATTTCTGGTTTTCTAGATCATGTATATAGTGCATAGGAGGGCTATTCTTACTGCTTTACACCTCATGAGGGCTCCGCTGTATTCCATCCAAATCCACTTAATAGCACGCAAGAGAGAGCCCATTTCTCTTGTGATTCCCATCCATCTCCTAATACCTTGCCAAATCTCGCTAGTAAAGGTGCATTTAAAGAACATGTGGTCAACAGATTCATTTTCACACTCACAGAGCTTGCATGTACGGTCCAGGTATAGGAAAGGGAGGCTGTCTTTTGTGGGCAATCTATTTCTTAAACTTACCCAAGCCGTCAAGGAATATTTTAGTAGGATGTACTGCTTCCAGATGAAAGACATCCAAGGACGCCTAGTATGTTTGAACCACATCACCTCATATACCTTGTGGGATGATAGGCCGCCATTTATACTTAACTTCGACAATTCATTTACCACTTCACTACGGCCAATTTGTCCACCAATATATCTCGGATCATTGCAAGACATTTTAAAAGTGGGGAGTCTCTATGGTGGGGTACCCAGTCCCATATTGGCACACCCCTCAGGTGGATTTCATGAATCCATTTCACCCATAATGAGTTGGCTTCAGCATGAATATTCCATAACATTTTCGCTAGCAATGCCAAATTCCATATTTTACAATTTTTCAATCCCAACCCACCCTCCTCCTTAAGTGTGCAGATTTTATCCCAAGCCACCCGAAAATGCTTTCCTTCTTATAAGAAAAGTCTACAAATGGAGGCAATCTTATTAAGGATGACCACTGGGATGGGAAAAGCTTGAAGCCAAAATGATAAAACTCCTTGAATGACTGGGTTTATTAATTCAGCCCGTCCTGCGTATGATAGATTTTTCCCATTCCATGAATTAATATAAGTCTCCACCGATTCAAGCAAACTTGAGAATTGAGCTACTGAGACCTTCATTGGTGCCAAAGGCACTCCCAAATACCGAACAGGGAACTCACCAATACCAAAATCCACCATCTGTAAGATTTCATCTCTATCTCGATCCCATACACCACCAAGGTAGATATTTAGTGGGATTCACCCTCAAACCTACCACCTTGTTTAGGTCCCTCAATCCATCTAGCAGCATATGGACTGATGTGTAGTCACCCCTGGAAAGAAGCATGAGGTCATTAGCAAAAGCCAAGTGTGTGATACCCATTTGCTTGCATTTAGGGTGAAGGTTAAAAGAAGGGCTCGCCGTTATCTTTTTTAGCACTCTAGAAAAGTATTCTAGAAAGAATAGGAACAAAATGGGTGACAGCGGGTCTCCCTGTCTCAAGCCTCTCCTCCCCTTGAACATGCCACGTAAGTTTCCATTTATCGAAATAGAGAAAGATGTTGTTGTGACACACTCTATGATTCAAGACACAAATCTATCAGGGAACCCAACCCTTTCATCATTTATTCCAAGAATCCCCAGGATACCGTGTCATATGCTTTGGTGATGTCAATTTTTAACATGCATCGTGGAAAAATGCATTTTCTGTTGTAGCCCTTTGTAAGTTCCTGCACGAGGAAGACGTTATCTAGCATATTCCTGCCAGTGACAAAGGCAGATTGGGTCGGGTCTACTATTTTGGCCACAACCTCCATCATACGGTCAGTCAAAATCTTCGAAATCACCTTATATACAACATTTAAGCAAGCAATAGGTCGAAAGTTAGACACTTTTGGGGTATTCTTCATTTTAGGGATAAGGGTTATAATGGTGTGGTTGAGTTGTTTTAACAGACGCCCATTCTCAAGAAACCCATGCACAGCTGCCTTGACATCATATCCAACCTATCCACTAATGTTTAAAGAAGGCGGCAGTATACCCATCTGGTCCAGATGCTTTCTCATTTCCAATATCAAACATAGCTCTTCGGATCTCATTATCTTTGATTGGTACAAGCAACCCTTTCCCGAGGATTTGAAGTACCGAGGAGCTCCTAGTAATAGTTCACTATACATGTTGTAACTTCCTCCGTTGTTGTGGTCTCAGAACCATCTGCTTTAAAAAGGTGGGTGATTTCATTCTGCCTAATTCTTTTTCAGGCCACAACATGAAAATACCTGGTATTTCTATCAGCCTTCATCAGGTGTTTACATTTGGCTTTTTATTGGAAGAAAAACCTCTCTGCCTCTTGTAAGAAAACTACATGTTTTCTTTTGGTATTCAACACAACTGTTAGTGATCCATCTTCGGGTCTACTCAGAGAATTCTGGTATGCTTGCTGAAATTCCTCCTGCCCCTCCTTAACTTCGCTAGTAATATGCCTATAAACCTCTTTATTCAAGGCTTTTAATGGGTTTTTTAGAGCCTTCATCTTGGTAACTAGATTGCACCGTGCTTTTCCACCCACGACCATGTCCCATTGGAGTCAACTATATCTTGAAAGAGGAGGTTTTGGAGCCACATGTTGAAAATTTTAAAGGGCCTATTTCCATGGTCTTCCTGTTTACTAAATTCCACTACAATCGAGTGGTGATCTGAATCTATCCTCATAGAAAGGAAATGGGCCGAAAAAAACCAACCCTTTGTTTCCTATACATGGTTGGCAAGAACTCTGTCCAGTTTTACCCATAAATGGTTTTTCTGCCAACCAAATACCTCTACACTAGAAGGAGCATCTTCGCCCAATGTCACTCGAAATTCCTGTAAATCTTTCAGCAAGTAGGCGGATGGGGGTTGACATCCAATTCTTTCAGTAGCCCTTCAAACACAGTTGAAATCCCCCATTAGCACCCAAGGCATCCTTGTGTTTATATCCATCCCAATTAATCTATGTTATAGCTCTCTTTGCTTTGTCACACTATATAACCCATAAATACAAGTCACCAGAAATTCTATTTTTGAAATACTATGGAGCAGCCGACAGTGAATATATTGCTCACTTTTCTCCATGACCTGACAAGAATAGAATAACGGATGCCAAGCAATGGCCATTCGACCCTTTTCAATCATATTAAAGTTGTGGCTATATTCCCATCCTAAGAATCTGTCATAAATTATACTCCTTAATCCTTCCATTGTGAGTTTAGTTTCTAAAAGACATATGAATTTACATTTGTGTTGTCGAACAAAAGTGACAACACTGTTTTGTCGCGAGGTCGTATTGAGACCTCGGACATTCCAACAGAGTAGTGTCATTTCTGCACATAGGAGGGCCCCGCCCCTCCTGGTTTGCTAGTTATACCTTTAATGTCACTATCAAGCCCCTCCTTACTTCCCTTTGAATGATCCTGTCCCTTTTCCCCTGCATGTAATCCACTATTAGCAATAAGTACAACCTTGCCTTTGATGGTATTTTTAGATTTTTGAACCTGTTGGCCATCTCCCCGTTATACTGTTTTCCCCTCTCTCCGAGGTCGGGTGACTGTCTATTCTTGATCTGCATTCACTGCCTCTCTAATTATAGTCGGTTCTTGGTGCCTATCTGCCTTGCTGTTTCTTGCTGTAGTTGTTCCTTGGTTGGCTTGTGGATTGGTACCCATGTGTCTTCCCACTATTTCAGAGCTCTCTCCATCATTTTCTTGAGTACTTTGTATCCTTGTCCCACCCTCCACAGTAGCATCAGTCATATCCGTAGGTTTATCAGCCTGTTTGTTCCCCGCTTTTGTAACCCATTTTTGAACCTTAGGTTGTGCTTTCTTATAAATAAAAGGATTGTGCCCAAACTGCTTGCATAAGTAGCAATAATTCGGAAAGGCTTTATAGATTACCGATTGAGTATATCTATTTCCTTTAGGCAGTTTAACATCAAAGCTGGTGATTGGTTTTTAGGACACATCTACCTCAACGAGAAGTTAAGCATACCTAATTCTGGACCTCAACGAGAAGTTAAGCACAACGAGAAGTTGTGCTTTCTTATAAATAAAAGGATTGTGCCCAAACTGCTTGCATAAGTAGCAATAATTCGGAAAGGCTTTATAG
>JAOTIZ010000007.1:23160924-23183118 GCA_027123425.1 Erythroxylum panamense | reverse complement strand
AATTCACATGCTTCACAAAACAAAGAATCAAAAGAAGTTCTTTTAAACAAGTTTGGATAAAGTTTTGCTAGAACAAAAAACGAGGGATGTCCTAACCGCCTATGCCACTGTAGGATTTCCTTATTAATCACATCGTTTCCAAAAGACACTTGATGTGCAACTGTGAGGCGCTCTTCTTCCAAGACATACAAGCCATCCTGCAGTCTACCAGTTCCAATCCTCTGCCCTGTGTGAAGGTCCTGAAGAACACAATAATCAGGAAAAAATTCAACTTTGCAATTAAGAGCCTTAGTGATGGAACTGACAGAGAGAAGATTAATAGGAAAACGAGGTACGTGAAGTACTGAAGATAGGGTAATATTGGGAGTACAGTTAACAGAACCTGTACCAGATACGGGAGTAAAAGACCCATCTGCTATTCTAACATTATCTCTGTTGTTTCCATGAGAGTATGTTAAGAAATTCTTTTGAGAGCCTGTCATATGTCTGTTAGCTCCAGAATCTATAATCCAAGGATTATCTTTAGAATTGTAGTGTTCAATACCTGATTTGGCAAGGTTTGATGCACCAACTGTGGAAGCAGAGTCTGCTTTTGAGAGAAGCTGTCTTAAAGCCTGAAGTTCCTCATTGGATAATCCCCCTGCTAATGATGTTTCGGACACTTCAGTTCCATCAGCCAAATGAGCCTGACCCCTTACCACGGAGCCACCTCGTTTCCCACGACTCTGATTAGGCCTTCCATGCAATTTCCAACAAGTTTCCCGGGTATGTCTTGACTTTCCACAGTAATCACAATGTAAGTGATCCTTATTAGATGAGGTATTTGCAGGTTTCGCCTTTTCGGTGGAACTTGCTACTAATCCTGCTTTTTCCATAACAGGTGTATGTAGCATAACATTTCGCCTACTTTCTTCTTGTTGTACTAGAGAATGTGCAAGCTGAACAGATGGAAAAGGATCTTTCCCAAGAATTGTTCCTCGGATATGATCATACTCAGGGTTAAGACCTGCTAAAAAATCAAATACCCGATCTTCTTCTATCATTTTCTGAAATCTAGCAGCGTCTTTTGAGCATTCTGCTTGAAAGTCCTGAAAATAGTCTAATTCCTGCCACAACCCACATAACTCCGCAAAATACTGTGATACAGTCATATCTCCTTGCTTCGTGTTATGCAATTTATTACGAAGATAAAAAATTTGAGCTTTATTACCTATTTGATAATAGGTTAGAGAAGCAACTTTCCATATCTTTGCTGCTGTATCAAGTAGCAAGTATGTCCGAGTAATCTCCGGTTTCATTGAGTTTATGAGCCAAGACATGACGAGTGAATTTTCAGACCCCCATTGATTATAATCCGAAGTATTGACATCGAGTCTCTTACTGTCATCAGTAATGTAACCCTACAATCCTCTAGCTTTGATGAACAACAAACAGGATCTTGACCAGGCAAGATAATTAGTTCCTTTAAGTTTTACGGTACTAATTTGAAGTGAAGGATTATCGGAACTCGACATAATTACCTTCTTTCCCTCCATCTTCTCCAGTATTAATCAGAATCTCCAAAAAATAAGATATGTGGGCATAAAAATACCAAGAACAAAAAATTACCGAAAGAAGATAAGAGAGCAAGGGTACTGAAAGATGGTTGAATATTGCGTGTGACACCCCCAATGGAGAGGCAAGAGGCCGACGACCCTGATGGAGAAAAAATGACGGTAAAGTTCTAGGAGGAGGGAAGCGCGTGGTGCCCACGCGCGAAAACGGCAGGACGCTGTGGCGGCGCGTGGAGGTCCGGTTGACGTTGGGTCTTTCATGGTGGTGGTCGCCGGTCACTGCTAAGGCTATCTAGGAGGGTGGTGAGAAAAAAATCGTTGATGGTTGGGGCGAGTACAAACTCAGCCAGTGAAGACTAGTCAGAAAAATAAAAACAATCCCTAAATCAAAGAGGGCTCTGATACCATGATGAAAGTGTTTATTTGTATTCACTATATTTCTGTACATAGGAACAAGAAATAGCTAGGTTTATATACAAACTTCCTAGGACTATTTAAGAAGTAATCTTAGCTATTAACTATAGGAAATCTCTCAATTATAGGAGAGATTATAGGAGCAATAATAAACATATCAAGACAAGATCAATCCTAATTAATACAAAATCAATTCTAATAACTCTAGTCAACACAACATTTGCCAACTTGCCGATTTAGTTACCTTATTTGTTAATGTAATTAATGTATTTTATATGTTTTCCTATTTAGATAGTCAAACCTAAATTAAAGGAGCCAGCAAATCTCCTCCTTTGTATATTCCTTATTTAGGAAGGGCTCCTAGAGTATATATGTAGATAAACTCTTCTCTAATGATGCACAGTTTTTATCATACACAAAATCCTTTGCATTAAAACATTCAACATAATTGAATAAACATTGCTTGAAAAAGTTAAATGAAATCTCGGTTTTGTAAGACATGAAACAGATATAATGTTTTTTGTCACAACAGGTATATAATAGCAATCATCCAAAACTAACTATAACCCACTCGGAAGATACAAAAACATAGGTTCCTATGGCTAATGTAGCAACTCTTGCTCTATTTCCCACACGTAAGTCCATTTTCCCTTCTTGAGTTGTCTACTATCTTCGAAGCCCTGCATATCAACACATATGTGTAAGCCATATCTGGTATCTAATACCCAAATATTATGATCAGAAATAGTATTGACTTCAATGAAAAATAACATACCTGAAGTAGACAAAGGAGCATCTAATGCCTTCCTCTACTTCAACGACTCCAGTTAGACTTTACTGTTCCTCTTCTAATGCCTTTCCTTGTTGCAATGGAAGCATATTCCCTTTAAAGTATTCTTTTTTTCCTTCTTCTTGACTACACCTCCCACTAGCTTCTTGGACTTCTTCTTCTTCTTTTGGTTCCTCTTGCAAGAACCAAAAGCAGAGTCCACCAGTATCATAGTCTTATTGCCTTTCTGGACAGTTTGTTCAGCTGTTTTGAGTAGATTAATCAGCTTAAGTATCGAGGTGGATAGTTGGTTCATCCAATAATTAAGCACAAATTGTGAATAACTACCGGTCAAACTAATCATAATTAAGTCTATACTTAATTCATGATCCATTATGAAACCCAAACTTGCTAACGTCTCAATGTATCCATTCATCTTCAATGCATACTACACTAAAGACGATCCCTCAGCCATCTTAGAGCGGAAGAGCAACCTAGAGGCCTCAAACCTTTCGAACCAATCATATTTATTAAAGAGTTCCCTTAGATGGTAGACTATGGTATGAACATCCATAGCCTCATACTGCTTTTGTAGTTTTAGTAACATAGAAGCTAGAATAATACAGCTAGCTAGCTCACTATCATCTAATAGCTTCTTATAAGCTTTCTGATCCTCATCAGAGGTATCAGCAGTAAGGAGATCGGAAAAGTAGCTCATCTAGGACATATCCTAATTTCCTAGATTTGAGAACAATTCTCAAATTTCGTAGCCAATCTAAGAAGTTTGATCTCGTGAGTTTGTTGGAGTCTATTAGAGAGTGTAAGTTCACACTGGACGAAGACATTGTGGTGATTCAACAACTTAGAAGAACGAGAGAGAATCAGAGAAAGTGTTTGAATGTACATGTTGTTAATGCCATATTTCTTCCAATTAGTGAGAGCCAAGATTTTATGAGATGGAAGGATGCTCTTCTGTCGAAAAAAGATAGCCTATTAAGGTAAATTTTCATTTGGAGGCAACTTCTCTAAGAATTTCCAAAGCTAGAGAGACAACTAGAGTGCCTTCTGTTCTGCACAGAGGTGAGTATTGTCACTTCAAATTTGGTACATATTCACCTACAACCTGAACCCTAGTTTTTTTAAATTTGCAATTTTCTTCAATAGGTTCTGCTGCAAAGGAGGTAGTAGGGTACATACTTGGATGTGTTGGGTAGTTCTTATCAGGTTTGGTAGGGGAAGCACAATTGGCGATAAGTGGCAGTAAATTTTCTGTCTGGGACATGTTGAAACCATATTGGAAAATCAGGTGGTGGGATCTGCAAAAGGGGTTGCCAAGAGCATTGTAAAGTAAGTTGCTAAAAGATTAATATAGAAGAAGATCCAAGCCAACTCAAGATACCATATAGAGAAGCAGTATCTTATACAATAATTAGGAATAAAAAGATTTATTCAAAAATATCAACAGATTTTTTTAAGCCATGAACTCAAGATAGGAGAAGCGAGATCTTCTTTTGTGGTAGTATTTAAAATTTTGAGTAATTTACAATAATCATTGAATGATAATGTTAAATTAAAGCAATTACAAACTATAAAATATTGGACTTTTTTTAGCTTTTTATATAAGTAAATCCTCACTCTTTGATTTTTCGAAGTCAAATTCAATCTATAAACTAATCCGAAAATTTTAACGTTAACTTAGCGGATCAAATGAGCTAGAGTCAATTCTATTTCCAACAGAAATTGTCATGTCTTTCTACGAATAAGAATAAAGTGTTCGCACCATTTTTTATTGATCTTAGTGTGAATGACAGTTGTCTATACCTGTATATATTTGAAGCCAAACCTAGCCGCTAAAAAACATCGCAAAGAGGATGCATTTCCAGACCCCAAGCAAAAGGTGCAATACGACAGTATTACATATCAAAATATCTCCCGTACATTTGTTTGCTTGGGACCGCAAGGCCAGCATGGTAATATTATTTGTTTGATATATCCTCTTTCTAATCAGAAAGCTCAAGGACGTGCTGAATTCAATCAAAGTAATCCGATAAATTTTGGTGTTAGCAACTGTATCGTGTTTCATGTCAGTGATGCATCCGTCATCTTTCCTCGCATCCTATTCCCTTTTCTCTTTCTTCTCGTACATAAGAGTGGCCAGGAATTGAAAGCAAAGATTTCTTATAGCTAGAGAAATGTCCAACACGGAGAGTCTACCAAATTGCAAGAGATCAACTTAGAGCCTAAGAAGGAAGAAGTTACGTAAAGAATTCCATATTATGGTAGCAAAGAAATGTAGCAAACAAACTATCCACTTACGTGAACATATGAGGGCGGCTACGAGACAACTGCGGCCGCTTTATTGGGGAGAGAATCAAATTTCTTAATGTCATGGAAGGGTTGCCAGCCCCAGACCCAAAAGCAGCGGGAACAGCGGTTCTCCTGTTTCCAGTATCAACTGGAACTGTTGATTGTTTTGCTGGTGAGCCATTTGAGATGTCAAAGGGACCAGAATTTGAACTATTTTGCCTTGCTGGCCATATATCCTCCCTGGGCCCTGGAGTTGAAGGAGTGAAAACGGACCAATCTGTAAGAAATAAGTCAACTGGCTTTGCAGATATTTATGCAGCAAACCCCAAATTTATCATCCTCAAGAGCTTTATTAATATGACAAATTCCTCAGCAGACACTAAGCAGGCACCTATCATCCCAATTTTGTTGCAAGAAGAAAAAGATTTACCTTTTCGGATAGGGTCTCTGCTGTTGATCATGGTTGCAGGATTCGAGAACAAATCAGGATCATTTCTTGAATAGAAATTGCTTGCTGGCTGGATGGCTGATCTTTTCATTGACTCATACTCACTTCTCAACTGATCATACATTTCATCAAGTTTTCTCTTCTGCCTGACGTTGGAATAGAATGGTTTTTACCAAGGTCAAAATATACACCATAAGTTTGAAAACCGAGCAAATCAGTGGCACAAGAATAGAATTAACCTGGATTTCTCAGAAAACTTTTCTTGGAGTTCTTGCTTGTCCTTCGACAAACTCTCAATCTCTTGCTCCATCATCTGACACCTCTTTGCCATTTTCTGATATGCAGTATGCACTTGCTCCAATTTTTCACTGAACTTTTCTTGCACTGTCTCACATTTCTGCCGACACTGAGTAACAATTCTGTTCATCTTGTATTGCATCTCTAGTTCCTTTTGCCCGATATAAAACATCACACTTTTGTATGCACTCTTCATCACTAAGTTCATTTAAGGAAGTCGCATTGTTTCACAAATTGTCCTCTCACAATTTTCTCAGGGAAGTGGTATTTCTCTTCCCTTTTCAGTTTAATAACTTTCTCTAATGATGCAGGAATTTTATAAGCATCACTTGACAATCCATTAAATTTGTGTTTCATTGTGAAGTGCAAAACCATGAATAAATATCAATGGATACATATCTGGGGAGATACTCCATTCATAGCCATCTAAAGTAAAAGTGACAAAGCAACAAAGAGAATGGACAAGAAAACAGAAGAACAAGGAATTAGAAATACTGTGATGGCATTGCAAGGACTTTCACTAGAGTGAAGTGATTAATGATAAGCGAAGACATTCTATGTAATACTACAATACACTTGCTTACATTTATCCATTCATCATTTGGGTTGATATCCACTGGTTTCATAAGACTGAAAAAAGAAATATGATGATAATAGTCAAGAATGAAGTCGATAGAGCATCATCATAAACAAGGAAAAATATTGCACAGTGATTCATATCATATCTCTGCATAATTGTGGGAAGTACATTCAACCCAAGGAGTATGCCTATAGTCTATGTGGATTTCCAATAAAATCTAAGGTGTACATACAGAAATATATTCTCATTCTTCTTTTTCACAATGATTCACTAATTTAGGTAATTATAATGTTGTGCTTTATCATTTCCATCATCCATTCCATCATAAATACATCCTCCCCAAGCAGTGCTAATTAAGGGGCGTGCACCTTTTAGAAAGCACTTGATCACAAATTGGGCAAGCTGCATCATTGCTAAGAATCTTGCTTGCATCTTCTGTACCTTGATAGACGGTTGAGGAAATTTGCAACAATTCTTAAACAAAGAGAACTTAATGAAAAAAACAGGAACATCCAGAAAATGGATACACAAGAGGTGACCACAAGTAGTGGAAACAGCTCTTCCCTCCAGTTCTCGCCAGCAAGCATTGCATCTCATTTCAACCTTGGGTATGAAATGTTAATCCCATCATCATACCTTAAAATTGAAACATACGTAATGCTAAAGTCATTTTGCATCTGAATTGAGTAACCAAAACGGGACCAGTATGGTTTCTCGTCTTGCTATAAACAGTGTTCATAAAGTCAAATATAAATGTAACTCCCCTTTTGTATTAACAAGCATCCACAGATAGAAGGAAATAAAATTGGTAAATCACTAAGAGGTTCAAGAAATTAGGAACTACTGACTGAAAAAAGCCAATTGCATGAATTTTCTCTCATTTACACTACAAAAGTAATTTTAACTTGAATCCCCTGAAATGACTCAATATCAAAATTAGACAAAGGAAAGATTACTCTAAAACCAAGAACATAAATTACCATACAACAGGCAGTTTAAAGCAAACTTTCTCAGGTCCAACACTTGTACAGACTACACTGAAGCTGGTTTTTCCCATCATCAGCAGAGCAGAGCAACATCACCACCAACAATCACGCAAAATGAAATAAAATCTCGAAATTAGGGATTTCAATATTTACTATTACCTGTGATTTTGGCAAAGATCAATGGACCAGACGAAACACGTCTTAATCCAGAAGCTCTTAAATCAATCAGTGCAAAAAGAAACAAGAATCACAATTCAAATCCACAGAAAAAGCGAAAAAGAAACCAATCAACCAATTCTAAGAAAAACACGTCCACATATACTGGTAATCAGGAATCGTAAGGCATGTTAGAAATAAAGACGGATGTAGCCAGAGTGCAAATCAACTGAACTCTCAACTACAGTTGGCTCTCGCGATCTTCTAAGAACGGAGAGAGAGAACTGAAGAGACGTGTTCTCGAATACGGGAGTGTTCTTTCCTAAGAATGCTGCAGTAGTAGATACGTACGAAAGAATAACGGCAAGTTACGTGAATTAACAAGTGATTTATTGTCGATTCGACAATAACTTATAAGCAATCCTGAACCTTAACTTTTACAAGGAAATAGGCAAAATGATCATTTTTAATCTTAAGCTTTACATTTAACAATTAAACTCTTACATTTGAGGGTTTGATTTTTTACTTTATATATATAGCAGTCTTAAATTTTTTAGGTCAGTTGTCTCATTCTGTGAGGTGCCTATAAACCAATGAGAGATTTAGTTACTGAGTCGACCAGTAGATAGTAGATACCCTGATTTAGGACAAAAAAAAAAAAAACTTTACGATTGAAATTCAACTCTATACCAACAATGCCGTCAATTTTATGTTAAGTTAGTATTTAGTAATAACCTTATAATATTTTAATAACTAGGTGGATCTTATTATATAAATTTGATACGATTGTGTCAGACTTAAATAATAAAATAATAAAATAATATTAATATTTTTAGAGGTGAGAATGGTATAATTATTTAACCCTAATTTTTGTTAAGTTAACCTAATAAATTAACTTAACAAAATCCCTAACATAACCGCGTGTCTTAAACTTCAATTTATAACCCTTACAAACAAAACCACAAACATTCTCACTAAAGCAAAAAATGCAGTGTCACTCCATTGCTCCTATCTTCTTCGCTCTGCCGTGTATTCTGTTTTTTCTCAACGAAAGCCTAGTTCCTTACTCTGTTTCTCGACTCTTTTTCTGCATTTTGGTATGTTCTTTTCTTCAAGCTCCAATCTTTAAGGTTTGTTTGGATCTCTTACTTCACAATGCAGTAATTGGGTTATGTCAGGTTAATTTGGATCAACTCTGGTACTGGAAGAAAGAGATCCGCAACACTCAATTCCTTCTCTCCAAGGTTTCGCCAGTGAGTGCTGTGGATGCCGTCAGTTTCTCCAAACTTGCAGCCCAAAACTCTTTCAACACTCAGCTCCTGGTGTTTTGCTCCTCCGTAAAACTTTCCCGATTTGTCCCCAAATTTGGAGAAACACGATAAAGACTCGAACTTTGCCTTGTAGCAGGACAAAAACTTCTCCAACTACAGTAATGGTCGAAGACTTTGTCGTGCATCATAACCGAAGGACGTGTTTAAGAACAAAAGCTTCTCCAAACAGTCCAGGAATTCTACAATGAAATCTGGGTCGATAGGGGCGTGTTCAAAGTATGGATGCATAACAACAAGAATACCTTTAGCTGGAGGGACGATAATGGCGATAAGGATGAGCAAAGCCATTAACAAAGACAATAACAGTAGACGCTTCGCTCCTATTAATTTAGGATGTAGGTTAATTACTTTAGTTACTAAAATTAACTAGTTAAATTAATAGATTAATTAAGCTGATTTATTAGATTAATAACATTTAGGGTTAAATTATATGTTTTAGTTTAAGACCTACAATGCCATGTCACGTAGACTATAGAATTCACTAAATATTAAAATATTATAAATATTTGTCAGGTCCTTTTGTTACAGTTTGTTCATGCAGATCTCGTACGTCAACAAAACTCCTAATTATATTAATTTTCATTACATAATGTGGTCGGGTCGGTCGTAGTGGGTCTGAGCTCAATCACAACGATCCATGGGCCGATCGGTCAATCTCTCAAAGATGGGTCTCACGCCTATTAGCTAACCCGAGTCTGGTCCACGCATCCATGACCCACTAACAGAAGAAAACCTTTCATGCAGAAGTAGAAGTCTACTTAAAGACTTAAACCTAGCGTCCATCCCATATATAAGGTATGATTTCATCACGATGGAGGTACGTAACTCATAACCCTAGTTCTCTCTGCTTTTCGGCTACCCAACCTTCACCAAAAGACTTACTTGAGCGTCGGAGGGGCTAATCGGGAAACAACCCCCGACGTGCCTTCTTTGTTTTGCAGGAACCTTCAAGCCAGAGCTGATCAATCTCATGGATCCAAACGGCAACGTGCAGCCTCGTCAGAATCAGGCTGAACCACTGTCTATCATGAACGAAGAGCTTTCCCCCCTTTTCAACCTACTCTTTAGTCTTAAGAGTGCTGATTTAAGAACAAAAATGAGTTATTGCCTTTCTTTAACTCTTACTGCACATCCGATTGTGAACCTTTAGTCTATTATCTATATATTCATATATCATTATATTAATTACCGTATATCATGAACGGAGAGCTTTTTCCCCTTTCCGACCCACTCTTTGATCTTAAAAATACTGATTTAAAAATAAGAATGAGTGATTGCCTCTCTTCGACCCTTATTGCCCATCCGATTGTGAACCTTATGGTCCTATCTTATTCAATGTTTGTTCAATTACTCTTTTACCTGCAAATGTAATGTAAGCATTAGGTTTAGTAATAATGATACCTCCTAACATACCAAAACTAGCTGTCAAATCTTTCTAGTTCTTCAAAATAAATAGTTTGAGAAGGTTCAATTGTCTTAAATGAATTTTTAGATATATGGATTTATCAATATCAAGTTTTTTTAAAAAATTGTTGGCAATTCTTTATGATCAACGTATGATCAAAATAATCATACTTGATTCAGTATGATTACTTGTCAAATTATGCATAGCTTAGTTATTACTCACTAAGCTATATGCTTAGCACAGTGGATTTGTCCCGTGTAGGTTCTGAGTGACGTTTATAAAGACTGGGACGAGACAACCGCAGTGGCCCATGAAGTTTGAGTGTTGTTTTGAAAATAATGTAAAATATTTGGTTTGACTTTTGGGCTTGTATCTGATATGTATATGTGAATTTGTTTATAAGTTTGTAACAACGATACTTCAGTTTGGTTTGGATTTTTTAGCGAGTTTGTGTTAAGTACTATGTAATTTAATGTATTTTTGCTTAAATTATTTACTGGAAGTTTTCGTACGCTTTGATTTGTTTGTACTGTTTTGTGTGGCATTCATATATCCTTCTAGGGGGTATGTGGGTGTGATAGTGAGCGTCTGCACGTCTGCCTAATGTACGCCACGATTGTGGCCTTATAGGTCACAATTGTGGCCCACATATGAGCCTTCTGTCACGATCGTGGCATGCAAGTCACGATCGTGGGCCAAATCTAAAGCGTCTGTCATGGTTATAACTTATCTGCCATGATCGTGGTCTGTGTTGTGGCCTAGATTTCTTCTAAAACTCTTCTGCTCTTTGATATTGACCCTAAAATACTAGCCACATCAAGGTTTCTCAAAAACATAATAGTTAAGCTTAAAGACTTATACTAACCTATAAAACACTTAAAACACAAACAAATCACAAACTAACACAATTTTAACCTAAACGCATACTAAGTGATCTAATTAACGACTAAACACATATCAAACTATGCGCTAAAATATGATACAATTTACACTTATCAAAATACTAGAGGGATTAAGTTTACTAGCTAAATAGATGTCATTATCTCTGTTGTCCAAATTTTGTGCATGTATCACTGCTTTTTCCTTCAACATTCTCATAATCTCTTGCATTTTATTATTCAAAAGAACCTACTCTTCAATCGTTTCATAAGTATTAAAAGGTGCTTCATTTCTTCTTCAATTGAAATCAACTTTGCTTCAAGTTTTTATTGCCCTTATGCCTTCTTCTTGTTTTGTTGCCACCATTCAGGATACCCTATCAATTTGAAGCAGTTCTCCTTTATGCCTATTTCGATGCTAATGATCACAATGAATTTTATCCCTTTTGTTTTTACTTTTATGAAAAATTCTTTTTGCTACCTTGATTCTATTCCTTTGAAACCAATGATATTCTATTACTTAATTATGTAAACATCTAACTGTTAGATCCTGATTCCGGAGCCCAACTCAGATGTCATAAAAATGTATGCTTGTGCTTGTTACCATGAATGGTTATTCCAATTAACTCTCATTAGTCATCCTCGGTTCATCTTTATTCTCTTATACCATAAGTGTCGGGCCCCATTTTCGAATTATTCTTATACTAAAGCAAATATTCTATACTCAACTTCCATCCAGAAATTGAAAGTTTTAGGGATTGAATTAAAATTCTATTCCTTCCGATAATTTGAAACTACATGTCTCTAGTTTATTTAGAAATAAAAAATCATCTCATTCGGAGCTCTACAGATCAAGATGCCATCAAAATACCAAAATATGTTCAGTAAAATATCCAATTCATAGCCTTCCATCCAATACCCTTAATTTGATTCAATCAATCTTTTTCAATTCATTATCAAAAGCTATAAACTTTTATTCAAAGGTAGGAAAATGTGTTGGAAATCTATTGGTCTAAGAATCACTTCGTTTGGAGGTCGGATAACAAAGTTATGGCCGAAAGAATCAAACAAGGTTCCGTCCTCAATCATATTGAACCTATTTATGGACAATTGGCATAACTTTCTCTATAGGTATCGGATCAAGGCCATTCTTAGACGGTTTGAAAGAGAAATTATAGATCTACAACTTCATAAAGACCTTGAAGATAGATTCTATCATCTAGAGGGTCAAAAGTGGACCAGAAGATGTAAGATGAACAGTACCCAGAAGAAGTTTACTAACAGTGCATAGAAGATGTTTAACAATTAGCACAGCTTTCTCTAGAGATATCGGATCAGGGTCATTCTTAGATTATTTGAAAGAAGACTTCAAGATCTACAACTTTCATGAAGACCTTGATTATAAATTCTATCATCTAGAGGGTCAAACTTAGACCAGAAGATGTAAGATAAACAGTACCCAAAAGAAGTTTATGAACAGTGCATAGAAGATGTTTCTATAGGGTCTTCCTCACATCACTAAAGTTCTGAATCACTAATTCCACTCTCCAGAGCATCTCTACTTATAAAGATCGTAACTTTTGACTCAGAAGTCTAAAAATTTCATACTATATACCGTTGGAAAGATAGAAAGATAAGCTATAACTTTTTAGAAGACAACTTTGTCAAATTTGACCTAATTCAATATTGTTTTTCTCCTGAAGTCAGAACACGAAATTTACCCCTATGGAAGACTTGAAGTTTGCACTGTACAAACTTGGAATGTCCTGAGCATAACCATTCAGCTACCAAATTGACTTCGTTAAACTATTAAATCTCAACTCATTTGACTCCTCACTTATAACTAATTTTCACCATTTGTAATTTCTCTTGTCCATAACATCTCACTTATATATATATATATATATGTATCAATCATTCATGCTCAAAATCATTATCTCAAGATGATAACTTTTTCACATATATCTAATTTCAACTCACATCATCCATACACCATTCATCAGTTCATTAACATCAAAAGAATAAAGTTTTTACAAATCTTTAATGACATTCCAAGCTACAATACATCGTCATCTCAAAATTTCAAATTTCAAAAGATACAAAATCCTAATAATTCTCGAAATGTATCTAAAGACTTGCTTATACAAAATCTAACTTAATGTACAAAACATTGCAAAAGTAGAATGATTCCTTCACTTCTAGTTACTCGATCTCATTTTGTACCTGAAGATGGGATAAAAAGGGGGTGAGCTTGAAAGCTCGTGGGTAATAAGTTTATAATGAAGAATAAGCAAAATCATTAAAAAGTTCATTTGTTATAGAAAATTCATATTGAATTCATAAAATGCATAGTTCTTAAATTCTCAAGTCTAGCTCAACACTCATAATTATATATCATCACATAAACATAGCATGTGCATTTCACCATCAAAGCATAACACTCAATTATGCACCATTCTTGACAATTTAAAGATGCAATGTACAAACAAATGGCTCGAGAGTTCCGTGGAACGAAACGGAGAAATCAAAGTTTACACCATGAACAAAATGAATCTGATTTCTCAAGATTTTGTGGTCTTAAGCGGGCAGCCAGGAGAAGGCTATAGGTTAATGTGCACTTGACTAACGAAACGAGTTCCTCTCTTTCCCAAACAAAAGCACATATTCATGCTCAAATCATTTCATGTTCTTTTCATTTATACAAAATGCCATGACATTTTTCAAGGCATAACATAAATAGTTCAAAACCATTTCTATTTCATCATCAAAATTCATACACCAACATGTAGCAATTTCTCAACTCACTCAAAAGCATTAAAAGCCACATTTATAAAGTAATTAAAATTATTTTATTTTCTTGATTTGGAAAAGCATTAGTGACTTGTAAATCTATTATAAACATGTAACCTACCTTGGTTTCCTTGCTTAAAAACTTGCTCAAAATGCCTCTTCTCTTACTCCTCTTGCCTTGCTTAATCCCCTTATACACTAACAAAAATCCCACTCAATGGAGTTTTCAATTGAAAATCTCACCAAGCACAATCACTAAAATTAGTTATTGAATACTTAAACTCATGCATTTTCTAAACTCTATGAACCGAAATCCTTCCAAAAATTCAAAAGATTATCAATGATCTTACTTTGAATCTTCACCAAATGAAGAGATATTTGGTTCAAATGGAAGCTCTTCTCTTCCTCTACCTTTTTCTCTTCTTGAACCACTTCAAAATCTTTCTCAAAAACTAAGAAATGAAGAAATCCTAGCTCAACTCTCTTCTTTTCTCTCAACCACCGAAACCTCTTTTCTTTCTCTCTTTGATTTGTTATTTCTCTTCTTTCTCTCATATTTTCATTTTTCCCTTCTTTAGGAAGAAGGCAAAACTTCTTTCTTCCCATTTTTCCCTTAATGAGTGAGAAAAGTTCACTTTGCCCTTTCTTATAAGCTTAGGTTTTTAAACCTTAAGAGTCTTGCCAAAAATACCCTTGAATATTCTTATAACCTTTACACTTTAATCTAATCAACCTATATCATATAATCTTTCTAACATCAACATAATAATTAACTCCGCAAAATTTCATAAAGACCTCATAATTAATGTAAATCATACTTATTTATTAAGGAAAAAAAATTTGGGGGCCAACACTAACTAATCTGTCTTTGTGACTCAATCCAAAGTAACATTAAATATGCCTTACTGAAAATAATTGTTCTTGCAATAGCAAACTTGCTCATAATCATGGAGCCCCATTAAAACTATATTAGCTGTGTTTTACTTACCATTTGCTCCACGTGCTTCTTAGAATAAATAATAGTTGAAAATAAAGAATAATATTAAAGAAAATTCTCCAAAAGGAGTTACAATTGAGGCTTTTTATCCATTACAACTCCTATGAGGAACATACAGTGCAAACAACTCATTACATTGAACCTAGCTAATTAAATTAGCCAACAAGATATAAGCATTTAGCATATACATTTTCTTTTAAGGTCTAGAATTATCTTAATTCAACAAAGCATATAGATGAGCTTCGTAAAGACTCACTTTATGGCATGTCTTATATTACCTATAATTGAATCTCATTCTTTTCCTTGTGTATGAATGGAAGTTGGTAACATAAATTGCAACATGCAATCAGATAAGTAGTTCCTCCTGGTCTCCTTTGAGCATATTTATTAAGAAAACCTCCATCTAAAGGCCATTTATTGTTGAATATTTGATCACTCCTTTCCTTCCATAGGACATAAATACTATCACTTAGTGAAATCTTAGTGATAACATAATCTTCATCATTTAAGCGGAACTTCTTAGTTGCCTATGAGATAATTTGACCCCAAATCTCCGTACTGCATTGTGATTATTCATCTTTTAGATAGAGAACCATAGCTCTTTGGAGAATTCACATTTGAAGAATATCTGAGCCTTATTCTCTTCCTTAATGTTGCATAACTTACAGATGGTGGATAGAGATAGTGAGCCTTTAAATGTGATAAGAGTAGAAAGTTTGTTCTTAATAGAAAGCTGCCAAATAAAGGAGAGTTTATGAGGGATTTGCTTGGACCAAATAAGCTTCATTTAAGAAACCTTAGGGGATGAGTACCTGAACACTTTGTATCCTAACTTAGTATTGAAGATACTAGAGGAATGTCTAGACCACACAATGACTTCTTGCTTTGTATCATGAAGGATTATCTTTGATAATGCTGAAGTCCCTTTGCCTCACATGTTAATTATTGCCTTTGATTAGTTCAATAACTTTTCCTTTGGTTTCATCTTGTGCCTTAGTTTAAAAGCTTGAGGAATCAAGTAGAGAGGGCCAATGAAACACCAATTACATACCATATCCAAATATTTTGTCCATTTCCCCACAGTACACTAGATCTCCTTACACAATTTGCACCTTAAGTTTAAAATTTGAAGCATTGTTCAAGACGTATCAGCTGTAGGCTTTATTTCCTAGAAGTTGTGATCCTCTAAGTAGTAAGAATGAACTTATTTCACCTATAAAGTTTCTCTGTTCACAAGTTTTTTTTCCATATTCTTTTGAAAGAACTTTGTTGCTAAGTGTATAGGCCATAGTCAAGTCCTCCTCATCAATAAGCAATCTAATGTCATTTGACTTCACTTCTACGTGCATATTCTTACATGCATCTCCTAGTCATTTAGTTTCTTAGATAAATAGTTATATTGAAGTATTAGACATCTCCGTAGTTAATAAATGGGAGGTACACTGCCCTCTGCAAGCATGCCATATAACTCACTCCAAATTTCTCTAGAATTTAAGGTATATATAATAGCCTTAACTAAATCCTTAGATATAAGAGTTTAAAATCCAAAATGTAACAATATAGATTATCTTCTACCTCTATTCTTAATTATTTTAACTTTCTTTAGCTCTCACATTGTACCATCAATAAAACCTAGTTTACATTTTGCCCTTAGTGTTATATACCAACAACAACAACATTTAGTAGAAATCCTACTAAGGTGCGAAGTCTGAAAAGATTTAGTAGTGCATTGTCTTACTTCTAATTAGTAGAGAGATTATTTCTAAATGACTCACATGATGGAAAGGAAAAAAATAAAAAGTAAAATATGTAATTTAAATTGATGAATGAAATCGTGACAAGAATTATACAAGAATAATCAAAACTCTAAAATTTTATAGTCATCTTTGATACTACGATAACTTTAATCAAAGTTGTGTTAAAAAATCAAAACCCTCTCGCTCAAAACAAAAGAAAAGTAAATATGAAAAGGCTTATTCACGATATATTTTATCAGGGCACAAAAGGAAGATCCAAATTTATATTTTATATAAATTACAAACCTTGTTTTAGAAAACGTATTATCTATTTTTGTTTATGTCCATATATGTTTATGCATGGCGGCTTCTACACTAGATGTAATCTATTAAACAGTATTTAGTTGGCCTTAGTTTGATTACTCGTATAAGTTTACCCACCAAATGCATGGGTTATTTATTTGCTTAAGATGACTTCAGTAGAGCGATGTTTATATCATTTCACAAATTTTTTAATTTGCTTAAAAGGAATCCAATTTGCCTGCCTCCAACAGTCATATTTCATTGTCTAATCTATGGAGTAAGAGCAATGATTCGGATTCCAAGGTACCAAAATGTTGTTGGTCTGGATTACTAATCACCTCTCTCCATCCGACCTAGTAACCCTTGCCGTACATGAACTCTTTTCCCCGTTAAGAAGCAGCACGTTTTGACGTACGGCTCATTCTCATCTCTCCCCAAACATTCAGGAACAGAAGCACAGATGGGACTGAAGGAATGCTGTTTCAGAGTGCTGCCATTTGCAGCAATGGTGATGCTAGAAAGTCTGAGTAGCGGGTTGACCACCCTAAGCAAAGCAGCCATGTCTAAAGGAATGAACAATTACATCTTCGTTCTCTACTCGAATGCTATTGCCACTCTTTTCATCTTCCCCACTTATTTCTTTTTCCTTAGGTAAAACTCAAACCCATCTTCTCTTCTTTTCTAATCTTCGCTTTCTATTACCAATTTCATCAATTTTTCCTTCTCTCTCTCTCTTTACAGGAAAAAGAGCCCACCTGTTACCTTTACCCTTCTCTGCAGATTTTTCATCCTTGGTCTCTTGGGGTATGTTTCATCTATGCTTTATTTTGATTACCCTTCGGTTCGGTGTCCAGGAAATTCATAATCTTTGAGTTTTGCAGGCTTACTGGGATGCAGAACTGTGTGATGACAGGTATAAACTACAGTTCTCCTACTCTTGGCTCAGCCATGAGCCAATTGATTCCAGCTTTTACATTCATTCTTGCTGTCGTCTTCAGGTTTTTTTCTCTTCCCTTCTCTCGATTACATTGTCTGTCAAAAAGAAAGGAAATTTATGTTCATGATTTGTCAGATCAACCATTTTCTCAATTCATGATTTTGAACTTTAGTGGATGGTTAGATTGCTTCTGTCTTGTGTTGAGCTCTAGGCACTGTGGCTTTAGATCTAGCATATAAGAGTGAGGGATGTTTCCTTGATTTGTTTTGTCCTTCATTTTAGGATGGAAAAGGTAGATTTAAAAAGCTCAAGAAGCCAGATCAAAATTTTAGGCACATTGCTGACAATTGCAGGAGCAATGATTGTTATATTCTTCAAAGGTCCTAAAATAGGTGGCATCAGTTCACGTCAGGATCCAACCCCTACCAATTTGGTAACAGACAATGATTCTTGGGTTATAGGAGGCCTCTTCCTAGCAACTGGCTCTTTATGCCTCTCAATGTATGCTATTTTGCAGGTGATACACGGTGTACATAAGCTACTGAATAGTTGTATGCAATTGTTCTCTATATTTTTTACCTAATAATATGAACAAATGAAACTGATATTTTAGTACATCTTGATTAAAGGCAGCAATCCTAAAGGAGTACACGTCAGAAATAACCGTAATCTCCTTCTTCTGCCTCTTTGGAACCATTCAATGTGGAATACTTTGCTTGATAACAGTGAGAGACCCTAATGCTTGGAAACTGAATCTTGACATTGAGCTCATCTCTGTCATCTACTCTGTGAGTACAAGATAAGGACATGTTAAACTTTTTCCACAGAAATTTTCTTTGATCTGCTAATCTTATCATACAAATGGTTTTTGTTTGTAATCCATTTCCAGGCTTTTTTTGGTACTTTTGTGACATATGCGGTGCTATCATGGTGCATAAATAAGAAAGGGCCAGTTTTTGTTGCCATGTTCAAGCCAGTGGGGATTGCTGTTGCTGCCTTATTGGGGGTCATCTTCCTTGGTGACGCTCTCCAACTTGGAAGGTACTATCTCTTGTCTCTCTGGTTCCTTACTCATCAGTATTCTAGTCTTTGGCCACCGACATAAAATAAGCCAGACTGGTGTAAATCACTTCCCCGTAAAACCCCAACAACCTTTATCAAAACACCATAATGGCAATGCAATTCTTAAAAATCTGCTTTCATGGAAACTGAAGTTCAATAACTGAAGCATGTTTTCTTGGGTCAGTATTTTGGGAGCAATTGTAATTGTTGGCGGTTTCTATGGAGTGATATGGGCGCAATCCAAAGATGAGGAACAGAATGAACTGAAGCAATCGTCATCACAAAAGACTCCTCTCTTGGAGTCTCGCCAGAGTGCGTAGCACAAGGTAATCAGCCCCCTATCCTAGGATTATAAGCAGAAAACAGATGGCTCCATAGAGAGATACAAGGTTAGACTAGTGGGGCATAAATCTTTAGAATTTGTGTTGTTGATGTTGATTATTGATCGTAGTAAAATTAAAATTTCATACTTAGCTTGAGCTAAAACTTGTAAAATTGGCATGTGTCTTGCGCTTTATTAAGAATATAAACAAGAGTACATGGGCTGAAACCAAGCAGGTTAAAGAACATCATCGACTGTAGGCTTGATGAATTTGACTGAACTTTCAACAACAGCTCCTGAGCAAGCAAAACAGGAAAACAAAGGGTTCTGTCGTCCATTAATGATATCAGAAACGATATTATGAATCGTTGATCCAACTCTGACGTTCTCGCTTTGTGCACTATTGTCACTGCAAATGTATCTGCTACACACCATAAGGTAGATGTGAAAGGCTTCTCTTTCCTTCTCAGGAGACAAACTCGACCAACTTGTTGGGCTGATGAGCGGAAGATCTTTAAGCGGAAGCTCGTCTCTCCACCTCAACATTGCCGGGAAGGTGATAGCCAATTTACCTGAGCTTCGTGTGAACGCAGAATGCTTACATTTACGTGTCACGTTAGTACTTGACCAACTGAGAATTACTCCGACTGAAACTGACAAACCAGCTGTGAGCACTTCCGCACTCATTGGTGCACCTGCAGCCTTGCATTCATTGGTCTACCATTAGCTTCGTATAGAGCTGTAGATAGCAAATACGATTGGAAGCTTAAAAACATGAAAAGAAATATGCAACAGATGATTGGAAGCTTAAAAACATGAAGTTGGTCGTTTTCTTTTTAGACAAGATTTTCATTCTTTAATGAAGTTTGAGATATAGAGGAAAATAGACATTTAAAAGTCAATCTCCAAGCCAATTCAAGGATTGGTTATAAAATAATAATCTGAATCCTAACATGGTTTGTAGAAATTCTGTGGCGTGGCGCTGCCATGAACAATAATTGAAGTCAATTAAAGGTGAAGAACAAATCCTTAAAGGAAAGGTGTCGGTAGGATCTAGGCACATGGACCAGATACATGTACACTCCCAATGATCTTACGCGCCACCACACTGTAAATAATCATGAGGGAATAAAGTTTGTTAGATGAGAGAGAATACTTTTATACGCATTTTTGTATAACATTGACTTCTGTGCTGTATATATATATCATCGATCACTCAATAAAAGATAAATTCTTCTTCTTCCTTGAAGAATTTTCATGATATCAAAGCAGTATTTCCGCTTTATTATCTAAAAACCTTACCTTGTAACCATAAAAATGCAAATAGAAGACAGTGCAGAAATCACGTTCGATGAGGAAGTTTACCACATTACGGCGGTGGATAACCCAAGAAATCCCCTCGTAAACACACCTCTCGAAGGAGCAAACTATCTATCATGGAGTCGATCGATGATTATTTCATTAAAAGCTAAAGCAAAACTCGGTTTTGTGAATGAAGAAATACAATCACCCATAAAAAATGAGAAACTTATGAAGAAGTGGAAGAAAGCAAATAACATGGTAATAGCTTGGATCATTAACTCACTATCAAAGGAAATCTCCAACTCTTTCTTAGTGGTGATGATGGCGAAAGATCTCAGGGACGAACTGAAGGGACGCTACAGCGAAAGCAGCGGATCCCACCTATATGAAATCACACAAGACGTTAGCAACTTGAGACAAGGTAATAACACTGTAACTGTTTATTTTACAAAGTTAAAAGGACTATGGAATGACCTGGATTCTTTGATGCTGATAAGTACGTGTAACTATGAGAATGCTGGAAAAAACTTAGAAGTTTTTAACACAAACAGACTAATGCAATTCCCACTAGGGCTCAAAGAAGAATATGCTATAGTGGTGAGTCAGATTATGTTGCTAGAACCTTTGCCGCAGGTAAACAAATCATACTCTATGATACTAACAATAGAGAAATAAAAGAATTTAAACGCAGACAACATGAATCAGAAGGGGGTGGCACTTATGGCTAATTCAAGCAACTATAAGAGACAAGGAAACAAGGACTTTAGTGGCAAACGATTCGGTAGTAGAAGAGATGAAAAATTCTGTGATCATTGCAAGGAGAAGGGGCATACAAAGCAAACATGTTTCCAGCTGCATGGAATACCGGAGTGGTATAAAGAGCTACAAAAAAGGAAGAGAAAACCAGCGTACGCTGCAATGGCCATAGACAGCTTCATGGAGAAACAAAAGACATAACAAAACTCCAAAATGGAAGCTGATATCGCAGCCCTCACACTGCAAGTTCAAGACTTGATGCGCATAATTAAAGGTAAATACTTGGCTGAGGTTAATAACGTAGCTAACAACAACTATGCAAGTAGAACCCAAATTCTTGTAGGTTTAGCAGTAACAAATATGATGATGGTGTATGGATAGTGGATTCGGGGGCCTCTACACATATGAGTCATGATCTCACACTATTCACAAACAAAACCAAAGTTTCTCACCTTCAACCAGTAACCTTTCTGGGTCTGGTTCCAACAACAAGGTTGAACACTAAGAAGCATAGACACGGATACGGACACGCGACACGACACGCGACACGGACACGGGGACACACCAACTTCTAAAATTTGGTGGACACGGACACGACATATATATATATATTATAAAATTTGGAATTAAGAAAAATTCAGAATTTATAATATGATATATATTGATTAATGTGTTCCAAGAATTTTCAGTTTCACGCCACTTAAATCTTACGTTCCCAGGGAGGATAACACTACATTGGAAGCCTTCCATCATTGATGTTTGACGCACTACAAACTTACAAGTTTCAGTACTTATTAATTAGATAATGCTACAGTGGAAGCCTTCCATCATTGACGCACTACAAGCTCACAATACTTAATTAATA
>JAOTIZ010000007.1:23110317-23122574 GCA_027123425.1 Erythroxylum panamense | reverse complement strand
CCCCAATCCCCTTCCACTATCGGAGTGTGGGTCGTGGGAGGGTCTCTAACCGTAACAGAGGACTGCCCATTCTTCTGCTTAAGTTTTCGTTTACAAAGAAAAGGGGAATGGCCAAATCGCTAACAAAAACAACAGAATGCCGGGTAAGTTTCAAAATGGACCACTTGTTGGATAGGTGCTCCAAAAGGAAGCTGGAGCTCGAAGTGGGTAACAGACGGTTTGGAAACATCAACCTCTACCAGAAGACGGGCATACCCAAGCCGAGCCTTAGTGCTGGTGATGTGATCAGTGCAAATGGGGTTGCCAATGCGGGAACCAATTTTAGAGAGTTCCCGTTCAGTCCAAGCATCCAAGGGGATGTTTGGCAATTGAACCCAGATGGGAACATTCATAAACTCCCTGTAGTTGAAGGCAAACCCAGGAGTGAGCTTCTTCAGCAAAAAGGTTTTACCAAACAGGACATAAGGCCCGCCAGCCAACACACTCAAACAGTCATCCTCCGTCTGAAACTGGAAAATCAGCCAACCATTACTATGCGGGAGTATCTGACATTGGACTGCCCAAATAGTCTTCAGATTCTCAACAGTTTTCATCCCCGGGAACTTGCCCGTAAAACAACCAACCAGGCAAAAACCCCATTCCCTCTCAATTTCCAACACATCATCCTTGCCCAAAGTGACAGTATCATCCACAACCAAACGTTCCAATTTGAGTCCTCGATTAAGATCTCTATTGTATCGAAAAAGGCTAGCATAAGAAGGCTTCGTAGAAGTGGTTTCAGTCCCTGACTGCAGAGTTTTCACAAACACATGTTGCTTAAGAGGACCCCCCACCGCCCGACACAACAGAATCCCCGTTCAAAGTCAAGTCACCTTCAACCTCTGTTTCAACCGTCTGACTAGAATCCTTACTACCCAGGTCGATTTCCACTTCAGCCGTGGATGCTACCTCATCCCCCAGCTGAAGGGAGCCAGCAACACGCAAAGGGGGAGAAGACGTACCTGGGGCAGAAGCCGGAAGAACAGAACCACGCTGAGCTTCAGCCAGCGGCCGGCGTTTAGGCGGGGACTGAAAACATGCTACAGTAATATCCTTACCCTTTGACTTTTTACGGGCCATAGGATCGCAAGGAGAGCCAAGGGGGGAGACCCCACCTTCCAATCCAGGGGACGCTGGCCCGAAAGCACCGCCACCGCACCGTAGACTGGGTGGGCGTGTCACCAACACAATCAGAAGCGGCAGAGAGAACTCCCAAAAATTCCCGCTAAAAGAACGTTTTGAATTTCAGAACCCAGAACCACGCAAACCGGAAGCAGTAGAGACCGCAAGCTCGTGGGAGGGAAAAAGAACAAAGAAGATAGCAACACCGCAAAGCCAACCCGGGATCGGAAGCTAGGAGACAGCAATCGCCTAGTGAGAGCACTCTTTGTCTGTAGATTCTGTGGAGCTCTCTCTATATGGATTAATGTGGAGTTCAAGATTTGTTTCCACATCACTGGTTTGGTTTATATCAGATATCAGCAATGGTTTTCTTTTGAACATCATTCACGTGGTCGTTCTAAGGGCAGCATCTTTCATACAATCAGCGAGATTGACTTCGTAATAAAATTGGTGCTGCATATTATACTCAATGCAGCTGAAAAGTACAATAGGTTGGTTGTCTGTAGCAACGGCAGATACAGAATCTGGTTCCATGTTTATTAACTCCATTAAGGCTAAATTTTCAAAACAAAAAAAAAATCCTTTAAGGCTAGTGTTGATCTATCCTTCTTGGAATTTCAAGTAGAAAAACAAAACAAAATCTCCTATAATTACCTTCCTGGTATTGCTCAACGTGAAATCTTTTATGCTGCAAGTTGAAGTTATCAAATCAGTGAGTGGAAGTATATCCGGTTAAAAGCAGCGTCTCTTGATGCTCAACCCTGTTAGAACATGAAAGAGAAGCGCCTTTAAGTTTTCTGGATCATGTAATTTAGGCTTTGATTGCAAATCTTCTTACTTCGGCACAGCTTTTATTGGAATGCCAATCTTCTTCGTACAAGATATATTTATATATTCGTTGTAAACACTAAACAACATGGGCTCAGTTGACATTCTGAATATCTTTATTTTGTTTCAGTTGGTAGAAGCTCATTCTATCAGTTATTATTTACGTTGTGGGTTGGTGAAGATAACTGGTACAAGCATTCACGTAACAATTCAGATTCTAGATTCCAACTCTCTACATAATTCATTATTCAGCTACAGGATAACAAACTGCAGTTAGGGAGCGTTGAATTGACACAGTGCAACAACCAATCAATTTTAATTAAACATAATGGCATCTGTTAAAATTTGACCATCAAATAACGAAGATGCTGCTTCAAAAATGTTTTTAAGTACATAAGAACAGTACAACAAATGATAACTTTGGCACAAGGGGAAAAAAAAAACGTACTCTCACACATACTGCCAAGAAATGTCAGCAAAAATGCTGTGATATTCAGATCAAGTTCTTATTACCATGCATGTCAACATTGGCCAATGAAGTATGAACTCGATTTCTTTTTGCAGACTTGCACAACAGTTCCGTGCAAACGGTACTAAAAATGAATTAACCGCAACAATATGAAGGCATTATTAGCATCAGAGGGTTATTGTCATTGAAGTAAAATTACAATAACAAACTAACCGCTGCCAAGTATTCAGCAAACACCATTGTGGGGTGAATGTTCATATGTTCCAATGCTGGCAGACAACATATTTCAAATACAGAGAACTGCCATTAAGCCAATGTGGATAAGTCCAAAATCATGCATAAATTGAAGTGACCTACAGCAGTAATAAATCTAACAACCAATCCACATGCCAGAACAACCAAAGCAAAACAAAAGAAAAAGGATCAGCTATCCCCTCTGCGCTTATACATACAACTTAAGGAAGCCTACAATACAGCGACAAATCATACCAACCAAACCATTTGCCAGCAAAAGGAAAGCTCAAACAAACAAAAAGGCAGAATCCACCGTCCCCTCTGCTTATATGTATCTGATCAAAATGAAGAAACAGGAAACAGGAAAAAAACAGTAGATAAAGCAATAACGAAGCACATATGCCTCAGCTAAAAAAAATTCACCAGTCCAACTTGCATTCTCAGAACAGTTGGAATAGGCTAGAGAAGGTTTTAAGTCCAACTGTATAAATTTTTGATGCAGTGAAGAAACAGTATGGCACCAGTTTCTCAATGCCTGAGCAACACAGATTGCTTTCCAGCGGTTAAAATATCTACAAAGGGGAAAGTAAACTGCAGCCACCCAGTACAAATTCAAGGGGACAACAACCCAAGGGCCCATGATCTAAAATACAATTGATACAGCAAAAGGAGGGGGTCGGAGACTGGACAACATCAAATAACTCGCTTACCACCCATCCTCTGAGAGCAAGTTAGACTATCTCTGGAAGTTGACAACAGCCACCAAAGAAAGCTGGAAAGGAAAACAAAATAAGACATCAATTGTGGAAACTATTTTTCACAAGTACTTATGTAAAACTCCAAGCATTTAGGAATGCTCAAACTGAAGAAAATGAGTAAAACAACAGAGAGGTGGAACACATGCGGAGCTTACAGGTTTCACCAACAACCTGGGCTACTGCCATGAGGACTGCTTATACCCTTCCCATCCTCCCTCAGGCTCCTTCCTCTTCAACACCCCACCTCCAGCCACTGAGTATATTCTTGATGGCTCCTCCAAAAAGGCCTGAGGATTGGCAACAGAGAGTTGCCTTGATGCAAGAGACCCAGTTTCATCTCTCCCTTCTACATCTGGACCAAGAGGCCCCGCATTGAGGTCCAGGCCTTGTCTCCCCCATTTCTTATTACTGTCAGAACTACCATTGCTGTTGCTATCTGGGAGGTTTACAACACAAGGCCTTGAATATTGGGTTGGGACCACACCAGCAGGTGCTAATATTTGAGAATGCACACTAGGAAAGCAAAGCTGCCCACCAGTTGATGAATCTACATATGTCGCCGAACCACCTGAAAATGTAGATGAGGGCAGAGGGAAGCTGGTACCAAAAGGTAAGACAGGATATTGGAATGGTGTAGATGGAAAAGGTAGTGCTGGAGAAGATGACAACACTGGTCCTCTATAGAGATCACTTCTAAATGGAGTAGCATCTGGGGGTGGAGCTAACATTCTTTGAGGCCCACCAGGTGCCACCATTTGAAAAGGCTGCTCCCCTCTATCAGGTAAGATAGACTGGATTGTCATAGTTGGATAATGATTGCCTAGAGGAAACCATGAAGAGAAGTTGCCCATGTCTCTATTATTTAGCCGAATCCCAGAAACTGATGACAGGGATGTCGGGGTGTTCCTAGTGTGCTGCCCAAGTGTTGTTGGTTCTGCAAGTACTTCATCAACAAGAGGCCCATCATTCAAATCAAAGTCCATGAGATTACTTCCATCACAAATACGAAGTCCACCTGAAGAAGTTTTTGAGGGTTGAAGTTGGCCTGCCAGCTGAAAACCATTGCTACTCAAGTGAATGCCAACATCAGTAGGTTCATCCACTTTGTTCAGATCAAGATCAAATCCCCCAGAGTTTCGACTAGGCACAGAACCCTTTAAATCATCATGTGCCAGATCACATTTCTTTTTGCCGCCAGAGATACCACCTGTACCCTCAGCAGAGCTTCGACAGGCCAAGTCTTCCAAGATTCTTTCATCTGGAACATTCAAGTCAATGTCCAACAGAGGACGACATAGTTTAGGAGCAACAGCATCAGGTATAGAAACAATGGTTGGACCTACTGACATCTCCAAAGCTTTTCTTGGTCCAGCAGGTCGAAAAGCACTTGTGGCTGCTGATCCCTTCCAACCAAGCTCTCCCTTATTCTTCAGTAAATCCACTGGTGGAACAAAAGGTCGTTTTGCAGCTGCAGCCACTGTAATTGAAGCAGGAACACTGGTAGACACGGAAGAAACTGTAAGTGGCATAGGACTAATTAACTGTTGAACAGGAGAACATCCCGAAGATCTCGATTTGTTTGGGTCTCCATATCTTCCTTCATCGGAGTTGAACCCTTGATTCAGGTCAAACTCAACTTTTGCTTCCATATCTGAACCCCCTGCAGCAGTCGATGTACACTCTTCAGCTTCATCAGCTTCTGTGCCAGTCATCTTCGATCCCCTAGATCTTCTTTGGTGCTCTGGTTCTTGCAAATGTACAGATAACACCCTCTGCACCCTTTGAAAAGCTGGCCCTCCATTATCTCTCTCTTCAAAGTGATTACCTACAGCATTCTTCACCAAGAGCTCAACCTTGTCATCAGAAACAGCTGAACCTACATAGCTTTCTTGTTTGATTTTTTGCTTCAAGGCAGACTGACTCCTGCAATCTATCTCATTAGCTTTTTCATCCTTCAGCTCATCCATGCTTTCAGAAATCACATCCTTGGTAGAACAAGGAGGCTTGGGATCCCCATCAGTTCTTTTTGCAAACTGAGTATGCATCACATCAGCTGGTTTCTGTTCAATCTTCACAACCGAGTTTAACTCTTCATTCTTTTCACCATCATTAGCTAGAGATGCAGATGCTAATGATCCTTCAGCGTCTTTTTTCATTTCTACTTCTGAAACACTGGCCTTGCACTCAAACCGAATAGTACCAGAAGAATGTTCTTTAATATCAAATGTGCCATCTGCATTTACTTCACCACCTATTGCATCCTCAAATGTCTCTTTGCCACTAGAACCTAATGTACTATCCACATTGCATGCTGGAGGTACAACCGAGGTAGTCATTACCATTTCTTCTGATTTTACATTAGTCTCTAGGCAAGCCTCTGCAGTTTCTTCTACATTACTGCTGTGAACATTTGGATGTCCAGCAAGGTGCCCTATAGATTTTTCTTGAGAAACAGAACATTTACCCTGTGAATTCCTAGCCACTGAAGTACTGACCACAATAGCTAGCTTCTCATGTTCATCATCAACACCCTCAGCAACCCCGCTTTGGTCCTGGCCATGGTCATCAGCTGAAGATGACTTAACTCTTGAATCACCACCTGCGCAAGAGTTGTCAACAAGAGGAATATTTCTCTGTGGAGAATCAATCGGTGAAACCATATCAGACTTAGACACCTCCCCAGCAGCAACACTAGCAAGCAAATTCATTCCAACATCATCACCAGCTGACATGGTTGAATTTGCTTCAGCATACTTAGCACAGCTTTCGATCAATGCATTCATAGAACTAAAAGAAGCATCACGTGATTTACCCAACTTATGTTCATTTCCAGATGATGAGGAAGCAGCTTTAGCAACTTCAGCTAGTTTTCTAGTATCATCACCATTCCTAGAGTGCTCCTCATCAACAGCACCAACAGGAGAACCATCCCCCTCATCAGACCCGGTAAGCACCTCCTTGAAATCATTGCTTTGCCATGACTCTGTATTGACATCCGAAGTAATAGTAGCTCTATAAGCATCTATTTTCTGCTTGCCATCAGACTGATCATGCTTGTCAGGAAGCACAGGGGAAGAAGCTCTGCTGTTCATGACCATATGGTCTTCAAAAGAACCTCCACTGGCGCTTTGAGCAGGACTGCGACCTCTGCTGGAGATTTTAAAAATTAATTTAGCACTATTCCCCTCAGCTATGGGAGTGTCAACTGCTTTCTCTGATGTTAATGTGGACTGAGATAATTTTTCTGAGCCTGGATTTCTGTGCAACGAAGAATTTTTGCTTAATCCTGTTTCCTTTTGGACCCCATGTATAGTTGATCCTGGGATGCCGTTGATTGATTTCCGATGACATGTAGAGCCACTGATGATCTTATTGGCATTAACTGAAACAGCACTACAACTCTTTGCATCTTCCTTCCCAGAAAACCCTGCAGTTTTTACATGGTCACTAGAGCATGATTGACTGTTATTGTGGGACTGACTGGAACTGCTGCTTTTTTCATCCGTCGAAGCTAGAGGAAGATCAGGTACACCACTGACACCAAGGTTTTTAGATGATCCCTCTTTAAGATTATTACTCACTGATGCCAGCAGTGCTGCTGATTTTGTAGAACCCTGAGGTGTGGATACAGATTTGACCACCGTATCTCCCTGGACAGGCTTTGAGGAAGCAGGTTTTGATGATAAAAGTTGTGCACCAGAGCTTTTCATCACTTCAGAGGATAGACCTGAATGCCTGTTGCCTTCAGGCAGACGTGATCTGGCAGTCCAGGGGACAGTCTGGTTGGAACCAGATCGTGCATCCATTTCAGCTTCAACCCTTTTCTTCCATGTGTCAACTAAACTTCTTGCTTTCTTCTGAATTTCCAAGTTTTTATGGGACCGCAAGTGATTCACAGACTTGCCAATGTTACACATCTGTAATGCCTGAAGATTTACAGGCAGCTTATCAAGTGCACGGAGCAAAACTAACAAAAAATCTTCAATAGATTTATCGCTATCCTTAAGACCACTACCACTACCAATCTTTCCTTTGTGGACCTCCTGCAACCATTCATCAAAAACAGGTAAGCCCCTCATCTGCACAAACCAGTTAAGGCAATCAATCTTATCTGTTGCTGCTACAACACCAGCCAGTATTGACCTGCCAATCAAGTTTATTTTTTTCTCACATTTCTCAGGTTGCATAAGTTGCACTAATTTCTCAACAGCTTCAGAATCTACAAGACCCCCTTTGTCAGTGAATTTGGCAATCTCAGATTTCCAAAAGCATTCTGGTTTGTTGTTATCTGCATCACCATCATCCACTTTAGTGGGACGTTCTCGTTTAACCGGTTCAGAGCCCTGATCAACTCGATCCCTTTTCTTTCCCTTAGTTTGAGAATGGAAGGAGGAAGTACTATTCTGTACACCATCAGGAGCTGATTTTAGCTGTGATGTTGTTGTCGGACCATTGATTGGCTTTGGAGAGCGCCCACCTGGTTGTACAGTTGCATGCATTTCTAAGCGTGTCTTACACAATAGTTGATCTACTTCTTCTTGCCGTTCCTATGATGGGGAAAAAGAATCAACCACAGGAATGCAATTACCAATAAAAGAAAAGTAATAGAATTTAACACTCACATCAATATAATCTTGATCAGTTAACCACCATAAGCACTTGTTTGTAATGTCATAAACTCGCCTGCAGACAAATGAGCAAATTCCTGATGGAAGTTCAACACCTTTGGGAAGGAAGGCAACTTTACACGGATGAAGTAATGATGCAGCAGGAATCTCATCCTTGTGAAAGGAATAAAATATCTCGTTTGGCGCAGCTTCCAACAGGATGCCTTTGCCAAGCTTTACTTCAGCAGGTCGGTAAAGCCAATTAACACCTAACTTCAACTTGTTCTCCTTACCAGTAGTCAGCGAACGAATTATACCAATGAAAGGTGGGGAATCCTGAGGTGGTTTAAATAGAGCACATTCACCAACAGTAATCTTGCGTCCATCCTGTAGGAGGAGATAGCATAAATGGGCTTTAGCCAGTCAATTAACAAATTTATAAAAAGAGTTCAAAGGGTGAAAGAAAGATGAAGCAATTATCAATATCAGATACGATCCTATAGATAAGACTTACCATCAATCAGCTGACCTAGCATTATTAAAACAGGAAAAGGAGATCCTGAATAGTAATTAATAATTGATCAACATTCCAGCTTCTATGACAGCATAAAAATTGACCACAGAGTAAATACTTAAAACAACTCACGGTATTTTTCAAAAAAAAAAAAAAGAGTTCAGAGGAAACCAAGTAGTTTGCATGGAAAACCCAATAATTGTTCAACCTCACCGATGTGTTTGAAAATTAGAGCACCTCTGCAGCATGTAAGGTTGCATTCATTCCCAAACAGATAAAAAAGAAGGAGAATATGCGTAGCTTTCAAACTATATAACCTTCTGAAGAAATCTTCTCTTCTGACCTTAATTTCAAAACATTGGTGGCCCAACAATCTCATCAAAGACAGATCACAAGGCTAACAAAACTAAAACAAAGAATCAAGCTTACCCAGAAAAAGAAGAAGTTCTGTTTTTCTTTTTCTTTTTTTGCTTTGGAAACATAATCATGAGAATTAGTAGGACAGGGTCATCAACGCTCATCATCAAAAGTGACAACCTCAAATTTTTAATTGCTCTACCAAAAGAAGAGGAACATAAGGCTCTAAATACTCTTCTTTTTTTTTAATAAAGCGTATCAGAACTCATCTACCCATATTTGTAATATCTCTACTAAAGGTACTCAAATTTCAGATACCCCAAGTATTCTCTAGGTACCTAAGCAACGTAAAGAACAACAAATGCATAAAATAACAATTGGAGCGAAGAAGAAAATCAATAGTCAAAACTACTGAAAAGAAAGGAAACAGAGAAGGTTATGAACAGATGGAAATTGGTATTTAAACAACAGTATTAGCACTAAAACCATCTGCACTCCCACGACACAATTTCAGAGCTACCTCCAACTCATTCCACCAATTTTACATAAAGCCCATCTGTTACTCCAAATAGTTTCAATACTATGTCGCCAACGTAAAGACGCAATTTTAAGAAGTCAGCCTAGTTTCTCATAAGCTTCAGAGTTCAAAATAAACAAGCCTTAAAAGAAAAACACCAAGCTATTCCCAATCTCTCAAGATTTTCATCAGTTAAAGCAACCAGTAAAACATAAAACTAGTCATTAGATTCACTAAAAATCCCAAATTTGATGCGTTTCCAGTCAATCACAAAAATCGCACAGTACCCAGCGTATTCCATTCCCCAAAAACCAATCCAACATTGCCAATCCCGGAAAAAGCCATCACTGATCCAAAGAAGCAATTTAACCTCCCCTTCCCCCAAAAAAAGGAAAAAAAAAAAAGCAACCGCTCACAGGGATTCACCTTGTAAAACGAATTAACTGGAGATAAACACGAAGAAGAAGATGAAACATCACCGCTCACAGCAACCGAATTGCTACGAGAGGGTTCTTTCCACATGTGCCGAGTCCTTTTCCTCTCCTCAGCTGACCGCCCATGCATAGCCTTGCATTTTCCCCTTCGAGTACCATCAATCCCCTCCCCTTCGTTTCAACCTCCAAACCCCTCTTTACAACACCCTTAAGTCTCTTCTTTTTCCCCAAATCCAAACACCAAGATCCAACACAAACCCTAAATTTCACTCCGCAATGAGTCCGGATCCCGCCCACCTTCGATTTCTCACAATTAATCAACCCAACAACGCCTCCCCAGATATGACTCAGAGATAAGTCGAGCCGCCGAATCGATCTAACGAAAGAAAACTCGAGATTTTAGAGAGAGAGAGAGAGAGAGAGGGAACGAGACGACAAAAGGAAAGGTGTGTTTGGGTACTTGGAAGAGAGAGAAAAAAACATGGAGGGTCCGGGCAAGGGCTGGGCAGATCGGGCAGAGTCGTGATAACGTTACAAGGCGGTGACATAAGGGTGACAGGCTTCGATTAGATTCGAGATGTGTCAGTGTGACAAATGTAATGTTGACGGCTGATTTTTACTTAGAAAAGGGGGGCGGTTGACTTGGAATTTGTTATTATTTGGTGGGGTCTCACATAACCCGCAAATTTGAATTATTCGAATTATAATATATTTTACAAAATTCGAATCTGTGATATCTTTACATTAAAGAAATTAGTTGAATACTAAAAAATGGTGTTGGGTGGGGGCTGCAACTGCCGGTGCAGGTCACATGTGGCCATATGATGGCAGAAGTTAAGGTTGTCTTGAGATGTTCCAACACATATACACGCATTAGTAAAGTAAGGAAGTGATGATTATGTCCGCACGGGTAGCTCAGTTGATTTTTGAGAAAGAAAGTGAGTCTAAAATTTGGGTTCGAATCTTGATAGTAATAGTGTGGAAGCTCATTCAATATGGTGACTCCTTGTACGTATCGAATACTGGGCTGCCTTTTAGAAAAATTGACTAAGATCAAACTGTAATTTACCTCCTTCATATAATGTCGGGCTGGAATATAGGGACGTCTTGAGTCCAAGGAAGTGACGATGATGATGTAAATGTTGCGTTCGTGAATTTTGATTTTTCAGGTTTTTTTTTCTTTTCTTTTCTTTCCCCCTCCTCTCTCTTTCTAGTCATTTGTCAGAAAGTACTGCAATCACTGACTTCGATGGACAATCTCTACCTGCTCTGTCTCTGGATAGCTGTGCTTAATGATTTAGTCTGTTCTTTAATAAAAATATTTAATTTTTTTAATTAAATATTCAAACTTTTTATTAAATTTAAAACTATAAAATATGAAGAAAATGTATATATATATACACCGCATCCTTTGCAGACCAACGACAATATATAAACGCTTTGTTAATGCAGAAGGAGCCGTAATGATAGAATAGCCTTCTTAACATGATCACTGAAGTATCTTCTCTCTAAAAAAATTGCATAAAGCGTGACGAACGTGCCATCAAAAGCAAGGATTTTGGGCTTTCCAGCAGTTGAGACTACTCAAACATCGCATTGAGCATGCCTAATGGATTCAATTAATCAGAACGCCTTTGAAAAACCCTTAAACGTCAAATGCTATAAGGTAACCGCGACCTATGCACCAACTGCAACTGCCTTACCAGCTTACAAGCCTGAGCGTCATTGCTCATCTCATAAAGATAGTTTTTGAAGGCACGGAACAAGCGATGCCGAGACACAACGACTCTATTAACGTGTGATTGTGTGACGTGCATGTTCAGATTCTTTCCTCTGCGTGTAACACTGGCGTTTGATAAGAGGAACCGGCGATGCTCTTCAAGGATGGTGATAACCTTTAAAGTAACTAAAGCGTCAAGCTCAATAGTAACATGAAGCCCACAAACAAAGCAATCTATATCTATCTTTCTTGGTTATAAATTAAGTCATTTTTATGCAGGGACATGGATGGAACGTTTTAGAGATTTTAAATTTTTATTTTTAATTTTTTATCTTACGTGATGTGAATAGAACACGTCACCTATCATGATCACTAATTAAGTGTTATTTTTGTAATTTTTAAAATTTAAAAATGGTCTTTTTAAAAGTGTGGTTAAGCAATTTGTAAAAGCTGCTTAAAAGCATCTAAGCCTTAACATTTCAAAATATTTGGTTTTACTTTTATTTTTATGTAATAGTTTTTCGTTTCTATTTTTAATTTTTTTATTATTTTTAAATAAAAACAAAAACTTATTTGGTTGTTAATCTTAGTGTAGTTATATTTTTATCACTGATAATAATTATATTTTAGATAAAATTTAATGATAAATTATTTTTAA
>JAOTIZ010000007.1:23071354-23084014 GCA_027123425.1 Erythroxylum panamense | reverse complement strand
TTTTAAAAATTAAAATTAAAATTTACAATAATTATAAAAGTTAAAATAAATAAAATAACAAATTAAAAAACTTTGAAGAAAAAGAGGGAAGGATAGTTAGGAAGGAGGGAGGGAGATTTTAAAATTTTTACAAAAAAGTCTCCTTATTTTTTAAAATTTTCTGTATCAGTCAGCATTTGGTCAGCATTTTAAATATCGGCCGATACAATCTAAAACGGGCCGATACTGATCAATATTTAAATTCGATATAATCGACCCTTTATTTCATACCAGTTTTAGTTTAGTATCGTCCTGTACGAACCGATATTCATAATTTTGGATAACTCTATACCAAATCTTTAAACATGGTTTAAAATGTGCTATAAAATGAATTCTTGAAAATGGATTATGAGATAATTTTTTCATTATCAACAACATTTGATATAATACATCCACTGGACCTTTTCTCGCAACAGTTCTGTTTTGTCCACACTGTACTGTTCTGTCCATATTCGTCACTGACTTCATTTTCTCATAAAGCCAATACAGATTCCTCCCACCCGGACACTGCAAAGCAAAGTGAGGGATCATACTTTAGTGGATGGATGGATGATCTCTACCCTACCCTACCTTATGGGGGACCAAATCTTCTGTACCTACTACCTAAGACCAATCCTGTGCCATTCAATCATGACCATAAATTTAGTGAGTCCCACTAAAATTTGTGGCCATGATTGAATGGCACAGAGTTAGTCTCGAGTAGTGGGCACATAGGATCTCACTCCCTGCCCCAGAGTGAGTGACTGCTTTCTATAATATTATAAATCTGGCATGATTAGACTCGAATCTATCGCTTTTTGCATTAGATTTAATCCGATCCCATTTAAACCAAGGAAGTACATTGAATTAGAGAGCCTTTCGGCCGAAAGATTCGATGAATGGGCTTATTCAGTCATCAGTTTTAAGCACGCAACTTGTCCAATTGTCATTATTAATGAATGCAAATGTCGAAGAACCCTATTGATTTTTTTTATTATTAAAAAAAGAAACAGATTGACGGTGACTGGCACTGGCTTCCCACTAAACCACGAAAGTTGGTTTAAAATCTCTAAATCATTACCCTTCTTATAATTAAATACGCAATCTGCATTCTTGCAACGTTCCTATACTCTTTAGAGTAATACCGCAGCTTTTCTACTTCTTCAAACTCACGTGCTAAGGAAGGTGTACATGAGTTACGTGCTAAGCCATCTTCAACCAAGGCATCAAAATATCAAATTTAGTGTTTTGTTGCAAAAAATATACTCCAAAGAAGAAACCAAATCTTTACACTAAAATGGTGCAATGAATAGTAACACACCAAATTTGGTGTGTTACTATTCATTGAACCATGTTAGTGTAAAGATTTGGTTTCTTCTTTGGAGTGAATTTTTTGGTGTATTACTATTTATTGCACCATTTTAGTGTAAAGATTTGGTGTTTTCTTTGGAGTGAATTTTTTACACCAAAACACCAAATTCATGCACCAAAAGTTGTACAAAGACAACTTTGTCCATTTCTTTTTTAACATATTACTTTTATATCTTTTTCACAAATTGATTTATTTACATAATTTACTAAGTAATTAAATTTAAAATATATATTACTTTACATAAAATATGTCATTACAAAGTATATATTAAAGAATACATTATTTTACACAATATTTGTAAATAATATTAATTTCATATAAAGTATATATAAAATTAAGTAAAATTAATGATTTTATTTTAATTTTTAATAAATAAATAAATAAATATAAATTGTTGCATAAATATAAATTAATTTAGTTAATAACTAAATTGTTGTGATTGTATAAATATAAATTAATTTAGTTAATAACTAAATTATTGTGGTATATTCTTTAAAAAAATTTGGTGTAAAAATTTAATGTAGAATGGTTGGAGTAACACCAAATTTAATGTAAAAAGATTCTTAGAATATACCCTTTTATACCAAATTTGGTGTAAAAATTTGGTGTAATGGTTGGAGATGGCCTAAGCAACATTTATAGGTTGCTTTCCAATAAACAAAGAATCTGGTCATTAGTTCAAAACTAAAAAATTACCTCAAAACTATTGACTAATAAAAAAATTAAATGAAGAGTATTAATTATACATTATGTATCAACGTTATGAATATTATAATGTATCATTTACAGTGGTCGTAACATATTTATTGGTAAAAAAATTAATACAAAGTTATTTTATACCATACCAAATTATTGTAAAACATTATCGCACTAATTTGCGCAAGAGAACTTTTGGTTATATTAATCAATATCAATTGGTACATTAAAATATTGAAAATTATCAAGTCGGATTTATAAATTAATAAAAATTTAAGGGGATAAGATAAAAAATTTATGTTTAAATATTTTTAAACATAAATTTTAAAAACAGTATTTATATTAAAAACTTCCATTAATTTTAATAAGTAAAGTTATTAAATTAAAATTAATTTTTTTAAAATTTTAATTATAATATTGAAACTAAATTTTAATTGTATAAAATAAATTAACTATTTTATAATTTTATGCAAAAATTAATTTGAAATGATATTTTGTATTAATAAGTACTAATAATGTCCAAGGATTTTAAAACAAAAAGGAACGATTAGCTTAACTGGAAAAAAATATGAACCGACCAATTTTTCAGTTCAATTCATACTTATAAACATTATGACTGAAAACTAACCGATTTATTACTTAACCGGTTCGTAATTGAGAAAAACCGTAACCTTATTCTTCAATTTTTGATTTTTCAAAGTTTATATATAACCAGACTCTATCTTTTCACTAACTTATAATTCTGTTGAATCTTGGAAATGTTCCCTCTCCAATCAAACTCATCCTCCTCAATAACTCTTTAGATTTATACTTTTGCTCAACCTCTTCAATAATAAATAGAGAAGATGTAAGGATTAGTTGATTAGTTTTTTTTTTCACTTTCAGACTTTCGTCAATGCAAGAATTAGGGTATTTCTGTTTCAATCTTCTTTCTTATCCATTTCATCTTTCTTCTCTCAGTCTTTAGTGTATTATGTTACTAGGTTGTGATTTAAAATTTGTGAATCTATTTCAAGACAGTCTATAGGGTCGTGAATTTGTGATTGAAACTTTTATAAAAACAATAGGTATGATGGAGAATAATCAGGGACATGTTTGATTATCTTCTTGAATCCTTCAATTTTTGTCCTTATTCAACCCAAAAGATTTTGTTTTGATGTTAGCTTAAGGATTGTTTGTTTCTGTTTTTTTCTTTTTTGTTGTCATTTTTATAAAAAGAAAAACATGTAAGTAAAACATGTTTAGCTTACTCTGTTGTTATTTTTTGTTTATAAAAATTAAAAAACCACAACAATTTTACAGAAACCAGAAAACATTGTTTCTCTGAATTTTGACAACATGTTTTTTTCGATAAAAAACCAACATATCCCTGCTTTCTATCTTGATAATAATAATAATAATAATAATAATAATAATAAGTAAAAGACTAATAATAATAATAATAATAATAATAATAAGATAATTAATTTGCTATAATAAAATTAATAATAATAATATTATTATTAATAGTATTAAAAATAGTAAGTAGAAAATTTATAACAATAATTAATAATAATTAATAATAATATTATTATTAACAATAAATAATAATAATAATAATAATAATAATAATAATAATATCTTAATAATAATAATAATAATGAGTTTATTAGAAACCTCAATTAAACAGATTTTTATTTTCAATTTTTATATTACAAATTTTAATATTTTTATTTTTTTAAAATAAAAATAAAAAACAGAAACTAAAAATATCATAACTAAACGAAACTTATTAAAATATTAAAAAATGGTCGCACTCCAGGTCTGATTAGTCAAGGACCACCGATTCGTAGAGCTTGTCTTTTCGCGTGGCTATTTACTTGTCCGCCAAGTAGCTCCATTGCAAACGCCAGCCTTGGCACTTTGTCAAAACATGTTACCTTTCATTTCTGGTCCGGGAGAAGGAATCTAACTCTTTTGATAACATGTGGCATCACTATGACTTGACTATAGAGGTGTGCAAATTGGCTAAGCAGAAGAAAAGGCGAACAAGTCCAACATAAAGCGATTGGTTGTGCGGTCTAAGTCACTTGTATAATAAACACAAGCTTAGCTTGCTCACACTCAAGATATGGTTACTCCGTATTATATAATCTCTATTCATCATTGAGATAAAAGATTTTTGTCGTTTTAGTTGATTATGTAATCCACCGGATTCCGGAGAAAGAAGTGTCGGCTGTCGTTACTCCCTCTTGGGTACATATTCCATACTCACACCTGATCATCGTCCTCTTATGCACTTAAACTTCCCAATCTACCATCATTCCAACAACTCCACGTACACGTGCCCCGGCATGGCATCCAATTTCTCATGGCCGATTCCGTCTTTTCATGCACTAATGACGTCAAAATCTAGGTGCGCTCTCCGAGGATAATTGATAGCAGTAGCTGCCAAGCGGTAGCTGTAATCCTGTGGAATGGAATGGACGACGTCGTTCAACAGAGCGAGCTTCATGGCTTAATCTACCATGTCAACTTCAATGTGTTTCTTTTCTCGCGTAACTTAGGGACACTTGTAAAGGAATCAGTCGATTGAAGTAGGTAACTGCATAACGATGGCATTTAATATACTTGGTTAGATTTCTTATCCTTGGATGTTACAGGGGGACAACGAAAGAGAGACTTTCAGAAAAACAAAAAATTTACTCTTTCTACTGTTTCCCACTCTCTTCTTATTCCATTTTCATTGCAAAGTTTGCAACTTTCACTTGCTCGCTCTTTGTTTTCATTCATGTACGTTGTTTTTTCTGCTCTAAAGAGCATCTGGGTTTCTCTCCTTTTCTCTTACTAGCGGAAAGAAAGCAAAGCTTTTTCCCCTTTTCCTGGCTGTGTGTGGGGTACATGACTTTTTTTGACTTTAAATTCTTTTGGCACTCGAATTCTGGATTGCTCTCAAGATTGCTATAGTAAAAAGGTACTTTTCTCATGTTTTTCTTTTCAATAATTTAGAGCATTATTTTATACTTCTGTGGTTACACTTTCATTTTCCACTACTCTGCAATCTTCTTTTATCCTCATCTATGTGGGTTGTTCAGGCTTTTGGGTAGTTGCATTATTGAGTATTGTTGAGTGTTATCTCTGGTTTCTTGTCACTTCAGTGAGTTTTCTGTGGGACTTGGGATCTGATTTCTGCTTATTAGATTTGGGTATTTGTGCTACTTTTTAGAACATTCACTCATTCCTGAAGCTGTTTTTCTTTCGTCTTTTTAATGTTTTGCTAGAGAAAGAAAGTTCTAAAAAGAGAGAAGAAGATTCATGGCGGCAAAGGTGCAGGAGCCACAGCCACACCCATCTAAGGAGCAACTTCCAAATATCTCTTATTGCATTACTAGTCCTCCTCCATGGCGTGAGTATATTCAATATCAATAAGCATATTTTTATTTGCCTTTTCTGTACTTATGGACCTTTACTATTGGGTTTAGATTCTAATTCCTTAGTTGAGATTTTAAGGCAAGTATTCCTTGAATCTACCAGACCATGTTTTGGTTAAGCTTTTAGGATTTATTAATTGGTGTCCCTGCAACTTTGTTTTAGCATGAAAGCAACTTTTTGAGCTTTTATTCTCTTTTCTTCTAATTAGGCTCCTTTTTCAAAGGGCTAAATGATGTTTCCAGAACGCAAACCTCACTGTTTTGTCTATTGAACATTGTGGTCGCTTTAAAGATTGAATAAGAAAGGAAAGTGTGAGGCAATTATTTTCTTGTTAATCGATGATTCCTTTCTGAAAGTTTTTAATGTCAATTAATGTTTTTTTTGCCATTTATTCTTTATTCCTTTTTTGCATAGGAATTTCTGTATGGAGGTACCGATTTGAAATTTTTTTTAAAAAGCACTTGATAATTCATTTATGTCCATGTGATTTTTTTTTTGCTTTCATAAGAAATGTGACTCTTTTGTTAAGTACTTCCCATTTTCGATTATAATTAATTTCCCCTTTTGTGTGAATCTTTTCCTCTCTGATGTGTTCAAGTTGCACTTGTGAGGATGGTTGACTATTTTGGTATATTCTTATTTTATGAACGTTATAAGAGGGTGTATACTTGCATCTTGTTGACCCTTGGGACATTTTACTGCAGCTGAGGCCATTCTGCTTGGTTTCCAACATTACCTTGTTATGCTTGGGACGACTGTTCTTATTCCTACAGCTCTTGTGCCCCAAATGGGAGGTGGAAATGTAAGTCGTATTGGGATGGGAAGCTTGCATGAAGTTGATAAGTCATTTTCAGCTAAAGATGATAATTTTCTCCAGAAGTGATCCATCTTCACTTGAGATTTATGCAGTGTTTGTCATTCTTGTAGAAGGAGAAGGCCCAAGTGATACAGACACTATTGTTTGTTGCTGGTTTAAACACATTGCTGCAAACTCTGTTTGGAACTCGATTGCCAGCTGTGATTGGGGGCTCATATACCTTTGTGCCTACTACAATTTCAATTATACTGGCCGGTCGATTTAGTGATGGTCTAGATCCTATTCAGGTGTTTGCAATTTAGAACTTTTTAGCTTCTGAAGTTTTTAGAACTGGTGATGCAACTTGTTCTTGAGTAAAAGTTGAAAACCAGGACATACTCAAGATGTGTGCGAACTAGTGCATATCTGAAAAATACATTAACTGTTCTTATGATACTTGTCTCATCATCGCAATTATTCTTTAATGACATTTCCTTCTGACCCAGAAATTTAAGAGGACAATGCGTGCAATTCAAGGTGCCCTAATTGTTGCATCAACACTGCAGATTGTTCTAGGGTTTAGTGGACTTTGGCGTAATGTTACGAGGTTAGTACAGAATAGAACCAGTGATCTTCTAAACTTTTGATTGTATACTGTAATGTACAAAGGCTATTATCCTGCTGAGGTGAAGTCATCGATCATTTGGATCATTTTCTAAGTGACTTGTGTTGAGATTCACATATCACTGCTCTTGCCTAAACTATGTGAGTCAAATACATTGCTGAATCTAAGTGCAGTTGACTCGTGAAGTAGCTGATTTTAGTGCTTGGCTGATTGTAGTCTGGTTTACGCTGAGTAAGTGCAAACATCTTCTTAATGCTACAAAGTTAATGATTCACACATTTCAGGTTCTTAAGTCCACTTTCAGCTGTTCCTTTGGTTGCTCTCGTTGGTTTTGGGCTGTATGAGCTTGGTTTCCCTGGGGTAAGTTTTCTTTTGTTGCATATGAGCAATTAGAAACTGTGTGGGCGCATACTTCTGAGATGCGCTAACCCTTTTCTTGGTTTTTGGTGGAGGGAGGGGGGGAATTATTACATGCAGGCACTGGGAGATGGGGAAGATGTAAATTGAGCCTAGGGTGTTGTGCTGGGTGGGGGGAACATGCCATGGAGCTCATTCCCTTCTTGCTAATATTTCTCTTATACATTTGGTCTTCATATTTCCATTTGATGTTTAGGTTGCCAAATGTGTGGAGATTGGGCTGCCGGAGCTCATCATATTAGTATTTATTTCACAGGTGCTTTATGCTCTTACTACTAGAAGGAAATTAATTTCTGCCTTCTGTCAGCTGTTCGGTGTTTGTGGTCTCTTTCAGTAACGTGATATTGAGATTGTACTCAGCCTGAGTTAGTTCCCATTACACGTTTTGCAGTATATGCCCCATGTGTTAAAGGGAGGAAAGCATATCTTTGAGCGTTTTGCTGTCATATTCGCAGTGGTCATTGTATGGATTTATGCTCATCTCCTTACGGTAGGCGGGGCTTATAATGGTAAAGCACCGGCTACACAAGCAACTTGTCGAACTGATCGTGCTGGACTCATAGATGCTGCTCCATGGTAGGTCTGAAGTTAAGGCAGGAAGACAACTTTCTTTTTTCTGGTTTTTATCTATATTATCACTATCTATGGGAATTGTATATGTTCTATTGGCTATTTGATTGGGTCTTTATTGAAAGTGATGTAAGTTATCCATTTTACTGTTATGACTTTGTTATGTTTAGAAAGTTTAGTCACAATGCGTTTACCAACTAAAACTAATTGCCACATGTTTCAATTTTGGTAGCGAAGGCTATCTGCAAAACTTAGGGTGTTTACTCTTCGTATGGATATCCATATCTTGTTTCGTCTTCAGAGAATAAGACTATAAGTTAAAGATGTTCGTTGCATGATGATTCAAACTTCTATTGTTGATTTGATGTTTAATTTGGTATATGTGCTGCATATTTGAACTAATGGTCCCACGAATTAGCAGATCTAGAAACACGATATGAGATGAATATATATATATATATATAGATAGATGTGTCATATCCTGCTTCTATAACCGTAGCACGTTGTTGCCAACCCATGTGAAACCTTAATGAAGCAAGCAAATTAGCTGAACGTTCTAGTTTCCATCCCCAGGTTGGCTGTTCCGATACAGCCTTAGAATGGCTTGGATGCAGTGTAAGGCAATTCTGAAGAAATTACCAAATTCCTTGGACTCAATTTTTCTCTGCCTTATCCTGAATCATGGTTTTGCAGGATAAGAGTGCCTTATCCCTTTCAGTGGGGTCCACCTTCATTTGATGCTGGTGAAGCCTTTGCCATGATGATGGCATCCTTTGTTGCTCTTGTTGAGGTTGGCATTTTTCCTTCACTTTGTTTCCTCTGCTTCATCTTCTCACAAATGTCGTCTTATAAATGAAGAATCACATCATATAGTAGTTGCCATCCTGGCTGTTATGGTCTTTTATTGGTGTTCAACTCCCCTTACTATTTCATGTCCATCCCATGCTAATAGGAAAAAGATTTTATTTTTTAATTTCTGCAGTTTTATGATGTATGTAACAATGAGGTTGACATGTTTCTTGATGCTAAAATCAATAGTCTCTTTGGTACTCTAATCAAGCTCTTATTTGCCAGCAAATCTAGTTGCTTGCTACTTCATTTACCCTTTTAAAGGTTGTGTCCTTTACTAGGTTGTTTGCATTATATTTGTGTCTATCCATCTGTAGGTGCCTGCACACTTGTACATGTGTTGTAGTTTAAGCATGTGATGTCTGAATTGGGTTCTTACATTGCTATCTTGTATGGGACTTGAGTCTTACACATTATGCTGCACAAATTTGCAGTCTACTGGTGCCTTTATTGCTGTGTCAAGGTATGCAAGTGCAACACCAATGCCCCCTTCTGTTCTGAGTCGTGGTGTTGGTTGGCAGGTAACTAGAACTCATTGCATTATCTTTTTATTGTATGACTGTCATTTGTAGTTGGATTCTTGGGTTCCATATTGATTTCTTGAGGTAATAATGCTGCATGCTCTCACTTTGGCCCAGATAATTCTTTCATATGCTTATGCTGTCTTTTATTTAGTTAAGATAAATTAATATTATTTTCTGTATTAACATTCTTATTTCTTCTCAGGGAGTTGCTATATTGCTTTCTGGTTTGTTTGGAACTGTGAATGGATCCTCAGTGTCTGTGTAAGACTACCTGGAGAACTTTTGTCTGACATCAATACTAATTTAGAATCAGAACGTGGATAAGACTTTTTATAACAGTAGTATTGACCATTTTATACAGAGAAAATGCTGGTCTTTTGGCCTTAACACGAGTTGGCAGCCGTAGGGTTGTGCAGATATCTGCTGGGTTCATGCTTTTCTTCTCCATTCTGGGTTAGTCATTAACTTTTGGGAACTTAAGCGCTACTCATTTTGATTCATGTCTTTTAAATTGTATATGATTCAACTTTTTGGTGTTCCTTAGGAAAATTTGGGGCAGTGTTTGCTTCAATTCCACCACCAATTATTGCCGCTTTGTATTGCCTCTTCTTCGGTTATGTGGGTATGTACACCTTAACGTGATGTTTGTAGCCATGGAATTCTTATTTGTTGTGCTTGATTATGTTGATGGTTTGGTAATGGCATTATGGATGTCTAGGTGCTGGAGGTCTGAGCTTTCTGCAGTTCTGCAACCTCAACAGTTTTCGAGTAAAGTTCATATTGGGCTACTCCATTTTCATTGGCTTGTCAGTACCACAATATTTCAACGAGTACACAGCCATTAGGGGCTATGGTCCAGTCCACACTGGAGCAAGATGGGTAGGCTATAATCACCTTTGGCCTCATTGGTATTTGCTTAGGGAATTTTATACAGGAAGCTGATTTAATATTTTCCTTGGCAGTTCAACGATATGGTAAACGTTCCTTTCTCGTCTGAAGCATTTGTTGCTGGCTGTGTGGCTTATTTCTTGGACAACACCCTGCACAAGAAAGACAGTGCTATTAGGAAAGATAGGGGTAAGCATTGGTGGGACAAGTTCCGGTCATTTAAGGGTGATACTAGGAGCGAAGAATTTTACTCCCTACCATTCAATCTGAACAAATACTTCCCATCAGTATGATTAATTGGCATGGAAAGATGAGCAAGACCTAATCTTGTTTAAAGAAAGTGCACCGGAAGCTCTTCAGGAGGTCAAATTGTAATGTTGTTACTGTTCAGTCTTTTGTGAAACTTTTCATCACACGCTATATAGCATTATAACATAGACTGTTCCTTTATAGGGTGCTTAACTTTTTTGTTGAATTTGTTTTGCTGTAAATCCACTGGAAGACATGGACTTCAAGTAGCAATGAAGAGTTTTTGTTGCCTGTCACTTCCATCTTTGTTTCCATCATATAGGGATTCAGACCTTTCAATTCCTGTGGTCTGCGAAACCTGATTCAAGAACTCTTTTCATAGATATAAATGTCTCCAATCAAATGGACGAAACCCTGATATGGTTACCTGGAAAAGCCACCATCTTCTGAGGTAACAACTCCCAACTCCCCAAGTCTGAGTGGAGTCATTCAAGCAACTGATGAAGTCATAAAACATTTATCTGGTGACAGGACGACAGGTTCCCCAGGAATCACTGGTTTGAATATGGTGGCACGGTTGCCAACTTTCAAGTGTTCCAAGTTAAATATGAACACTTTTATGATTTTATCATGGACACTTGATATAACTTGAAATCAATTCCGGACACTTAAAAGCAAACCGAAATTGATTGTAAAGAAACGGAATAGGGGCAGGGAAGAAAGAGCCTGCTCAGCTGGTGCTAATTCATGAAAAAGCTGACCTGAAAAGCAGATGCTTTTGTAATGCAGTAAATCTTTCTCACTTTACAGGCAACATTATGCTCAGAGATTTCTTGGAAACAACAATCACTAACAATCCTTGCTCGAAGATCAAAGACTATTCTTTTCTCAGAGAATGTCTCATCGAGTATGAGCAGCCACCCACGTTGCTTAAGACCATAAACAAATTTCTAGTTAGAAGACATTTCTCTTTTGGTAGGACACAGAGAGCGTTGTTGAAGATCCTGCACTTTTCTTCCCATAAGAAACACAAAAGTACAAAAGACATGTAGCTGAATGTTTTGTTCCTTTCATGCATTATTGGTGCAAATTGGAGAAGGAAACAAAATTACACCTCACTAAAACCCTAAGAACATTGTATGTCAGTATGTTTTTACACCAGATTGTCAAGAATAGGAATCACAATAGACAAAGTCTGAAAATGAAGTCTTTTTAATTAAATTTGCATAATTGATTTCCAATTGGATTCAATTTAAATTTGGATCATAAATTTTAAATTTATTTTATCAGACAATTTTGAACTTTTTCAAATTTTAATTTAAATTTAAATCAGTTAAATCGGATTTGATTTATTTAAAACTAAATTAATCTAAGAATTAATTTTTTTATTATCCCTCATCAAATGCAAACAAATACAAATGATGTAATCTCTATATGAATATTTATGGCCGTACAGATTCTACATCAGGAGAAGTTGTGATCTTTGGTATCTAGTATTTAATGTCAATACTTTCCCACGATCTGAATGAGAAAACAGTATTATAATTACAAGTTGAGCAATGGTGGTACCTCACTCTTTCACATGGCTACTTCTACTTGACCCTTAAGATTAACGTTCTGGGATTTGATTTAATCAAACTGAGGTTGTGTTAATAGCAAGTTTTAACATTCTTGAAAGTGCATAAGGTAAGTCGAAACCTGAAACTATGACCAGAAAAGGAAGAGCGTTTTCCATAAGAACAGTGCAAGCTGTAGAAACTGGCAAAACTAAACGAACTTGTTTAAAGAGATTAACCTTGATCTTGATGTTAAGTGAGGAAAAAAGAAAAGGTAACTTTGTCAGTAAAGAGATCTTGTCTGTGTGTGTAATTAATGGCACTGCTCTGTTCCCAGTTAGAGCAACCGAGGCATGGAAAGCCATCATTTTTTGCTCCCACATTAAAACACAGGCTCTGCTCCAATGATTCTGCTGTAAGCCTGGAAGAACTCAGGAATGATTGTGTGGATACCAAAGTACACTAAATCGTGATTTCCATTTCTGTTGGTACCACATTCCACTGCCTTATGTTTGTGGTTTGGGTGGACCCGTATTATTGAGTTTTGTCCTCTTTGGATCTTGCGCTCAACAAAACCCCTTGGTCACAGGTTCAAGCGACAAGATCCGCGCCTGGCGACCAAAGGGGACAATATCCGACGGTGAGGGTCCCGGCCCAAACCCTCTTGTCGCTTGAACCTGTGACCAAGG
>JAOTIZ010000007.1:23005322-23017206 GCA_027123425.1 Erythroxylum panamense | reverse complement strand
TGATTCAGAGCCTCAGGCTCAACGTATAATGAGCCCTGTATCCACCAACGGATAAGGGACAGATATTAATGAGCCCTTCAAGGGACAGTTTAGGCACTCGGTCACAGCAAAATTGATAATAAATGGGAAGTGAGTCTCTTTACGTATTTGTCAATTATGAAAAATATGAATTTGAACTTCTGAAAATGTGTGAATGTGAAATTCTGCAAAAGTGCTTTATGAAATAAAGTTAGATATATGCGAATAGTGAAATATGATAAAATGTGCAACAATGATCAAATGTGCAACAATGCGAAATTTTGATTCGTGAATTGAAGTTGTGCATTGATTGAGTGGACCATCGATGATGGTCACTCATTGAGTTCGCAAAACTCACCCAAATTTTGCAATTATTTTTCAAGACTCAGAAGAATACCCCGTTAGGCAACGGGCATATAGCGACCGCCTGTGAGCGAAAGGAGAGGTCGGGATCAGTTGCGTCTGCTTTAGTGTCTTTGTATAATATTATGTATTTCTAAATTTCTGTATAATTGATTGGCTCTAATTATGTAAATTGTTTTCCGCATAATGTGTATATGCATAATGGATTAAAAAAAAGGTTTTATACTGAGATTTGACAAGTGATGTAGCACGCCACCCTCGCAGGGCACGGACTCGAATATTACCACCGATGTCAGGTTCGGGTCTTACGGGAGTGGGGTGTTACAACCAGGATATCCTGAGTCTTGGAAATATCCTATGCCGATGGCTAGGTACTAGAGTTGTACCGAAGTACCAAGAGAGATTGAGATATTGAGATACCCTGTGTCGATATTTATACATTTAATTACGATTTTACTTGGTAAGAGATTATGATGAGATGGAATGAGTCGGCCCAACATTGAATGTAAGCCTATTAGGTTATGCAGGGCCCAGATAATTCAGTTAATAATATAATAAAGCATAAATGGTAGTTATAAATTAATATTTATGGTAATCATTGTTTGGTAAAATTTTTGAGATTTTTGATAATTGTTTGGATTAGACTGTGTAATGTTGTGTATGTTTGTATTATATGTATGTTTTAATAGTTTTATAATTATTTATTGAATTATTTGATTTTAAAGGTACAGTCGGTTATCCTTATTGAGTAGGCATCTTACCCTGGTTATTCTTATTGAGTAGGCATCTTACCCCTTGTCAGTATTATTTTTAGGAGAACAATTAATTATCGACAATCCCAATGTACGAGACTGACAGAGTGAAGTTTAGGTGGGGCTAACAGATTAAGTGAGTAAAGTTATTTGATTATATATATATATTTTAATGTTATAGTTTGAGTAGTTGTATTGTATAAAATATTTTTATGTTTGACAAACAATTCTCTCTTTTGGAACTAATGAGGAATTTAATGATTAATGGCATGTTTTGAGAACAATTTGGATAATTGTGGTTTAGGAATTTTTGGGAGAATGTTGCTGATAATGGTGGAAAGTGGTGGGGATGGTGGGGTTGATGGAGGAGGTGTACATATAGTTAGGATTTATTTTATATAATCAGAATTAAAGTTTTTTTAAATTTCTGTGAGGCCCTTTAATTCCCATTTTCTGTAATGGTAGCCATATCTTCATGGATATCTTGGGAAACTTCAAAATTCGAGCATTATACGTTTGCTTTGGAGCTCAAACTTAATGTTGGTCAATTTATGTGCATAGTAATTAAAGCCAGTTAAACCCTTCACTATATGCTAATTGGTATTGAGGCCTCAGCTAAGCATGACAACAATAGTTTAAGCTTTGACTGCTGATTTGGGTAGAATTCGCGTCTAGCTAGGTGTCCAGGAGCTCATCCGTAACGATGCTCACGGTGTTATGTATTTACGTGCTCTTAGCTAAGTGTGTGTTTCTCCTTTGTATACCAAAAAAATAAAAAAACTTTTAAGTTTTAGATTGAATTTTGAGTTCAGGAAAAAGTTGAGCCATTGTCATGCCTAGTCTCATCACTGCCTCTATCTTAAGAACTTCATAATGAAGTGAATCACTAATCTCTAATCAAACATCTGTGTTTTGATATTGGATTCCATTGGTACTACTATTACTAATGTGAAAAAACCACTACACATGTACAAGCAAACATGCTTGGATAGGCTCACTTATATTCTGCGGAGAAATATAACTTGAGCCATCCAGAACAGGTGATTCTTCTTATGACAACTTCTACAGGCATTCAGGACATTATATGAACAAGTTGGTATTGAATGGGTTTATGCCATCACCTAAACGAACCTGTAAGAGTCGATCTTTAAGAACGCTAGTTTCTAGATATAGCGCAATTCGTTTGAAGCTAGTGCTTTTGTTACCAATGACAGAAAATCATCGTATATACAGATAGGAACAGTGGCTGATGCTATTTATGGTGGTCCGGCAATCAAAATGGCAATTACACAGCTTATGCCTCCTCACTCTACTTTCCTTTAGCATAAACCTCACTCCTGCATTGGCTTTTTATTTCCAGGCGATCTCCACTACAGGGAATTCTAGGGGCAGTTAAAGAAGGTAAGAAAAATTCAGAAGTTTGTGTGTTTTTTACCATTCTGTTATGTCCTGATAAATCAGCAGACTTGCTCAAAAATGGTGATATGGCAAATTATTAATTTGGACTTGCATTGATAGAAAAGTTACCCCTTCTGAACTGCATTTGATGTGGTTCACTTGAGTCATCCAAGAAATGCAATCAGCATCAAAGTTTCAGGAGTGTTTTCCTTTCTTTTGCTCAGCCTTTTTTCTTTTTCAGATTACTAAGAACATAACTTTCAAAGTAAAGTAAATCTTCTGCACGTAGATCAGAAAAAATGAAGTCTGATAGTTTTGAATTCCTACGCTCCTGAAAGAAAGTGATCATAAGACACCCACATAATGGAGTACAAATACCGGTACGTTGATAAAATATTAAGATTCGGAAAGACAAAAAAGATCAAGCCTTTCCTAAAATATTGATACAAGTCAAACATACATGAAAGCTACAGAATATCAAGGATTGTAGGGTACGCCAGGCCCGCCCTGCCCTTGTATTCGAGCTTTAATTGAAGAAGGGAAGAAAAGACTAAAGAAAGCCTAACTTTGACAAGCTACTCATTTACAAGAAGTATGAAAACATAAGATTATACATCATCACAAATCTGCTGGATCGACAGCAGAAAAAAATCTCTGAGAGTCTCTTCACATCAAACTATGCTTACAGGATGGCCATACCTGCAACTTAAAGCTTTGCGTCGCCTATCCATGAAATCCTTCACCGCGACTTTTTCATCACACGCATTAGAGCCGAAAATACTTTGAAAACATTATTAATCTTAGTCCATCTTTTCTGAGCCTTATCAACGGCTTCTGTACTGCGTCCAAAGATGAAGTGATCAACAGCACTTTGTAAATCAGCTGTTGCTTCCAAACCAAGGGTCTGGGATGGAAGATCCGAGTCAAAATATCGCAGACTATCCTCACTACAGAAAGCCTGACTTAGGGAATCAATATCACAGATGAGGGGATTTGAGACTTGGTCCGAGAAGCTCAAAGTTTGATCGTATCTAAGATCCATATTTTCGATACCATGCAATGTATAATCATCCATAGTATTTGAACCCCCAACAGAATACATGTTAGGAGAAGATGAGCTTGGATGTTGATAATCAAATCCATCGATTCCTGATGATGATAAAATCTTGCCTCCATCAGAATTCTCTTTCAAGGATGTGCTCGAAGTGTAAGAAATATCAGACAATTGTAAAGAGCCATTTGAAAGAGAGGCTTCGTCATCAAGAGACACGACATCCTCCCAACAATCAAATGCTGTAATTGCTAGCCTTTGAGCTTCAACCTAAAGGCAGAGTTGAACATAAGGAGCCAGAATTAACGAGAAAAAAGATGTATGAAATACAAATCAAGTCAAACGAAAAATTGAGTTTATAAGAAAGTGTGCCTTCTCAGTTTCAGACAGCTTATCAACAGGAACACAGTCGCATCCCGAAAGTAGTCCTACGGCTTGTCCCACAACGTTGAAGACCACACCTGTTTTCTGCTGAGAACCAGGAGGACAGTACAAGTATAATTTTTTGTCCATGACACAAGTCCTAGCATGCTCCACAGTAAGTTCCCACATTTTAGCAGACATGCCTGTGCCAAGAATCTGCATTTATCTTAATCAGTCAAGTCCCATCCAAGTAAACATAATTTGAGATGAAAACAAAATATCAACTATAAATGGGATTTTGTAAGAATTTAATATCAGAAGAGTAATTTTTTGATGCAGTTATCTATATCTTCTAACAAGGTAAACCAATTCCAGAATCAATCATCCAACAGACTAAGCAAATAGCCAATCATCATCGTAATATGCATCAAGACTTTAAATGACAAAGCGAGTGTTAAAAGTATTATATGCTAGAAATGAAAAATTTTAGAAGATTCATACATGGCGCAGTCTTGGAGGATTCAGAAACAGTTGGGTCAGAAAATCCTTTACTGTCTTGATATTCTCCCTAGACAATCGCCTATGGAAAGCTCCATCTTTCCCAATCTTTTCTAATCTCCACACTTCATCAGAAAGTGACGGGGGATGGTGCTTCTTGTATACTGCAGGATAAAAGACAATGGTCACACACTGGAACCACAAAACATTTATTCTCTTTCTCAGGTTTGGTATTCTGATTTCTTCATTGGATTGGCATGGTATATGTCAAAAATCAATTAATTCATGGTCTCATAATGACAGAAAACATGAAGTACAAATTATGTATTAACAAGTTATAGTACGTATAAACAAGTACGCACATTCCCCTCGATGATCCCTGACAACGAAGGACTCAGTCTTCGCCTCTTGTATGCTTGAGCCGTCAAAATTTTCAACAATTTTTGCCCCAATTCTGAACTTGCGGCTCCTTGTCCAGCTTGAATTGTCTGTAAACGAAACCTCACCAACTAAACCAATCCCCTCTTTGAGATTCAGAAGCACATCTCCCATAAGTAGGGGTTTCTTTCCCTCCCGCTCTCTGACAACGTTATTCTTGAACTCTTCGTGTGTCCAATTTTCACCCTCCTCACTATCAAAATCACCCTCAAGAACAACAATTTCCACAGTCGCAGAAGATTCAGGACCAGAGCTAACAATTTTCCCAGTAAATGTATCAATCAAGACTACTTTTAGAGAACCTTCATCTCCTTCAATTCGCGCTCCAGTGAATATTGGAAGAGAAAGGTTGTTTGGGAAGTGCAATTTCAAGCTTTTTGATTCTGAAGAATTTACATCTTTTCCACTGTTTCCGATCAAGGAGGTGAAACATGAGACACACAACCATATTGCGAGGTTACTGAATATTGCAAATTTGACATAACACGCTGTATTCTCACCCTCCATCAAGAATAATGGAAATGAAACAAGCATATATAAATATATATGCGTAAGTATATACATATAGCATTGTTTGTTACCGTTTCAAGTTGACGAAATGTCTTCTCAGAGCTGATTCCACTTCCTCTTTTACCTGTAAAAATAATATCAGAGGAGTACCAACAATGACATCATAACTTGAAATTCTATTGACATCAACAAACTCAAGATACGATAGCTGTTCAACCTTAAAAAGTAAAATGTTACGCTCATGAATGAGCAATAATTCATTTACACAAGATCTGCGATCGTAGAAGTAAACAATTTCATAAAAATGCTCTTTAACAGGAAAACTTTGGTTATGACTCTTGTTAAGGTATCCTTTTACTATTTGATTCCTTTGCAACTCTTTGCCGTTTCATACTTATGCTGTTGCGTTGCTGTATGTCAAAATTTCATAGCTTGCATTCCACAATGGTCTAAGATTTCTCATGATTAATTTTCAAATTTTGGCATCAATCTGTGTTGCATCCGAAGCTCACACACAGAAGGTTCAACAGCTGGAAATGGCAATATTGCCAAGCACGATGTGATCATTTGTTAAGAACACATACTGATGGTTAAGAAGATATAGTGTTATCATTTGTTAAGAATACATATTGGGACAATTTTTGTATTATTGAACCCCTAAATATTTTTCAGAAGGTCAAGCATAAACTTTCTACTTTCCCCTTTCCTAGGAAACAAAATGCACAAAAGAAAGGAACGAAATTATCCAACAATACACCACTTCACTCTATTTGGTAGGTGGCTTGTTGAATGTTGCTGCAAGACAATACACACATACCACTCTGCGAATTAATGGCTCGAGAAAGTGCTGAGCTGCTTCCATCTTCATCACCTCCTGAACGACACTATAAATAATTGAGAAATAGATTAGAGGCCATCAAGAGTGGGGGGATGCATAACCACAAACTTTGAGGAAAAGGAGCTTAACCCTTCTACGATACATAGCCGTCACATTGCCTTCCAAAAACCAACTGATGAAATGTTAAGACGCAACTGATAAAATACCGTCGTAAAAGCACAGTAATCAACAATTCAAACACAATAGTAAAAGGTGCCCAGTCAATTTATTTTTATTTTTTCGTTTCCACATTTACGACCCCAACTCCATTGATAAATTCCAAGCGCATATATCAAACTCAGGTCAACAATACCATCCCAACTTTCCTGTTCGATCCGTTTCATTGAAAAACGATTAAAGTTTAGAAAAGATAAATCAAACAAAGCCTACCTTCTCCATGTGAATCTTCTCTTTTTCTCTTCATGACTATTCCCTTCTGGACGAGCCTTTCCTTCCTCCGGTTGCCTCTTCTGCGACATTATAACAACTTTTCCAACAACGAAGAACAACAACAACAACAACCGAAACACTATCCGCTGTTGATTACAGTAATAGTAACAAAGATGGTCACGAACAACCCCACCACCATCACCAACGATAAGAGCCAAAGAGACCAACATGCGCCAGCACACCAAGAATATGTAAAGGTGGGAATATATATAGACAAGAGCAGGAAACGGTGCGAAAGAGAACGTTAATGAATGACGAGAATAACGTTAATGAATGACTAGAATCCAAAACAGCTTTTTCTGGGACAGGCACGTTATCGTGTTGTGGTTGTATCATGTACATACCACGTACATGTGTATAAGCGTCTTCCTAAGCAGTTATCCATTATCGGATCGGAGCTTGGTCGCATCCGATGCCTCGTCCGACCCCATGTTTCGTCGTTTCAGTTTCCTGAAATCGTAGTGTTTGAGTTAGAGCACGCTTTCTGGTAGAGAGAGGGTGGGTGGGTCCACAGAAAGCGCGTTGTAGGGTCAGGTCTAACAATTTATCTAATGTCTAGTCTCAACTGATCTATCTCTTCACGCGTTTCCTTTACATTGTTTTCCTGCCAATTTCCAAATCCAACCAAAAGGTATAAATAAATAATTTTAAATTTTAAATGTTGATTTAATTATAAAAATTTTAAATTATTTAATTTTAAAATTTTTCTTTCAGTTTATTATAATTCAATTTATTAATTAATCGGTCAATTTTTATAAATTAATAATTTATCATAAACTAAAATAAATCAATTAAATTTTATTTTTAATTAAACTTTAAATTTTTTCGAAAATATTTATTTTAAATTCTTTAATTTTATTCAATCATTTACTCATTTTATTACCATCTAATACAGGTTAAATCTTTCAAACTTTAAACCTCTTATTTGACTAGTTTAATTTTTGGTCCAATTTTAAAACAAGAGCTAATAAATATGTGATTCTACTGTACGTAGAAAACACCATAAAATTGAGCACAATTTGTCACTAACTTTACATAATGTAATGTCGTGTCAATATAATTGATTAACATGCCCTACAAAGTTATTACTATGATGTAGGTAATATAATTAATTTTATATCCATGACATAAAAAAGGTGAGCAAATTATTCAAATAAAATATATATTTCTATATTTTAAAGTCAATGACAACGTACTTAATATATAAGACTCCTTATTTTGCAAGATCTATAAAAGGTCACGATATATACAACATTATCTTTGTATTTTTATAAAAAATTGTTACCGTGACTTAAACTTGTAACTTATGATCTCAAAAGAAAAATTTTATTATGATATTTTGAAATTAATTAATTAATTGAATTTCAAGGGAATTTTCCAACTTCAAGTTTTCATCCATTATAAGATCATAATCAATATATTCCTTCAAATGTCTTTGCATAGGAAGATAAGACTATGTTACATCCTTTGTCTTACTCTTATATTCTTATCGGTGACACTAAAACATAAACCATTGCATATTCTCCCACCCTTCCCTCGGTATCATCTCATATGTTTAAGAGGTCCACCGAGTAGGAATGAAAAAGCTCATTTTTTTACTTGTAAGAGTATAGTACCAAAAGAAAGTGAATTTATAACCATCTATATTCAAAATGTGTATTAATAAATGAGGTTAAAATATTTATAATTTGACTGGAAAATCTTTTTATCTGAAAAATCTAAGACTAAAGTTTTAAATCATAATATATGAAAAGAGCAACGATTTTACATTCTATTATTTTTAATTAGTGGACAAATATTATTTTAGAAGTACGTTGTGAAAAAGTCATTGAGTTTTACTATAAGAGTTGGTAAAATAATATTTAGTAATAATAGATTAGGTATAATCCTACATTTTTTAATAAATTTAAGATAATTTCAAGATTAAGCTATCTTAAAAGTCGCTTTTGTCACAAAATAATAACCTTGTCAGTTATTCCAAAGCTCGTAAAAAGTGTAAATGTATTATTTTAAAAAGGTTAGAAAGTTATTATTTTAATATTTTAGGATCAATATCTTATTTAAATTATTACGTGTGAGTTAGAAATTATTTCTTAATAGACAATAGTAATTTAGAAAATATTAAATAATTATATAATCAACTCAATATTATTGAATAGTTCGAATCACCTGTTTTCGTTACTTTGTTCCTATTTTATTTCTTAAAGATTGATCCATTTAATAAATAAGATTTATAAAAAAATTAGATGAAATGATGCTTTTAAAATAGAATAAGTACAAGTACAAAATAACAGGTGATTTAAACTTGGTAGCTGCACAAATTAAACAAATGATCTAAAGCCGTAGTAGTTGCGTACATAACTAAAAGCCGTAGTAGTTGCGTACATAACTTAAAGCTGTGCCTGTGGTAGTTACCACATTGTCTGCCTCGTGATTCTTACAAAAGCATGAAATTGATCAAGAACGAAACACGAAGGGAACAGCACAGGAACAAATGTCACAATCAAAGGATAACGATCGATGATCGAACCCATCCAACTTCCAGGAATCTTCCTCCCTCCGAATTGGAGCTCTCCTCTCTTGTTCGATTAGAACCACGACGCCTTTAACGCCATATCCTACGCAATGTCTCAGCCTCGACCTCATTTGACTCCAATAATTGTACTTGTCCATGGCTTTTTATGTAAATCGTGATTTTCACGTTGATGACAAAGATACATGTCAAGCTGAGTTCGCATATCACGTTGGGAACATCTTATCTGAAAAAGTGGGAGAGAGTGAATATAGTCTCCTTCTTGTACCAAATCCTCTACGAAATTATTATCCTGAAAGTGAGGTAATACCCATAAATTGTTTGTGATAAGCGACTGCCGATGACAGGATTCACGACCGATTAGAACTTATCGCATGTTAACCCCTCACGGGGGTAGCCTAGTGATAGAAAGGAGGAGAGGATTGTGTACGGTCGTAGGTTCGAGTGGTGGGAGGAATAACCTTTATTATGGTGATGTAATTTTTTTGGTGATGAAGGCTCATCTGTTAGAGCAGGTACTTTTGATATTATTTAGGATCAAATCTGGATTTACTTATCTATGAGTTTGAATTAGTGACTCATAGGTCCTAGATAATCGGGTCAAATTCAGACCCTAAGTTATATATAAAAAAAAAGAACTTATCACATGGTCGGGACATGCATTCAATTATGATCAAGAAACGATAAGTGTGCTCATTTATGAGCCAATTCGTAAATAATGATAAATCTTGTTATTAATTTTTTTAAAGTAAAAGATATGAAACCTCTTATTTATTTATGTTAAAAAATATTATTATTTTTAATATTATTTAAAAAAAATTATGTTGCATTTAAGATTATACAAAAGCATAAGTATATCCAGCTTTCACAACTTTTATTTTAGATTGGAAGAATTTATATTAATTAAATTTTCAATTTTTATTTTATTTTATTTTTTAGTACTAGTCAGAATTACTAAAAATTTTGATTAAATGTTATTATCGTTAATTTCTCTATTAATAGTGTTAATATGGACCATCACGTAGATCGGTCACTTTATACATTAACATCCGTAATATTTAAAATAATATAAATTTTAGTTTATCTTTAATTATATAATACGTCCCCAATCCAATTATTTTAGAATAGTAGTCCCTCACCGGAAAAACACTAGGTAAGAATAAAAAATGTAAAAATAATTTCAAAAAATAGATAAACTTTTTTTAGAGTTTCTAATACCACATTACAAAAATTTTAAATAAGTAAAAATAAAAAATATACTTGATTTGTTTTATCTTTTTTTGGGGTTATCATTTATTCGTAAGAAATTTTCATATTCTTGGTAATAATGGTCTAACATATATAGGCTTTTTTTTCAGATTTTAAGGTCTTTTAAGCCTCTTTACTCTTCGGAAACATACACCATCAAAATTGAGAAATTTGAAATTTTCTAAAATGCAAACTCCTAAACACACACACAACAATATCTCGAAATATTTTATTTTTTTACTTTTAATTTATTTGTTATTCTAATGTATATTTCCATTGAATGTATCGTTTCAAAATTTCTTTATTTCTACTCAATTTTTGTAGGAGTGTGTGTGCGTATGCGCACGTGTGTACGTGTTATAATTGAGTAAAAATAAAGAAATTTTGAAACAGTACACATTTTAAAAGTATAATTGATGAATATATATGTTAGAATTGAGTAGAAATAGTTAAAGAAAGTTTGGAACAAAACACATTTTTTAACCATATCATCAACTATCGTTATAGAACATATGCTTTCCGACTTTATTCCTTCTGTATATGCATAGATGGATCACTCCACTTTTGTTAGAGACCATGCAAAAATCATAGGAAAAAAACAAGCGAGCCGAACAAATAATGCTTTAGTGGATCGTGCCTTCGAGGAAGGTTCTTCGGATGCAAGCGCTCTCTGACCCCTTTAATGATCGGACGGACAAAAATTAATGCTATTTATCACTTACAGGGACCTAGGTCCCAGACCCGGTCGTCTTTTCTATAGTCCATTAGGGGTCCACTCGGATCCGGTACGGCCGTACACAAGTTTCAGGGCCCAGCCGCATCACGTGCGCTTGTGGTGTGGTCGTAGGATCCGGAGCGAGCGCCACCACTCGGCACTACGAGTGTGGTCCCATCATCGACAAAATTGGTAAATCTAGTGGACGTCTTGCCCATTGATTTTGACATATCAACGTACCTAGTTTCCTACTTTAATTGCATAAGATTCGAACATGATGCTCGTACATTTACTATTAGAATTTAGGATTTAATCAATTATCTTACGCTATAATTAACAAAGATATTTCATATTCTTGTCACGTTAAATAATAATAATAATAAGAGCAAAGCTATAAACAGGTAATAAATGGTTTTCCATTTGAAGTTAATTTCGAACTTCCCTTGTAATTTGGTTCACACTGCAATCTTGGTTTTTTTTCTTAATTTTTTTCTTTTCTTATAATTAAATAAACAAAGTGTACCTTTAGGCCTGGTTTGGGTGGGTTAACCGGCTTACGTGATTACGGTTCAGAGTCCGGCTCAAGACAAATGAGTATTGTGCCCTTTGGTCTGCCAGGGTGAGGTTGCGACTCGAACCCCTGACCAAAGGGTTTTGTTGCGTTGAGACG
>JAOTIZ010000007.1:22957321-22968179 GCA_027123425.1 Erythroxylum panamense | reverse complement strand
GGCGTTTTAGGACCTTTAAAAGACTTATCAAGGATGGTGACCTCACGAGCTAAAGGAGGAAAGTTGTTAGGAGAAAGAAAAGTAGAGATTGACATTTCCAACAAAGGTATAAAAAAGGTTTAAGTACGGAGGAAAGGAAGTTAGGTGAGAAGATAAAGGAGGGGACAACGAAAATGTTTGAAGTTTGAGAAGCTAGAAAGGAGGGCAGGGAGGTTATGAGAGAAAGCGAGAGAGCCATAAGCATACTAGGAAGCAAAGCTTTAGTAACGGAATGAATCAAGGGATCTAACTAAAGAAGTTAGCCAAGCTAGTCAAAACAAATGAGAACAAGAAAATTAAGAGTAAAGCAATGGGATTATAACAGTAATATACAATGGAAAATAGTGTAATCACAAGCATTATAGTAGGCAGTGGGAGTATGAAAATGATGGTAAACCTTTTAACAAGCATGAGAGTGATAGTGAAAACAAGCACTATATTCCAAAGATCAAACACTCTGTTCTAAAGATCAACATTTTGATAAGTTATACGCCTGTTACTCAGAAAAGATAATTTAAAAAAGTTCTATTAAAGAAAAACAGTCCGCCATTGGGCAGAAAACAATTGAAAACTTCAAAAAAATCAATGTGATTAACAGTTATTACATAACATTGACAAATTCATGAATCAAATGAACCAACACAACAGACTTATTTAACCAAACCAAACCACTCCAATCAATCCCGTAATTATATAAAAGAGAAAATAAAAATCATTCGAAAATGATCAACTGTAAAAAAAGAGAGCAAGGAACTTAAAATTTTGAAATAAACTTGGCAAGAATTACATAACTTTCCAGTCGTTACCATCAATAATCCACATGCAACCCTCATTATATTCATTAAAACATGAATAGAAACTGAGCAAAAAGAGCTTCAAAATAGAACTTTAAAATGAAAACATAGGATAAAAGTTAAAATATAATTATCTTAGGACCCATGGGGTAACTCTTTGGAAATGGGAAGCTTAGACCACAAGAGAGGAGGGTTGTATCTTGAATTGACACACAATCGCAAGAGATGAGAGTTGTATCTAAGAAAAATAAAGAACCAAGACAATAGTTCATAGTTGAATTTAATTATCATTTAGTTTTTGTTTTAATTAATTAATCATTTACTTTATATGATTTTTAAATAAATGAGTTAAAAAAATAGGTCATGTGTTAGACATGTGGCATATAAAAAATCAGACGTGATTTGCCAACATTAATGAAAAACTTAACGTTTGAATATTTTCTCAAAAAATTGAAAGTTGAAGTAATTTATTGTCACTTTTCAAATATTGAGTTAGTATTGTGAAACTGAGAAAAATTGAGATTTTATTTGTAATTAACCAAAAATAAAATGAAAAGTTGTATTTTTATTCTACTATGCATCTTGCTCTAATTTCCTAATGGAAGATGCACTACTCTTAATTGAAAGATGAATGATCAAGCAAGTCGGGGAAAAAAGGGCAGGTGATGTTTATGAGTTATGATTGGCAAGGTTAAAGAACCAATGGTAAGAAGAATCATACTGGGATTAAAAGCTTCAAAGTTAGCTGAAGGGGTGATTAGTTCGAATAGGGGAATAGTAATAGAAATTAAAATAAATATAATGTTGAATGAGAATGAATATTATCATTATAATTATGATTGTTGGTTAAGAGAAAAGAATGATTACCATTATTATTGATAATGGTTAATTTGTAAAAAATATTGAGAAATAAAATTTATTATATTTTAATTAATTAATTCTAATATATTAATTAATTTAAATATTGTAATTAATTAATTACAATATTTTAATGAATTAATTATATTTTAATTAATTAATTACTAATAATATTTTAATTAATTAATTATATTAATTATTTAGTATTAAAAATATATTTTTTAAAAAACCACGGCTAAAGAATGAGTATCATTTTTTCTACTAAATAAAAAGTTCTGAATATTTCCTAAAAGTTAGATATCAAATTATTGCTCCTATAATAATAATCAACAATTAACTGCTTATTTTTCATTCCTTCTCTATTCATTCTTCCTTACCCGATCAGTCGAAAGTGATAGTTTAAGGTTGCTTGCATTGTAACTATCATCATCTATATTTGTGGCCAAGGGCAGAGCCATCTTTGGGACAAGTATGGAAGGAATACACACCAGAAGTAGAACAGTGGCTGAATTACAGAAACGTTTTTATTCTCTTATGCAAATTTCTGTTTACGTTTATACATCAACTATGAATAAAGCTAAAGATTCAAATCTTAAGAAACTAATGCAAACTGTTGATCCTATAACTAACTCGTAACAACTAAACAAAAAACCCTTCATTCATTATCTGCACAACCCAAAACTTTAATCATTACATCAAAGAAAGACACCATTAATTTACACATCCCCTGTCTTTACGAGGATTATACAACCAACGTCAGAAATTACTGGAATTCCGACCATGCCCGTTTCGCAGGTGCCGGGTCCGATGGAACCCGTCCGATCCAAGAAGACCCTCCCAATCAACCTCCTCCTCCTCCTCATCCTTCCCCCTCAACATCTGCAACATTTTCTTAGCTTTCTCTCTCGCTCTCTCGTTTCCTCTCTCCTCCACCGTTCTCAACACCTCCGCTGCTCTCGCCTCCTTAGCCAAACCGGTAAACCTCAGGCTCCCACGGCTCAGCGCCCACAGCGCCGCCACGCAATTCTCTCTCGTCGCCTCCTCCCTCAACATTTCCACCAATATCGCCACCGCGTTCGCGTCTAGCATCACTGATCTCCCTTCGTCGCACGCAGCTAAATTGCAGAGAATCAGCAACACGGGACTCACAGATCGCCGCGATTCCACCATACCAAGCAGCGTCGGTACGGCGCCGAGTTTGACCAGTTTTGCTCTGTTGGTCCGCATTAGGCTCACGTGGTACAAAGCCAAGGCCGAGTCGTGGCGCGTACGCTCATTCTCCGATCTCAGTGAGTGCATCAATGGCTGTAACGCGCCCAAGACTCCTATTGCCATTTTGTTCTCGTCCTCTGAGGCTAAACTAAAGAGCGCACCGGCTGCGTGTCCCTGTGACTCCTCGTTTCCAGCTTTTAACACCTCGATCAATGGAGGAACGAATCCTGACCGTACGATCGTCAACTTGTTAGCTTTCTCCAAAGAGAGGTTAACTAGAGAAGCGACGGCGTTGGTTTGAACGACGACGTAGCGTGAGGTGATCAAAGGACGAAGAGCCTCGAGCAGTCGACGACTGCAGAGAGAACCCCTACTTTCCTCCCTAGTTTTTGTCAATTTTCTAAGCGAAATTGCTCCCTGTTCTTGCTTGTGCACTTCGGTGCTCATAAGCTTTGTTGTTATCTCCTCCTCTTCGGAAGAAAATGTTTGGCTTTGAGCTAGGGTTTCCGTTTGGGTGATTTCGGATGACGAATTCGACGACGAAGTGTAACACGCCGGTCGGGTCTCTAACGGCGGTGGAGTGAATGGCGACGATTCGGTGTTAACTATCACCGACTCCTCGGAGGAGCTCGAGTAACAGTGGTGTGGCCGGTGGGCGATCTTCGTCACTGCGTGAGAGAAAATCACCGGCGGGTGCTCCACCACGCCCTGTAATAACTCCACCTCCGAGACTCGCAAAGTAGGACTCTGATTCGATATCCACAAATTTGATTCTCTCATCTTCGTACGGACGGTGGTTTCCACGGCAGCGTAATCCGGTGCTCCAGGTTCTCCAGCACCCGACGCTTTGCACCAGCTTAGAATCGTTGACTTGATGACAAGGTTGGGTATGACGGTGGTGAAATCAGGGGTTGTGCCATCGTCAAGCACTGGAATAAAGCCCAAGTCGTGGGAGACTTGAACGGAGAGGCGCTCGAAAGTCTGGCCAGAGGAGACAACAACCGGGTCAGACATCAACGACCCGGATATGGGGCAAAGGAACTCTTTTGGTGGGTGGGTTGGTTTCGGAGAGCGACGACGGGAGAAGATTTTCCATTTATGTTTGCCATTTTTGGCCATCAGTGAACTGACCCGTCTTCTCTCTTCTTCCTTCAGAAAAGGAAGGAAGTTTGGATAGTAGCTGTGAAGCTGTGGTGGGTAGCAGCTGGTTGGTAGATTTATGCTGTGGTGGTAAAGAATGGATCTTGAGTTGAGAAAGAGTGAGACTTGGTCGACGAGATGACGACCGAAGAGGAAGTGATTTGAACAGATAAGGGTTGGAGGTAGCTTAGTATGATTATCAAATTAATTTGCTTCTTACAAGGTAGATTCGGCTTTCAATTGACATGTGCGTCCTGAATTTTGTTTTTGGATTTGTTATGGGGAAAGGGACAGTTATTTGGCGTATCACCTCTGGTTATAGTGTTTCACATAAATGTGTGGAGGATAAGATTTAACGGAACAGAGAATTTGACATGGCTGTTTGGAATTTCTTACGATGATTTGTTCCAACAGTTGACTAAATTGATCAATCACATGGTCTCGGTGAGATTTCACAGTTTGGGGTTGTCTTGTTATCGAAAGCAGTATTCTTTTTCCAGTCATTGTTTATATTCATGTAGCGTATATTTTACTACTGCTCTGTCTGATATCAGTTGACATTACAATTAAGATTTATAACTAAACTGGCTTTCAATGCCAAAGATGATATAAGCTCACGTGGGTTAGTGCCTGAAGAATGGATTATAATTTTAGAAGGAAGAATAACATAAAATTATCAAATAAATATTATTTCATAACAGAAGAATTTGAAACTTTTTCTTTAAACATGTATTATAAATAATAATTTTCATATTAAGTAACATAAAAAATTATTTAATAAAATTGGAAAACATTTGAAGCTTACGAGAGTTTAGATATTTGTTACAAACATTCTATTATTATCTTATCGAAAACATTCTTTTTTTATTATCAAATCTTTCTAGATCGTGATTTCAAATGAGTGTTCATAGCTATGTTGATGAATATATTATTGTCTTATAGTTATGTAATAAATAAATTATTAGATATACAATATAATTTATAATTTATATGTTATAAATAAATAATTAAAAATTAAACTTTTAAATTTTAATATGTGTCTATTCTTAATCATTATTTTAAAAATGTAATCTATCGCATTTTTTAAATTAAAAGTTCTTAAAATAATTAGTATTATCACATGAATTACTCTTTTAGATATGTGAATCACAATTTTATGTTTAGGGAAAGGACAATTCCAGTGGACAAGAGCAATCAATTGTATGTAACCTTGTCTCTACATGAGTAATCCTAACAATTACTCAACGGTTGAATTCACCCCCACGAGGTTGAAGTCATATTACCTTAAAATAACGTAAGAAATGATGCAGAAACGTACCGCGTCATGAATTGGACCATTTCAAAGTAATAAATGTAGTACTAGCTAGTCGATTTAAGTGACACCGTCATTAATTTGCCCTCATGCATCATTTGAAAGTTGCAGTTGGAAGCAAATTACAGATTTTGAGATCAGCCACTCTTAACTAATATTCTTATCTTATGCCGGTAATTCTCTCTGTTCTACTGTAGTATGTAAGAATGGGTCTCAACTCAACCACTTTTGTTTTTGGGTATCATAAGAATTTACATCATCCCCAAAACTACCCTCACATATTGACAAGGTAAAACTGCAAGCCAAGTTCAGGTTAATCCAACACCATTTCCAGTTGAGATTATTTACAGATTGGCAGGGGGTGCGGGTGGGACGGGCTCGTGACCCGAATCAACACATATTTTTTTAACATAAAGACCTCAGTCAATTTGATATAATATAACCTTACATGGAGTTAGAATTTGGTTGAATCAAGTTCTGAACAATTTTGATTAAAATTGATTAATACCAAAATAATTATATTTTATTACTAATATTACGTAAATAATTGAATTAATTATATTTTATTAAATAAATAATTGATATTTTATTTGAAAAATAAAAATTTTCATATATATTAATTATTAAAACTAAATTTGTATTAAATCAATGTACTTTTAAGATATTTAAATTTAAAATATCTTTATTAAATAATGATGATATTTGATTTTGCAAGTATATAAATTTAAATAAATTATAAAAAATTGATTAATTGTATTAGTCATAATTCTTAATTAATGTTAAATAATATATATTTATTTAATGTCAAAAAGGAAAACAAATTGAAGTAAAAACAAACATGCTCTTATTATAAAAAAGGAATTACATCAAGTATAATATAATGCTAAAACTTTGTATTAACAGTCATTAGTGTGTTTATGCACAAAAATTATACATTAAACAATAAGTTTAAAGAATATAAGCATGTCATACGTCACGTACTTAGTTTAATATGACATAATCATGTCACGTTATAAATTTTTTTGTTCTAATTTCGTTTTATAAGTAATAATTGAGTATATATTTTTGATAAAAAGATAAAACTAGCCACGAAAATAAAATCTTTCATGTAGTGATTTTCGCTAATTAACCTGTTTATCTGATGTTTTAAAATCGCATCAAAAGTTAAACCAATAAGATTTTATATTTAAAATTTAAAATGTTTAATTTGACCGATTAAAAATTGAGCAAAATTAAATAATTTAAAATATTATTAAAAAAATTATGCTTACTTATTAAAAAATTTGAAGTTTAATTAAAAAAGAGATTATTAAATAAAAGTTAATTGATTTATTTTAGTTTATAAGGAATTATTAATTTATAAAAATTTTCAGATTAATTAATAAGCTAATTTATTTTTAACAACAAGAGTTAATAAAATAATCGAACCAAAAAAATTAAAAACTAAACTAAAAATTGTTAAAATTTTCAATTTCAAATTACACACTGTTCAACTAATGGACTGGGCCTAAGGTGCTAAACAAGCCCACGCCGTTCATTGAATTATATTTCCCTCCTGCTAGGACCACTGAAGTTTGGTAACGCGAGAGGATGATGATTTGGCGCTCTAAAATTCCCAACGTTTCATTTCCTTTCTCTTTTGGGATTTTCGTCGAACACTTTCCAATCTCAAGACTACAAGTCTCTTCCATTTCTCGCAGAATCAATGCAAATTCACTACCAACCGCCGGAATCTCTAAATCTTCTGATTCCTCTTTTTTCCAAGCACTAAGTGCTACTCAGAAAGACCAGATTCACCTCTACGTTGAGGCTCTCCTTGAATGGAACCAGGTTTCTTTCTTCTCTCTCTCAGACACACGCATGCACTGACAACTTATGATCTTACGAACCTATTGATCATGGTCACCTTTCAGAGGATGAACCTTACTGCAGTCACGGAGGTGGAAGACGTCATGGAAAGGCACGTGGAGGACTCTCTCGCACTAATACCCCCGATTACGAATTGTTATTCTTCGCCTTGCAACAAATCAGCCAACAATGTTACTGTTGTTGATGTGGGAACTGGTGCCGGGCTTCCTGGTTTGATTTTGGCTATTGCTTGTCCAGGTACTTTTTTATTCTCCCCTTTGTGGGTTGCTACTACTTACTGTGGAATGCTGTTCAATGCTAGTCTTTCTTAACAAAGCTTTTTGTTTTTTAACTGGTTCTAGATTGGAGAATAACCCTCTTGGAATCCATGAACAAGCGTTGCGTTTTCCTGGAGCATGCAGTTAGCTTTACTGGGTTGTCAAATGTTAAAGTTGTCAGGGGAAGAGCAGAGGTTTCGTTTCCTCGTTCTTTATAGCTTGGTTGTTTGGAGAATGGCATTTTATCCTATAAAGTTTATGCTGTTTAACTATTATGTGAAAATGCGTGTGGTTTATGAAACAAGGCCATTTTGAATTGATAATATTTATACTTTTGGTTTTGTTACTTTGATATTTATCATATTGGACCTTGATTTAGGACAGAGCATTGCGCATAATGTTTGCTTTAGAGAGAAATTCGATGTGGCAGTAGCAAGAGCTGTTGCTGAAATGAGAATTTTAGGTAATTCCTACAATTTAGTAATCTGATATTGTCTTGTGCGATGTCTTTCTATATCTATGTTTACTTTTGAAGTTGAGGTTTGGTTTCTTTCCTTCCTCAGCGGAGTATTGTCTTCCTCTAGTTCGCGTTGGTGGGTTATTTGTAGCAGCAAAGGGCCACGATCCTCAAGTATGTAATTGTAAATCACAAAACGTGCGTTATTTAGATTTTGACAACTAACTTGATGCAGTTCATGTTTTTGTTGTGAAATATTATTTATTATTCTAACTGGGTTTGGAAATAATTTCAGATATATTTATGTATTTGAAATGACCCAAATCAAGGAAGAATTTGCAACTCTGTAAATTTTTTGGAAGTTGTTCATTAGGAGGAGCAATCAGTAACAATCCTATGTGCCACATGTTGGCAGGAGGAAGTTAGAAATGCAGAAAGATCTATCCAATTGATGGGAGCATCTGTGTTGCAACTATGTTCAGGTATATATCTTTGAGTTATTCAATTGCCTAATGTGCGATTAAACAATTGAAACGAACTCATCATCCAAGAAGTTACCTCTGTTCCCATATTTTTAGTTGGTAAAGAATTAAACAAGTTGTTGGTTTGATCATATTGTATTCGACCTACCTGGCTCCCCACCTGATTAAACAACAGATTCATTCATGATTTGTTAATTCATGTCGTATTAACTTTAACCTTGATCCAGGCCACCAACACTATTTTAACTTGTTTAATTCCTTTTCTTTTTGGTTACTCTCTTGATAGAATATCTGATCTGGCATTCAGTTGTATATTTGTGCATAAAATGCTTTTCTTTTCCATAATTTGAATGCTCATTTCTGCTGTAACATTGAAGTGAGATATTTTTTTCACCTGTGAGTTCAATCTCAGTGTAAGCCTTTTTGATGATAATAAATCTCTGCTGCAAGTAGTACAATCACAGAGTCCTTTTGGGCGGCGAAGTGCCATCATATGTTCCAAAGATCGTCCTACTCCTCGGAAGTACCCTCGTGATCCAGGTACTCCGGCAAAGTCACCATTGTAAGGCACATTATCGTGTAAAAAGTCCTCCCTGCCCCTTACATCTCCATAGTTTGTATATCGCAAATGTGCTCCATTATGATTTTTTCCCCTCTATTTGGCAGTAGTTATTACGATCAATCTGGTTCAGTGTACAGTAACTATGGATGATTCTTTGGGCCAAATTTTTTTGGGTTTGATCAATTTAGGGTTAAACATTTTAACTTACTCAATTAAGGTCTAAATGTTATCAAGTCTGCTCAATGTTAGGTTATTTTGGACGAAAATTTGGCAGCCATACATGCGTTATTTCTATATATAAAACGTCCGTTTGGAGAGGCCAGGTGGATTTAAGATGCCATGTAAAAAATACACGTGGCTTACGTGGATTTTCAGAAAAGAAAAAAATTCTAGAACTCTAAATTTATTTCTAATCCTAAAATTCATCCTCTCTCTCTAACTTATCAAAAGGGTTGTCTATATCATCATTGCCAATCATCATCACTGTCGATCAAGGGGTTGTTGTCTTGTTTGTTTCACGCATCATCATTGTTGATCACCTCAATCCCTTTCGCTGATATGCTTTTTAGTCTTTTGGCGTAAATGTTCTCTACAGCAATTTCCACATACGTTTGATCTACTCATTATTTTGCTCTTTTGTGTATTAGCTTTCAGCCTAGATATGCTACACCTTGAGGATATTATCCCTAATGGGTTTTCCAGAGATGAATGTCCCTTAAGTAAGATTTGTGATGAACTTGACAACCTCTTATTTTGTAGTCATGACCTTTAAAATAACTTTATATATTGTGTGCAATAGGAAATAAGGAGAAAACCATTCATAGAATGTGGGTTTTTAGCTTTTAGGGATAAAGAAAATGTGCGTTATATTAAGTTCGTTCATATTTCTACTTGAATAGGATTCTAATAGTGTCTGCACTAGTAATTTTCGAGTAATATGCCTAGTAGGTTGGAAGAAATGAACATTAAAGTCATTTAGAATAAGGATATTTGTTGGGATTCAATCTAAATAATGCACCTTTTACCTCCTTTTTAGTGAAAGGACTTGTGAGCTTCAAATTCATTTATTGCCCCATACAGTTTTAAATGACAATCCCTAGCTTTACTTTAGAGTATCTTGAGTTATCACAATCTCTTGGCAAATCACATAAAAGAGCCCCTGTGATATACTTGATTATTCATTTTAGCCCCTGTGTTTTTGATTCGTTCACCTTAGTCTCTGTGTTTTTTATTCTCATTCAAGATACCCAATTGGGTGTTTTCGGACAAATTTGCCCTTGGATTATTGAAATATAGATTTTTTAAAAATCCGTATACTGGTAAAAGAAAATACATATACAATAGCCATACAAATGCACGTGGGCCCCACTCAGGTATTTTTTTTAAAAAAAGAACCCTACTTTAACATCTGATCAAATAGAGAGAAAGCAAAGCAAACACAGTAACGACTGTTGGGTCCCAAATTTGTTTTTCTTGATGTTATTAAGTATGAATTAAGTTGCTTGTATAATTTATTGCATAATTTGATTTTGTTGGAAGTATTAGTAGAAATTTAAGATTTAATTTGAGATTAGCATGGAACAAGTGTAATGGAAAGGGTAAAAATATATGAGGGCATAATGGGCACGGCACTTAAGTTAGTTAAATTAAGGCTTATCAAGGAGAGCATTTTAGTACATGTGTTATCTTTTAGGCTTAAAGAATAGAATTAGAAGAAGAAAAGAAAGGGAAAGAGGAAAAAGGGAGAAGAGAGTATCGTGGAAGTGAGGGAGAAGAAGAGAAAGGGAGGAAAGTTAGGGTTGGCGATTTTCGACGGATTGAAGCATTCTTCAGGTAAGTTTATGTTCTTTTACTCTTGTTTGAGATGGATTGAACC
>JAOTIZ010000007.1:22942183-22951056 GCA_027123425.1 Erythroxylum panamense | reverse complement strand
CTTTATTTCTTGATTTTCAACTTAATTTCAATCAACTCATCTACTTTTGAATATTTCTTATTTTCACTCAAAAATCGAGGTCCAATAGGTAGCATGTGATCGTCTGGGTGAGAATCAAGCAGAGGCAAAAGGCGAGTACCAATGGAAAGAGCTTGAGATTGGCAGGAGACTCACTGCCAACTCCCTCATCTGAACACTTTTTGATTGTTCATTCTGATTTACTTTTATATCAGTTGCATTATTGGATCTGAACTTATTACTCTGTTAGTTCTTTAATAGGTCATTTTGGTTTATTCGCTATGTTTATTGCTTTAATACTTCTCTATTATTGATCATGGTATGATTGAAGTATATGAAGATGATGAACCTTGTTTATTACGTGATGGGCTGATTTCTTTTCTTGAGAATTAATGAAACTATTTTAGTAGACTATGTATGATTGAGTTACTATTTTGTTGATGTAATAATGTGACCAACCTTTGCATCAATTTGGTATTAAATGAAGGATCGACAGAAGAAGTTTAATTTTAGAACAAGAAACTATAGACGTTTAAGTTATGAATTAGAAATATATTAACTTAAGTGGGTAGTTATTACTTAGGTTTACAAGATTGATTTGGATGATAAACTTGTTGAACATGAAAGTTAGATTTAGTTTATTATTTGAATTAATTTAAAACAAAATTGATAATTTTAGCAAGACAATTATCCAATCAATCCACCTTAGTTATGCATAAGAGATTAAATTAGTGAAGTTAAATTCTCAAGAGTTTTTCACACTAGTTGATCAAATCATTTTTGTTTCCAGTTAAATCAATTTATTTTTTAGTCTAATTACAAAATTTCCTTTAAAGCATACAAATCGGGATAAAATATTTATGATTGCAAACGTTTTTTTAATTTTTATTCAAGATTAATTTGAGTAAATTGCATGTATAAATCATGTCAAACGTTCTTGCTTTCATGTATAATTTTTCTTGTTTTCATGCAACATTCACAAGACACTCCATTCAACATTCATGTAACATCCTCATCATTTTCACTCAATTCATTTCAAATTTGAATTAAAACGCAAGAATTTGTAACCAAAATCAAAAGATCAAAGCTTGCAAATTTCATAAAAATTAGTCACAACAGTAACAATATTTAGTCTATCTGTCCTAGTCCCATTCAACTGGGTAAGTTGAAGAAATCAGCTTGTATGACTTCAAATCAAGGTTAGAACATGTTCCTTTACTATCAAAATTGAAAATTTTAAAAATTTCTAGTAAACCCTTTATTTCAAACAAGAAAACAACAAATTGAATCCTCTAATTGACCTCATTACCTTAAATAACTACTAATTGAGCTCATTCTCAAGTATTCCTAGTTGATGTCTTCGAAAATGTAGTACAAATTGTAGGAGCAAAAAGCGTTTTTGGGGAAAAAGAATGGTGAAGTGAAAGAGAAGGATTTCAGTAAAAAAATATAGAACAGTGAGTAGTGTAAACCCTTGAAAAATAAAAAATTCCAAATTTTATAGCTAATGTTTGAGACAAAGATGGAATGGTGAAATGCAAACCCTGAAGTAAACATATGGTTTTACTGTGAAGTTAAAAGCTATCAAAGCAGTAAAAATAGCAGGGTGCATGCATGAGTTATTATCAACTTGAGGCTTCAATGAGAATATAAGTACAACACTACCTTCCATTACCTGTTCAAAATCCAATCATGAACAGAGTTACTACTCACTATCCACATAAGTAACACCAATACACTCTCCAAACCAATAAACAAGAAGATAATTTTGGGAGGGAATAAGAGGAAAAAAGTGCACATGTATTATATGAAAATGGACAATGTGAAATGATATTTACCTTGACCATATGAAGATTAGTTCTCTACTCCTTATTCATCTCTTTTAAGATTTCAGACTCAGTTATATTTCAGTATCAAGTCTTCTTCAATATAAAGTAAATAATTGAACACATATTACAATAAGTTCCCCACCAAAACCTTAAGAGAAAACTATCCACTCAAATCTTATTGTTTGATTCTCCAAAAATCCAAAAATTAAAATTACTTACCCTCTTTAGACCTAAACATCTTCATCATTAACAATGGGGTTCTGAAGCACCCATTTACCTCAAACTTCTAAGGAGAAAGCTCAAACTACTAAAAGGTGGATCGATGAGAGAGATTAGAGTGATCAGTAGTGATGATGCAGGAAGGAGGCAAGATGACAGATTTGACAAGATTTGGGTAAGTTTCCAAGAGAGAGAGGGTGAATATTTAGGGATTAGAAATAAATTTAAGGTTTTGAAATGATTGTTTTTCTTTTATGAAAATCCACGAAATTCACGTGTGTTTTTCACATGACATCTTTAATTCAACTGGTCTCTCCATAATGACGCGTGTGTGACACTGCTAAATTTTCGTCTAAAATAACCTAAGATTGAACAAACTCGATAACGTTTAGACTTTAATTGAGCAAATTAAAATGTTTGGCCCTAAATTGATCAAACCCAAAAAAATTTGGCCCCGTTTGAGGATTTAACTTGATTCTATTGCATCAAATACTTAAGTCTTCCTTTTTAGCTCATACAGATGCCACATAAAATCATGTAGGTTAGAAGTTGAAAGTTTCTAGGCCAAAAGTGTATTTTGAACTTCAACATTTACAACATAATACAACTTAAACCCTAACATTTTGCAACGTTTACATTGAACCTTAACTTTTTCAAAATATTTACAACATAATATAACTTAAATCTTAACATTTTACAGTGTTTAAATTGAACCTTAACTTTTTCAAAACATTTCGAACAGACTCTAAATGGACAGAAAATTTGACAAGATTAATTTCATGTTAATTAAATGTTATATTAATGTTGATATCATTATTTTTAAAAATATTTTTTAAATAGAAAATGAGTCTTATTGTCATATAATTAACTTTTTAAAATTAATCAAAAAGTGGGTGGCATAGTCACGTGTTTAGACAGTAGGTTCTGTAAATGATCTAGAAGGGGGGGTTGAATAGATCTTTAAATCTTTCTGTAAAGTTCTATAAAAAATCAGAAGTTAATTCACACAAAAACAATTTAAACAACTTTAAACGCAAAGAATAGGGAAGAAGAGCAAACACTGTTTTTATAGAGGTTTAGTGCTAAGACCTACGTCCTCTACCTAAGCTCCCATTTAGGATTTGGCAAACCACTTTACTACACACTTTTTAATTTAGTGTGAACTCTTACAACACCTTTTGATTTCCGGCTCAAGCTACACTTACAATTGATTTGTTTTCAGGCATAAATCCTACCTCACAAGTGATTTTTCACCAACCACTCAACTCACAAAATAACAAAGATAAAGATGATGGAATAACGCTCAATACAAATTTGGTACTAGCTAAGAGCAATTGAGAGCTAATTAGGAATAATGGTAGTATGCTTTTTGCTATTTGGACTTTACTCCTTTTCCTTGATCTTCTATCTATTTATTTGCAGGCTTCAGATGAATATAGCCGTTGTGGATCTCCTTCTAGCCGTTGCTTGATTTCTCATAGACGTTGCTTGATTTCTTCCTTTCCATTTGGGAATGATCCGGATGAATTTTGTTCAGCTCTACCTGATAGTCGACTAGTCGTGCTGTTATAGTCGACTAGTACTAACGTTTTTCACAGCAGGTTTCATCTTCGCTCTTCGATCAGTCGACTAGTACTCTGATAGTCGACTAGTGCACCTATCTGACTGATTTGTAGTCGACTTGTAACATCTTAGTCGACTTGTTTCATGCCTCATCTGATGAATCTTAATTTATTAGTCGACTTATGATATGTTGGTCGACTTGTGGTGACTCCAACGGATATATTTAATCATATCTTCCCATAATCTTCATATTTAATTGTCTCTAGCATGTTTGAAGATTATCTCCTTCTTGATTTCACCATGATTTATAATGCTGTCTTGATTTATTTCAATCCAATTCTATACATTTTATTATTATCAAAACATATGTGGGATTTAATTTGTCAACCATCATTGGTCCAACAGGTTCCACTTATCACATGCCAATGAGATCCACACATATATATTTTAGACAATAAGTTCCACTTGTTATATAATAGTAAGGTCCACTTTTTATTCAAAATAAAAATAATGTTGCGTCAGTTTTGACGTGACATTTAATTGACAAAAAATTAATCTCTTTAAATTTTTCATCCACTTTATTAGTTTATGCCCTACAACTAATCAGTTAGGTTATAGTTTAGTGACAATTATTTAAAGACATTATATATCTTGTACGTGTTTAGATGGATATGATAAAGTTTATGGGATAATTATTCATTGCAAATGAAATTATAATTATGAGATTCATATTATATATATGTATTATCCCTAAATTATTTTTAGTCATTGTTCTATTAAGACTGGACATTAATAGGATACAAAAAGACTAGCATACATTTTGTTTTTCCTTATGAAGGAAGTAGTTGATCTTATAGGCTAAAGTATGGAGATACTTAAACAAACGTGTGGGTATTTGTTAAAGAACAAGTTCACTGAACATTCTCGATATAAGAAATCCATTTGGAACATTACTTATATGTCTATGGAATTCTCATTGTGATGATTGTATAAGTAATCCTTTGACTGAGGTCACTAAAGTTATCCTGCATAGGAATTGCTATATTTTGATACTACTTATGACCTATTTAATTATAGGTCGATCACTCGATAGTCATTGGATGTAGGATAAACTATATGATATGATTCATCACCTTAAAGTAATTAGAGAGAATGTTTCGTTGTTCTTGATTAGTATTGATTTGAAAAATCCTTGGGCAAGATGAAATGACATTTTGTAAATAGCTTACAAATGTTATTAATTGAATCGATAATTGATAGCAGAGAACTAGTATAATTAGACTCAAAATAGAGTAGACATTAATTTTATGCTTTATGTCTAATTAGAACATTGTATGATGAAAAGATTGAATTATACGAAAAAATCATACATAGAAAGATTAATCAAAACCACTTTAACATTTCTAAATATTTAGATGGTCATAATGCGTTGCTAGATGCCAATCTTGATATATGATTATAAATTATTTAATTAAAAAATTAAAGATAAATTAAAAAGAATTTTAATTTACCTAATTCTAATTATTAGTTATAATTATAATTTGTAATCTTTGCCAACATATTTGAGAACCTAATAGATCTCACATACAGAATGGGATGAAGAGAACAAAGTTAATTTAATCAAGTTGGATTTGATTATAAATTTTGAAAAACTTTATGATTAAATATGAGATATTTAATAAATAAGGATCAATATGAGATACTGAATCTTATTTGGGCAAAATTGGTATTTAATTATAATTATTTGTAATTCTAATTAAAGTTTAATTGAAATTAGAATTTAATTTCAATTAAATTACTAAAACATCCAAAACTTATTATAAATAACTTTAAGCTCTATGGAGCTAGCACTTCTTACTTGACCATCTCTGTAAGAGTTATAGAGTTCTTTCAACCTATTTTGTAGATATCGTTAGAAATCAGACGCTTGTATGACTACAGTGATTGAGACAGATTAGTTTCGGAAACGGTTTGAGGGATACGACAAGAACATGATCAGTCTTTGGAATAAGGTATGAATTTTGATTTATGCTTTATTATGATTATATGGTAATCATTTTATAGAATTAAATTGACCTTGGTTTTCACGTAATCAAAATATAAAAAAATTTCGTAAATATTCCTCTCTGGTTGGGATCGGATCTCATCCTGGTTTTCCAACACACTTATGGTCTATTTTGAATGTTTTGAAAATGTAAAGGTTTAATTTAAATACTTCGAAATGTTAAATTCTATTCTATATTTTGTCAACAATGTTGAGGATCAAAATGCAATTTTAGCCAAAATTTCTACTCTGACTCCTTTTCTTTGGATTAAAAGTGAGTTTTATAGAGCAAAAGGAGTTTTCCCCAGTCTAATCCAAAGTAATTCACATCTTTGTGTGAACTATTATTATAAAAAATAAAAATGAAAAAAAAAACAAAAATAAAAATAAAAGCTTTCTTGAGAATTACTCAGTGTCAAGGGATACAAAAATTAAAAATTTGAAAGTAAACAATGATTAGTACATAAATATCGATTAACTAGGTGAAGAACTATCATGATTCAAAGAAACGGGGACAATCTATTTTTTGGTTAATTAAACTCATTCGTTGTGAGTGTTTCTCACTGAAGATAATGTCCCACAATTTACAACACGTCTTGCGGCTGTAAACAAAAGAAGCCACGTTCAGATTGATGACTTCTTCTTGTTCTCCTGCTGGATCATAAATGGAAATTCTAATATATTATTGAGGCATTATTAAGAAAGTGACATGAATCGTGTATAGGTTGTATATTTGTCCGTTTGAGGTAATTTCAATACTTTTACTAAAACCACCTGTCAATTAGTGTTGAAACATTAATCTGGTGCCCAGTTGATTTGTATGCGTAATTGTTCATAATTTATCACATCCCTTGCTTATGATTCAACCTATGTCGTAAGATTGTATCCACTCTCTCTCATGAGTCATATATGTTTGGAGACAAGTCACAAACGATATGTGTCTGACGATCTTGCACTCCTTATCGGCAGCAGTAGCAGTTGTCAGCACATCCACTGATTTGAGCATTCAAAATACTATGAAGCTTTTCAACCCTTTAGATTGTAACAGGTAAGGTTTATCCTTGGTTGTCATTTGGAAATTACTTACTACTTTAATGCGTCTTTCGTTTATTAGGTTAAAAGTATTCAGAATGGTGTTTGAATTGTTCATTTGGCAACGTCATATTTGCACGCCATCTCGTTCTGGACGGCTTTGTAGGACAAGAAAGCGTTGAAAATGTTGCATGATCAGAGTTCTACGTGATGAATATGGATGTCCAGATCCACCTTTTTGCATGAAATAATAAAAGTGAACTTTGGACTGACTGGAGAGAGTAGGTTAGAATAATGGTAGCTTAGGAAAATCGACCTGTACCTAACTTTTCCTTCACTTGTACAAACTTGAGTGGTTGAAGGGTATTAAGTTAAGCTGATGACATTTAAGGTAAATCTTTGTGAGGCCATGTGAAATTATTATGTTATAGCCAAAGAAAGCAACACCTGTGTTGGGATAACGTTTTTTTTTTAAATTACAATTGAGTTGACTATAAAAACAAAACGGATTGGTTCTAAACATTGCACCCTGTTAGGTATCGGAAATGGAACAGACCGTAACTTTTTTTTTTATTACATTAGGTACCCTGGTTTAGTCAGACTAATCTTAAGCCCCTACGACCCCACCCTAAGAGCCTAGAGGATGTAACTAGAACTTCAAGATCCCTCAGGTTCCTACGTAGCCTATACACTTCTGCATACATAGAGTCTTTACATACTCTAGATTGTTCAGTTGATGATTGATCACTGGCTCCCTCTGCTCAACATCAGGTTCCCATCAGCCCTTAGGTTCCCTAGTAGCTCCAACTCTCACACTGTCGCTGGAAGCGAGGCGTTCGTAATTGATCCAATCAAGGAGCTTTACCTAGGGGACTAGACGATCATCAATAGGAACATGCCTATTTCTCCTCCTTTGGCGTGACTCGAACTCAAGACCTCCTTTGAGGGGAGAGTCTTAAGTGAGGAATATGGACCAATTAATTTGTAGCTCAAATGTCATGTCACGTGGTGTACTCCATTTTATTCGATGCCAACATGGTTTTAAGGCAGTCATGTTAACGAAACCAATAAATAGAATGGTGGGTATTTTTTAATATTATTTTAATTAATAATTTAAAAATTGAAATAAAAGTTAAATTGATAAGACAAAAGATTTAATATTGAAAGTGTTCAATTAGTATTAGATTATTATAAAAATAACTAAAAATTGAATAAAATTAAAGAATTTGAAATATTATTAAAAAAAGATTATCTTTACTAATTGAAGAATTTAAAATTTAATTAAAATGTGATTATTAAATAAAAATTAATTAATTTATAAAAGCTTATTAATTTATTAAAATTGTTCAATTAATTAATAAATATATCAATTTTATTATTTTATATTTTTAAATAAAATGGGCCCTATTAGTATATAACTAACTTTTTAAATTAATTAAAAATAGATACCACTATCACATGATAGGAGAAGCCACTGATTATATATTGCAGACAATAAGTCCTACTTAACATGTGGTAATGAGATTTATATTTATACATTTTTAGAGTGTGAATTCTACTTATTATATAATAGTAGGTCTCTTTTTATTTAAAATAAAAAATAATGTCAAGTTAATATTTACGTGTGATAGATAATTAATTTAACTAATTTTTAAATTTATTTGGGATCAATTTGAACATATTAAAGATAGATGAAGTTGAGATATTAAATTATTAAGCTGAGATCGTGTTTTTTGTTTTTTAACAATTTTGCCATTTAAAAGGAAAGTCGATGTTTATGTGATAAGTTGGAAAAGCAAAATCCGTATTGTAGGTACGATCCTGGCAATCCCACTTTCAAAGAAAAAGGATTTTAGAATCATTGTTTCAGGTCACCATTCCACTCCCATAGTTGCCTTCAGTCGCATATATAATCCTTCAAGCCAACTAAAATACCCATACACACTAATTAAAACATTATACCCAGCAACCGCGCAGGTAAGTTAGTAGAGAAATTTTGTGGTTTAAGAACCGCCCTCATATATGCAGCTGTTTAAAATTTAGAGTCAGAATTTTATCTTCCACAAAGAACCTACTTAATAGCATATATTAATTTAAAAGAGAATAATTTAAAGGTACCTTTTATAATTAGAACTTTCTTAAAATATTTCGCAGACCAGAAAAAAAAA
>JAOTIZ010000007.1:22915370-22932891 GCA_027123425.1 Erythroxylum panamense | reverse complement strand
CCAATTTGGTTATGGATTGGTATACATTAAATGGCTATTTTAAATTATTGTTGAATGTTTGTAATGATTGGGAATGACTGGAATGGTATACAAAATTAACGTGGGCTCGATTGTCTACTGTTTTTCACGCGTATGAATGTTTACAAAAAAATTTTGATACTGAGTTTACTGAGTGATGTAGCACGCCACCCTCGCGGGGCACGGATTCGGATATCACCATCAATGTTGAGTTCGGATCACGCGGGAGTGGGGTGTTACAGCGGTGATCGGATTTCAGGAAGGGTAAATGGGTGATAGTAGTAGGGAATGGATACCAATTATTAGAGATGAAGGCTCGGTCTAAGCGAGCAAGGAGTTGTCCTCTCCGCCAGGTGTACCTTGGCCCCGAAAATCTGAGATCCTGGAGATTACAACTATACACACAATCTCGAAAATGAGTGTTGATGATAGGATGCATTCGGGACCCACCCCTTTTATCAGCACTCTCAAGTTTTGCATTGAAATCGTCCCTAGTAGTCAAGGTTTGTGCGTGATGCTAGCAATTTGTCGACGATACTGCCACAGAAATTTTGGAAGTGAGTAAGTCGGGCTGGTGTAGATGGCAGTGAAGTCGAAAGACAAATGATCCCACTCAATGTTGGCATGCACAAATTGTTGATGAGCGAGCAAGATTCGGACCACGATATCGTCTTTCCATAGTAACCAGATGTCGCTGGAATAACCCTCGGCTTCCAACCTGAACGAGTGGCCAACCCCTAAACTTCGAATAACCTTCATCACTCGAGCCCCACTAATATAGGGCTCGATCAAAACGACAAGTAAAGGTTTATGGATGCGAATATAGTTCCGCATGACAGGCTTGAAGGTCCGCCCTCCAGCCCCTTGACAATTCCAAATGAAGATGGACATAAATTTGAGTTGGAGAGGGTTATTTATTAGGCAGGAGGGTGACCTGCACGATTCGTCATGTCGTGATCCGAAAAAGTCGCAAGATCCTGAGGATGGACCTCCATCGGAGTGTCAGGTTGAACACTGTTGTCACGTGCTGTATTAACTTCATACCCCGGGTCTGGGGGCCTCTCCGGGAGTAAGACGCTTGGGGGGTGATGGAGGGTGAGGCTTCATTACTACAAACGTCATTAGGTTCGGTCTTCATGTCCCGACAATCCAATGCCTCAGGAATGGGCAACGAGATGGAAGGATCTTGAATTAGGACGTCGGCGTGGGAGGGTATCGAGAGGGCCACGTGGTTCGGGCTTGGGCTGGAGTGGTGGGTTGAGGGGTCAACACGGGAGGGGACTGAGCCACTTGGGCTGGGGCCTGGACTGCTAGGCACATCTGTTGATCCAAAGAAGTCGAAGAGGGACCTGAATGGGCTGTGGGCTAGGCGGTGAGGCGTGGCTGCTGGGTCTGGGTTGTGAGGCCTTGCTGGGGGTGTGTAAACGTCGTCGTTGGGGTGCTGAGAGGAGGCTTACCAGTCTTTGCGTGAAACAACACCCTTTTCACTTTGGTAGCTTTAGACGACGCTGGGTTCTTTGGATTAACCCTAACATAGTTCCTTTTTGATGTATTCCGGTTGATGGGTAAGGGGGAGCTTGGGGTTGCGAGAGAAGTAGCCGTTGTGACCTCCAACAGCTTGCAAACTGTCAGAGCCGCAAATCGTGTTCTTAGCAGTTCCACATGGGAGGAGACCGATGATCGGGCTTGTTGGATCGAATGAGGATTGGGAGGGGGTCGACGCTGCCATCGTTGAACCTACATCCACGGCCCGAACTCGGGATGGCTAGCGTTGCTAGAGGAAGAGGCACATCGATTGTCAAGGGGAGCTGGCATTGTGGTGGTCACGGAGAAAGCCACAAGGGTGGGTTGGTCCTAGGGGATGGTCGGAGAAGGGGCCGCATGGGGGACACAGGGTGGGGAGGTTTAGAAGGCTGGGTAGGACAAGTCTAACTTCCATGTCTGACGAGGCCACAAGAGAAGCATATTTGGGGGAGTCCCTCGTATGCCACCTTGATGGGTTCACCGTCGAGTTCCACCACAGATTTGAGGGGTGAGTGGAGATCGATATCAACCGCGACTCTAGCAAATTTGCCGCGGTGAGTATTTTGTGTGTTGATGTCGATTTTAATAGTTTTTCCTACCAGGTTACCAAGGGTCGTGAGTATAGACGGATGGTATCTAGCCACCGATAACTCAGGGAAGCGGATCCAAGCCACCACATGTGAGATTTGCCGTGTAGCCAGACGAAAATCAGGAGACCAGGGTTGTACCGATAGGGCATGACCAGCGATGACCCATGGGCCTTGTGTGAGGGTCCGAATGAAGTCATCCTCTTCAACAAATTTGATAAGGTTAAAATCATTTTCAAGGTCGATTAATTTCATAGGGCCCTTTGGTTTCCACATTGTAGTGAGTCGGGACTTGAGCATATTGAATCGAATTTTCCAACCAAGCAATTTGATGACTACTGTTTATGCCTAGGCCTGATCGAGTTTTCCTTTGAAAGTAGTAGATAATTCAATGGCCATTCCGAAGTTGCCTTGGATAATCGAGATGTCGCCTTCAGTTATCTCAATCGATTCCTCTTCGGGCCAGTCCAACTCGCCAGCTCTTGCGTCAGGGGTGGTCTGTTGTGAAACCACTGCACTGTAGCTGAGTGGCTGGTTTTGGATTATAGGCGTAGGGGGAGGGGGGTCTTCCTCTCTTTCACGAAGTCTGACTTTCTTGGTAGCTTGTCTTGTAGAATCAGTTGGGTGGAGAGCATCCATGAAAATAACTCTAAACCAAAATCACAGTGAGAATGGAGAGCAGTAGAGATCGGTGGTTACTGTAGCAGTTGTGTCTAACTTGTTATATAAAAATTCATTCATTTCGTAAGTAGGAATCATAAAAATCGGACAAATGAGATAACTTGGGAACAGGAGAAATAGAATAGGTGGAACAGAAGATCTGTTCTCATGTAAGAGACTAGAGCGTCTGTTTCTATTACTCAATTCGTATTCTGTTTTATAAAAATCTATTTATTCAATAAATAGGATCTACAAAAATTGAACAAATAAAATGACTTGAGAACAGGAGAAATATAGTAGGTGGGAACAGAAGATATGTTCCCGTGTAAGGGACTAAATCACCTGTTCTCATTATTATGTGCTTATTATATTTTATGAAAATCTATACACCCAATAAATAGAACCCACAAAAATTGAACAGATGAGATATAGTACAGGTCACTACTTTTTAGTCGTCTGTTGCGTTAAAATATTCTTAGTCGGTTCCACATTAAGCTAACGCATGGACATTATAGTATCTAATTAAAACTCGTATTATTAGACTGCAAATGACAATTATAGGATGGCAATAGGTAGTGTCTAACTGGGTCCAAGGCCACCAACTAGAGGTCGAACAAAATTTTATTTAAAAAAACAAAACGATATTATTTTATGACAAAACGACGTCCTTTTGCGTTACCAAGCCCGACCAGCCCTAACCAAAGGCTTAGTAAACCCAAGCTTTCACATGTTGATTTTGGGTCAGATCAAGCCTAATCTCAAGCCCATTTGTTGGCCCATTGACAAATATTATTAGAATATTAAAGAATATATTAAGAAAATAAATTAGCCATCGAACTTTGATTTAAGCAAAAAATTGATTTTTTATTTTAATTTTCGTCAATTTAACTTTATTTTTTATATCATTGTCGATTAAATATAAATGAATCTCACTTTTTTATATGTTGACAATTTTGAATTTTAATTGTCGAAAATAAAATTTTAAAATTAATTTAATTGAAAAATTAAAAGGCCAAAATACATTTAACTTTATAAGGAATTTAAACTTTTTTTCAATATATTATACGGACATTAATAAACCTTCTAAACTAGATTTAAGAGGATGGTGGATTCTATAGTTTTAAAATATATTTTAAACATAAAATCACCATTTCCCTAGGCCTTCCCACAGGTGGCCCAACATTGTCAAATATCACTTCAAGACATTAATTTGAATTGATAATATTTTTGAAGAATCTTCTTAATAATATATACTTTTTTTAGAATATTCAAATTTAATTTTTATTTAAATCAAATCAAATTAAATTAGTAAATTTAAGCTAATTTAAATTAATTTTGATTAATTTATTATAGCTAATCAAATTCGTACAAATTATTAGATTTGACTGAATTTAAATATATTTACAATCTAAATTTAATTAATTAGTTTATTATATAAAATCTATTTAATAGTTTAATTGTAAAAAATCTTGAATCGGTCATTTTTTTTCCAATTTTTAATTTTTAGTTAATTTAGTTTAATAATTTTTGTTAAAAATCAATCAAACAATTAATTAATTGATCAATTTTTGTAAATAATTATTTTTTATAAATTAAAATAAACTAATTAATTTTTATTTAAAATCCTTTTTAATTAAATTTTAAAATTTTCAACAATTAAAGTCAATATTTTTCAATTATTTCACAAATTCTTTAATTTTATTTAATCTTTAACCAGTTTTATGACAGTCTAATATTAATTGAATCTTTAAATCTTAAATTACTTATTACTAGGATGTCAAATGTGAATAGGAATCTTAAATTAAAAAGAGATAGAGTTAGTGAAGGACATATAAGTAAAAATGGTTCATAAATTTAATGCCTTAAAGTTTTGAGTTAAAATGTGGTGTCAAAATTAACGAGTATATTTCATCATTAGGTCAATGATATAGATTCTTCGTAAAAGTGAGATTCCCAATTCTACACTTATTTTATTGATTTAACTCCCAAATTTTAAAAATATTGCTAAATATCCAAAAGTAGAAATCCGTGGAATCCATAATCACCTTCTTAGCTTTATCTGAAAACGTTGGCCTAACATGACCAGACTTGTCGAGGTTAACTCTCCTTATTGTCAATGCCTTTATGTTACACATGTATAAAGAGTACAAAAGTTGAGATTCCAAAGCAGAATCTCTTTCACGTATGCTCCTGTCGAAGCATCAATCAAAGCTGAGAGATGACACTGATTTGATAGTGATTCTCATACCTCAGTCGTACCCAACCACAGGTGTCTGATCAACGAAATGGTCTGGGAGGCTTTTCAAGAACAGCAGAGAAGAACGCTTCTCGATCATCCTTATCCAGCTTTGGAGCAATCACCCATTTATGTTTCCTGTATCTAAGCATCTTGAAAGCTTCCAAATAATCATCCAAATCTTCTTTTAAACAGAAGAAGCTGTCAATCCACAGCAAACCACCTGGCCTCAGGACTCTATCCCAATCATACAATATGAAGTCCAGGAGAACCAAATCGATCCAACCATCAAGAAACCTTGTTGTGTGTATCAAATCCAATGTGTTGTCGAAGAAAGGAAGCCTCTGGTTTATGGTCAGGTAAAGAGGTACAAGTCCTCTGAGAGCAATCATCTCACTAAAAGGTGCTCCAAGGTTGATTGTAGCTGAGACTATGGTGACATTGAACTCCCTCATTCGAGCAGCAAAAGTCCCGGTTCCTACGCTGAAATCCAATCCAATCCTGATCTCTCCAGGCTTGATTCCAAGTATTTCAGGTATCAGGAAATCTGTAGTGACATTTGTGATGGTGGTGTTCAAATCAACATGTTTGATCCATCTGGGCATTTCGTGATCTGAAAGATTGAAACAATCTGCACACTTGAAGAATCCTTTACGAGTGCTGTTACCAGCAAGACAAGTGAAGGTCTTGCATCTATAGTGACTCCATCGAACATTTCGATCATCAGGCAGATTCCACATGGACTCATTTATAGGTAGTGGCTTGTTATATAGCTTTGGAGCTCTGGACAGACACCTTCTTCTTGGTAAAGGGTCGCAGCCATGAACCATAAGTCTCTGAGCTAGTTTCCAGTCATCGTTGCAGATTTCACCAACATCATAGTCCATGTACTCTTCAAGTTCCTTCTTCATGTCAAAACACGCGTGACCAATGCTTGTGAATGTTCCATTAGCCCCCATAAAATTTTGCTTCCCTAATCTGTTTGGTTTGACTCTGACATATTTACGAATCTCTTCTATTAGGAAGAAATTTGCGGATTCATTGGGTTTCATCAGGGGATGAACAAATCTAATTCCATCCTTCTCCTGACGAGCTTCTTCTGGCAAATTTGTCTGTAATGACTTGATCATCACCAAAACCTCAGCAAGAAAAACACTATATCTTGACATATATACTGCTGCTGATGAATCCACTCGCAGATCTCTAATCTCACTCAGTTCTCTTTCGATTTTATCTGTTATAGTTCTTATTCCTACATGTTCTTCACTAATAACTCCACCTTGACCATCAATAAATTCATTTTTGCAGAAGGTATCTGAACTAAAAATAGATCTGATAGAGTACAATCTGGTCAAAGTTGCAATACTTATCACAAGAACCAGAACACCAAGCATATATATCGGCCTGTGAATACAACCCCATTTTCCAATCTTCATAGAAATATTAGGTTTTCGCATCTTCTTCAGGGAAACTTGGGAATCAGAACTATCTACAGGTAAGCCGAATTGACTCACTGACTCGAATGGTTTTTTAAGTCAAATGCAAAGAGCATGAACTCAGATGAAAGGACCAACTGATATACAGAAACTCCACAAGAAAACAACATGGGATAAGTACGGATGAACAACTTGTGTACCTGAGACGCTCAAGCTCAAAGATAATGGCCTGAAATGGCAGCCAAGGATAGCAAGAACGGTATGTTTGACTCGGATCATATATTAATTCTTACTGGAAGATTACTCTCAGATCAGAGTCCAGAATCGTATTTATTAAACAGGTATTTAATCTCCTTGATGATGGTAATCCTCGGAATTCGACTTAGGCTCATAGAAAGAGGAACTTGCAGGAGGCACTTGGAGATTGCCAGTCAAGCCCTTGCATCATTTTGTAGTATCTAATTAGATATTGTCTATTAACGAAAGGCCACTTAACCATATAATAATTCACCAAGGAATATAAAAAGAAGCATTTTGAAACAAGCAATCCTGGGAAATTCAACGATAGTTCCACCATTTTTTATGGTTCCATTTCACCCATAGGTGATTAGTCCAACGATTCCATCGAACTGACGAAAGGTGGCCACCATTTCAATATAAAACTGTACACTTTCTTGAAGTACAATCAAGTAACAGTAACGTGCCAAGAGGCAGCAATTCAGGGCAAGTCAGGTACGGTCCCTGAATCTGTATGTGGATACTATTATTATGTGAAGCAAATTTGGATATAAGTACTGTTCAAACTTTAATGAGTCGTTAGTTGCCTTTGTCTGTTGGAAGCACGAAAATGACTGTTCCTTCCAATGCCGGGGACAGTGATCAAATGAACAGTTTCGTAACAGGAGCTCAAAGGAACTTGAAACCGGAGACGAGAGAAGAGGATTCAGGAATCAAAATCTATGCTCTAAAAGTAAAGAATACTGTTTGAAATCAATTTCAAAACATGAGATAACATACAAATCCCAAATTCTGTTACTTCAGGCACCAGAAAGTCCGGATCTTTCAGGTGTTCTCATTCAACATTCCTTCAACTTGCCAGTATGAAATCGAAATCCAGTAACAAAATGTACTTCTGATTCTAAATCTAACCATCCAAGATAACAAAATTTACAATTCTCAAGAACACTAAACATCAACCTGCCACCAGGGGAATCGATCGAATTTCACCACCTCCGACGGTCAGCCGCGTACTGCGACAGAGGCACCACCTCCGACAACGGCGTGGACAACGGTGTCGGTAACGGCGAATTCCGGCAAACAGGGCAAGATCCATTAAGCTTAAGCCAAGGGTCGATACAGCACAAGTGAAAATAATGCCGGCACTCAGGCATCATTCGTAAGACCTCCAAATCCTTGTACTCACACAAGCAGATCGAACAAGTAGCATCATCATTTTTAATATTATTCCCATTCAAAGACCCTTCCTTGGTGAATTGAAACTTGGGATAAGAGTTGATTACAGCCTGGTCGAGCCCAACAGCGACAGAGTCGTCATTCACACGTCCACCCAATTCTTCATCTTCCTGGGCGACGAAGATAATGCTAGGGAGAATTATGCCGTCAGAGGGAGAGTTCTGGCTGCTGTCGCCGTTGTCGTTGTTTCTGCGGTTACGAGCACGACAATAGATGTAAGAAGCCAAGAGGACAGTGGAGAGGAGGACTAGAAAGCCTAGAGCTATGGCTATGGAGTAGCCAAGCCCAAGATTTGTGAGATAGTTGGAAGTTGTGATCGGTGAGGAGAGAGAAGAGGTTGCGGTAGTGGGCACGGTGGTTGATGTGGCTGTGGTGGTGGTGGTGGAGGAGGACATTTGAGGATTGAAGTGATTGAGAAATCCATTTGAGAGAAGGATCAGAGGAGATGGTTTTTCTGAGTGAAGGTGGGTGGATTTTCCAGCTGCAGCATTTAATTCCAGAGAAGAGCATTTAGTTTTTGAAAATGGGACCTCTTGGCTTGGGCCTCCTATAGACTGTGGGCCTTGTGTTAAACTTGTTTTGCTTGGTCATTTTAAGGTTACATTGGTCACAATAAAGGATGACAATCAAGTTTAGTCGCCTTCATCATCAATTCGATTTGGCTCAATCCCTTCACCTACATTTTAAATCTGAAAGGAATGAGTCATATTTATTACGGAGACCCACATGTTCTTTTTTTTTTTTTTAGGCCCCCGTAAGCAATGTTCGGAAACTCGGACCGGTCATCAAACCGGTGACCTTACTGATCATCGGTTTAACCGGTTCGACCGGTTCAACCACCGGTCGAACCGGTGTAACGTAATAATTATGCAATAATTATATTTAATTATATATAATATTAAAAATATTTAAAAAAATTCAGAAAAAATAAAAAAAATTGTCGAACCGGTCGGACTGGTCAAAAACCGGTCAATTGACCGGTTTTGACCGATTCAGACTGGTCCGATTAAATACCGGTTTTGAGGGATAAACCTGACCGGACCACCGACCGGTCACCGGTCGGACCGGTCAGACCGACTGGTCCGGTCCAGATTTAAGAACAAAGCCCGTAAGGTATCTGTTGGGCCGAAACTGGTGATTAATTCTCCTTTATTACGTGATGCATTTCTTATTGAGAGGTCACAACTGACTCAGGAGTTTGCTGCATTCCGTAGGCACGCGGGTTCACATGCTCAATGATGTTTTATATAACCTTAAAAAGCAGTGGGGTCAAATGTTTTTACCTATTATTATATTTGAACCAATAATTCTAGCCTATGAAGGCAATACCCTGAGTCAAGTAGTTTGAGGGACACTTGAGTCAGCGACCTGAGGTTCGACTGCATCTTGACCCCTATCCAATTTTGAGTAACAGCAATGAGATCTCCACTATCATGCTCATAATAGCTATGATTTCTGGAAGACGACGTCATTCATTTAATAAGAAACAAAAAGGAATACATCAATTCAAGTCCTAGATTTTCAAATTGCCTTTAGATCACAGTGCTCCCTCCTGACTCTTTTGTACCATTCCAGAGTTTTGACCCTCTTTGTTGGGCTCAGTTTTGAGGCACAAATGTCCTCCTTCAAACACTTTGTATCTAGTTAGACCCACCCTAAAAAGGATTCGCCATGCAGTGTGTGGAATGGTAAAGAGCAGAAGCCTTGCAATAATAAGTTGCTCACTGAGAAATGATTGAAGTTACCTCAGAAAGCTGAAGGAAGACAGTGCCCTTAATTGTTCTTATTCCAAGGAGAAAGATCACAGGAAATCGACACGAGAGTCCGACTACGTTGCATTATCAATCTCTTATACATGATATAAAATGGATCTTCTTCTAACCTTGATAAGATATTTCTATATTTTGCTCTCTGATTGATAAGAAACCCCCCAGTTTTCCTGCCTGGAGGTCTGGAGAAAGCTTTAATCAAGCTATTCTCTTTTCTAGTCCATCATTCAATAAGGCCGCCTTCACATACCTTTTGGCTAGGCATTGAGCATTGATAATCTCAACCATTCTTGAAATAACTGCCAAGAATCAATATCCATTAATATCTTTTTTAAGAAGTTTGAGTATTGTTTAATACTTCCTCCCTCTTATTCAAAATAAGTGTCGTTTTAGAAAGATGCAGATTTATTAAGAAACTAGTGAAATGTTTGATATACCCTTATTAATTGCATGTTGAATTGTCATGAAAATGTAATTTATATAATTAGGATGTGAGAAAAATTAAGAGGTAATTTTGGAAATAAAATTATAAACATGTATGAAAAATCGTGAACGACACTTATTTTGAATAATTAAAATCTCTCTAAAACGACACTTATTTTGGATAGGAGAGAGTATATATTTTTGTTGCATACACATTATTTTGTTAATGATATAATAAGATTTGTTAAAAGGCTGTAGGAGAATAAGCTAGAAGACATAAATTAGCTCAATTTAGTGAATTTATAGGCATGAGCAACTAGAACCATTTGGTTATGTCCTATAGACGAGGTCATGCACCACATTATAGAGATTGCATCCCTTCTAGAGATATGGAAGAAGCTGGAGAGTCGATATGTGTTGTCTTTCACAAACAACTTGTATATAAAATAGAGGCTATATTAGTTGAATATGTAAAAAGGAACACATCTGTAACAACATATGAATATGTTTAATCAAATAATGAGTGATTTGTTGAGACTTATGGTTATTATTATGGACATGGATTAAACAATGATTCTACTTTGTTCTTTACCTCTATTTTATGAACATTTAGTGACTATGCTTATATTGGGTAAGGAGATAGTGAGTGTGGAGGACATCACTACTGTGCTATTGACTTAAAACAAACGGATACTTAATATTGGTGAAAGATCTCAAGTTAAAGGGTTATATTAGGGGATATCATGATTGTGGAAGAAAGTAAGGTAAAGATGGCTCTTCTAATTAGTTCTAGGTTGAAACCCAAAGATGGAAAAATAACTTGGTGCTAAAAATGTGAGCAAATTAGATGCACCAAAAGGGATTGCCCATATAAAGAGCTGAGGGACAAAAAGGAAACGTGATTCGTCAAGGTGTTTAATAAGTACAGAGCAAGAACTTAGATTGCTGTGGTAGAGACATGCTCTATATTTAATCAATCAACTTCAAGACTCGTGATTTTTAGATATAAGATGTTCATACCATTTGATATCAAATAATGATTACATTGTTATCTATGTTAGGAAACTTTGGGACTATTTGGTTCGGAATGGTAAAGCTTATAAAATTGTTTGAACATGAAAGTCAAGATTAAGATATTTGATGATGTGATTAGGAGGTTAAGTAGTATTCGATATGTACCAGATTTGAAAAAAATCTCTTTGAAAATCTTACATGCAAACAATTTTGGATATAAAACTAAAAACAATATTAAGGTGGTAAAATGGTGTGACGCTTGCGATGAAAAGGCCAAAATTGATAAAAATATCTACATATTAGTGAACATAATTGTAAATGGAGAAATTACAACAGTGGAGTTAAAGAAAGTAGCAATGCATTATGGAATATATGCCTGATTTATCTTGAGAAGCAAGAGATGATCAAACTTCATAAAGGGAGCTTATTAAAGGTTTCAAGCACTGGAATATAGACTTTTGTAAGTTTTATAAATTTAAAAAAAAAGTCTAGGATAACCTTTAAGGATGCAATATTTAGAGAGCAACTTATATTAAGGTAAAGATATGGAAAGGAAGTGTTAGGACTAGCAAAGGATAATACTAAGTTAGTATAAGTGACACTAGAACAAATTGGAATCAATGCTAAAGAGACTGAAAATTATGGTTTGAGAGATAGAAAAATATCATGAAAAGAGCATCAATATGGTATAGTTATGGATAAAATGAGACATGACATCAGGTTATCAAACAAATCTATTTGAGAAGACTCAATTGCATATGATCTTACCATCATTAATGGGGATCTAACTACCGTTAATAGGACTACGAAAGTCAGGAGAAAAATAAATGATGGATATGTGGTATGGTTGAATATATGAGGTTTCATAAGATCAATAAATTAAGTGCATCTGGAATGATCTTGTTAAAAAGTTTTACATTTCAAAGAATGTAATTGATATGTTAATAGATTTAGTTATCAAGTAGAAGGTCAAGCATCACTTGGACTTGATTAATGTCCAAAGATGTTAGACGTGAATAGACCTTAACCTATGTAAATTATATTTTTCAAGGTGGAGATTAATGTGTATGAAACATATACACATGTGTAATCTTAAGGTATTTTAGGAAAAACGAATGTAAATTTTTTAAAATTTTTGGGTGACCACAACCTAGGAAAAAAGGATGATCTAGGGCTTCTTCCTTTTTATAAATTATAGGTGAAAACACAAGCTATAGATACAAGTGTTTTGGTGTGGTTGAGGTGTTTTTAAAAAAAGACGCTATATAGAGCTTGTTCATGTCCCAGACTATATCTTTTTCATAAAAAATTTAAAATCCATAGCCTAGGACATAAGCATGTCTTAGTGTACAAAGAAGCAGGAAGATTCACAGTATAAGAAATGAGTGTGTTAAAGAACATGTTAAATTTTGGAGTAAGGTGGTGAAATCTATGGTGTAGGAAATGGTCATGTCTTAGACCGTGTCTTTTTTTTTAATAAAAATGATAATAAGATCCGCAAATATGATACGAGGGCATCTCATTATACAAACAACTAGAAGGATCCACAATATGGGACATAAGCATGCCAGAGACTATTCTATGTTATAAAGAAAGACAATAAAATCTATGGTATAGTATTTAGGGTACAGTCATATTCCAAACCTTGTTTATGAAAGAAAATCTTCTATAAAAATATGTTCTTAGAAAAATATTCAAACTTTAGGATAATTCTAGGACTTGTTAAATATAGTTAAGTTATACTGAATTGAGTTTGATAAAGGGGTGAATTATGTAAAACTATATTAGCAAGAATTATGTAAAACTATGTTAGCAAGAATTTATGATTAGCTATACTCTATATGTAGAAGAAATCTATAATATTTAGGTGATATTTGATTAATTAATGATGAAATTAGTCACTTTTGTTTTCAAGGAAATAAACACACCGAGTTAGTCGAACCTTGTTAAAACTCTTCTTGTTACCTCTTTTTCATTCGTTTCAATCATATAATTGATGTTTATAGGTACACATTTTTTTAATAGACTAACATTCGACCAACTTGAGTTTGATTAATTGCTTTTGGATCAAACAAAGTTATATCAAGATGAGGCCAAATTGCCATCCTTATTATTTTTTAAATGTACATTATCTAAATCTTATAGAGCATGAACAAATCATAAATTGAATGTTTGAATAAACTAAGTTATAAATTTTGTCTAAATATTAGACTTTAACTTTTCAATTTTATTATTTATTTCTTGAGAATTTCTAAAAAAATCAACTTGAAACTTTAAAAATTCAAATAGGACAATTCTTATGTATCATTCTACCATTCATACCATAAAGGATGAAGTCAATGGTAGGACTTGCTTTGTTTTAAGCAAAAGGTACGATTTGTCTCCTAACATTTCTTTAAAAGTCTAAGTTAATTCCTACCGCTATCTATGATATCATGTTACACTTTAAAGTTTTTAAAATGATACTGGTAGCACCCTAAATCATAACTGAATTAAGTTTTTAGTACCTTTTAGTATATGTGTCATAAATTTAGTCCATGGGATGGCCCAACTAGGCAATTTGGACCTACCATGCACTAATGAGATCTTAAAAATTATTTATGTATATACTTGTTAAATGTGTAATTTTCACCTTAACATTTCACAAAAAGTCTAAATAAACTCCTACCGTTATCTCTGTTACCACTTTTAGGGTGTAATGAGTACTATTTCAGTAATGTTAGGGTACAATAAGTACTATTTTAGTAATGTTACGATGCAAAATAGTACTAGAGATAACGGTAAGGACTTGCTTATTCTTCTTGCAAAACGCAGATCACACCTTTAGTCATTTGTTTTATGCCATACAGGGATAGTCCTTAAGGCCAACAACTTTAGGCAATTTATGGGTAATTCTTTAAAATTATAAAATAGTATCTAAAGTTTATAAAATTATAATATTGTCAATTAGTATATTATACTATATAATTTTTAAGTTTACTTCTACCCTCTCTAAAAAATTATAATAATATAATAATTAATATAATAATTATCGCTTTATTCCTATTAATATTACTTTTCACATATTTCTCATATAAACAATATCTAAAATTAATATAAGAAAGAATTGTTTTTAGTTCTTATACTAATATAAAACTAAGAATAATATAAAGTAATTAAAATATTGTAATTGATTACATAAAAAAGATATAGTAAGAATAATATAGGTCCATAAGTATAATAACATGAGTTCATATCAAGGAACACAATAAAGCATAAGTGAAACTTAAAATAAAATATTCACAATTAAAAAGTTATATTTGTATTGCATCTATATAATTTAACATATATGTCAAATACAAGTGAAATTAAAAGAGAAAAAACTGAAACTTTATTCAATGATATATTTGCTCAATTTACATTCCCCTAATTTTTACTTGGTATGAAGTGCTCATCATGGAGAAGAGCCACACTATCATCATCATTCAAACTCATTGTATCAAATAACATGCAATCCTTTCCCACCCAAGATTATATTCTAAGTTATTTTCATCTATAAAACTTGGTTCTTTAAAAACCAACCATTAAAAGATCGATATGATTAAAGAAAATTAGATATATATATAACTGTTTATTCTATTAAGAGTCATATTAAATCAAAAATTAAGTTATTAAGAAATTATGAGAAATTATATTTAACTTGATAATGATAATAATGTACTTTTCTAAAACTTTAAATTGTATCAAATAAAGACCAAATCATTTAATCTTTTATGTTTCAATCTATTTTTTTAGAATGAATGAATTTAAATTTGTTCCAATTTCTTTCACATTCTATTCGCTCACACAGTAACTAAGAATTCATATTGCAAACATTTGCAATTTTATAACATTATTTTAAAATTGGTCCCTCCAAGCAATTGTAAGACAATAAAATAAATTTTATAAATAAAATAAATTGATGATTACTTTTAAACAAATAAGAAAAGTAATGAAATATATACTTAGATTAAGCTTATCTTTTTAAAGAATTACAATGGGCATCATAAAATTATCACACGCATCATTATATACCTTTATTTGTGAGTTAAAGAGATCTTGCATCATCTTATGTGAAACAATTGTTGTAATAGTTAATAACATACACCTATTAACTTTAGCTTTCTTTATAAAACCTGGTCTAAAATAGATATTAGTATTCAAAAATTCCTCAGTAATAAACAACAAAGATAAAAGTTATCTTTCTCATCTTTCTTTGATTACTACATAATAAGGTATATACAAGGCTTATTTTTTATATTGACCTTAATTGCTTCTTTCACACTCTTAGTGGCATCATAAAAGTTAGCTCAATACTACCTTCTCATCACTAGCAACAAGATAAAATACCCTCACCAAAAGCTTACCATCTCAGATGACAAATTACCACTAGGACCAAAATTCATCACTACAAGAAAATTGTTAAATAGCGACGGAACTATACCGACGAAAATTATATCGTATGTAATTTGCGACAGTACGCACAAATCCGTCGGTGAAAGAAGAGAAGTTGTGACGGTACAGAAATCCGTCGCCAATGGTGGAGGGAAATTTTGGCGGGGAGTTATAGCGACAGAAATATGGCGATGAATAGATTTCCGTCTGTAAATAGGGACGGAATTAAAAATCGGTCGGTAAAATTTGTCGGCGAGGGAAGTTTCACCGACGAAACTAAGCCGTCGGTATATTTCAAAACGGCGTCGGGAAACTAGGTTAGGAGGTTTAATCCTGCGACGGTTTTTTTTAATATACCGACGGAGAATTCCGTCGCTAAAATAAAATTAAATCCCTGCGCAGCCGTCTTTCTTCTCTCCTTCCCCGACTCTCCTCCTCTCTTTCTCTCATCTCCTCCGGCGACGTTGAGCGACAGAACACGTCCAAGCTTCTCCTTCCGTCCTCTCCGGCGACGTGGCGACCTCCTCCTTCCATCTTCTCCCTCCACGTGCTGCTCCCTCTCTCCTCTGGACAATCCGAAGGTAATAGATGGGTTTTGTGGTTTGCGGTGGTTTTGATGTAGATTTCAATTGATTTAATGCATTTCATTTGTTAATTTAGTTTTGATTGGTGTTGTGTGATTGTTGTGGATGTACTGAATGGAAAGAATGTAAAGATTTGTGTGTAGATAGGGTTGACATGGTTTTGACCTCAAGGTGTTCGATGAAATGCATTAGGAGTTGTAGAACTAAACTAATATCATTATATGAGTGTTCAATGTGAGTATGAGGATTATAAAGATGATATGTTTACATTTGAAAGTAATAAAGAGGAAAGCATCGAACTAGTATGAAGGAAACGAATGAACATAAAAGTTGAATTAGGAATGAGATTCATAGGAATTTTTAAAGTAAAATGAAAAGTATGCATTGTGAATTCGTTTGGTATGTGATGGGTCTAGAGTATTAATAAAATAATGAGGAATTTCTTTGGTTTAAATTGTTAAAGGGTTAGATATATGTTAGCATGTTAAAAAGAACAAGCAAGTTAGTAGTTGGTGGATTTTTATAGAAACAATATTTGAAAAATGTTAACAAATGAAAAGGATATTGTAAATCATGAGTTATTAATTATAATAACTTGATGAAGAACGATAGGTATGTTAGTGTAACGACGGCAAAACTTTGAAGACGTGTCTATGAAAATAAGAAAAATTAAAGGAGTCAATATCCCTAAGCATAAACCAGTGGAACAATTGAACCTAACATAAACCATTGAAAAAAAAATTAAATCAATTCTTTGCTAAAATAAAAAATGGTTCTTACAATTTTAAAATCAAAACATTTGGTTTTGTTTTTCATTCTTAATATTGTTAATTTATTATTGTTATAATATCTACCAAATACTTCATTTCATTTATCTTTCTTCTAGTAATTTCCATTAAAATTTTAATTTTGTTTAATAAAAGTAGAAAATATGTTTATATTTCTTATTTAATTGATTTTGTTAAATATTGATACTTAATCAAACTTTATTTAAAAATATGGAAAAGTGTAAATTAATTATTGTTTTTAATATTACAATTTTATACATTTTATTTTTGTTTAATAGTTAATTTAATATATCGATTAATGATTTTCCTTAATATAATACAAAGATATAACATTCTTGTGTCTTAGATGGGAGCATTTAAAGGATAAAATTAAATAAAGAATGAAGTACAATTTTAGAGAATTTCAAGGTAATTTAAATCAATTCTTTGCTAAAATAAAAAATGGTTCTTAGAATTTTAAAATCAAAACATTTGGTTTTGTTTTTCATTCTTAATATTGTTAATTTATTATTGTTATACTATCTACCAAATACTTCATTTCATTTATCTTTCTTCTAGTAATTTCCATTAAAATTTTAATTTTGTTTAATAAAAGT
>JAOTIZ010000007.1:22863934-22883881 GCA_027123425.1 Erythroxylum panamense | reverse complement strand
ACAACATTCAATAAACAGAAGATTCGGCCAGAAGATTGTGTGAGATCTATAAGAGAGAAGAGACGAGAAAAAAATATGAGCCGTTAGATTAAATGGACGAATGGGATGGATTGCGTGGTCGTCCATCCCGTTCGCTCTTAGTATATTTACTTACAGATAATACTATTCACTCCGTACAAGATAAGACTATTCACTACTCAAAAAAGGCTTGTTGGCTATTTAATGACAACTCATTTTTCCAGTGTTTCTCCTTTCACAATTTAGGACTCTAAACCAGATCAGCCTTGCGAGCTCTGAAAATGCCTATACCTATTCCAAGTCGGAGTCTTTTTATCGACGGAGTGTGGAGAGAGCCCGTGCTCAAGAAGCGGATTCCGATCATCAACCCCACTACCGAAGATATTATCGGTTTGTCTGTTCAATGCATTTCCATCTGAACTAGCTTCTGTTTGCTTTGTTTAACTTCGTTTGTGAGGGCTTGTTCCTGCAGTTTTCCTTTTTTGGGTCGTGGGTTGGCTTCAGTTTTTGCTGTGTTATATGAATTTGTCTTGTTGTTGGAGTCCAAGAGTAGGGGAATTTGATTGTGTTGAGCTGGTGGAACTGGGTTCAGGTGATATTCCCGCAGCTACGAAAGAAGATGTGGAGATTGCAGTGGAAGCGGCTCGTAGAGCATTTTACCGGAACAAAGGCAAAGATTGGGCCTTTGCTTCTGGTGCTTATCGTGCCAAGTACTTGCGTGCTATTGCCGCTAAGGTAATGCTGGATTTGGTCTTTAGGAGTTTGTCTTGTTTCGCTTCCCAAACTGTTTTACCGAAAAATTTCCATCTCTTTTTCTCAGACTGATGATTTTCTGCTTGGTTCAGCTTGTTTAAGTCTTTCTTCAAACTGTTAATTTACATTGTTGATAGCAGTCTAGAGTCTATATCTTTTACTTGTTTAGCTGTTCGTGAGATAATCGAGGGCTTTATGTAATGTGATTGAAGTTTTGGGATGGTACAGTTAGAAAGGGTATTGATCTTTAAGAACTGCATCCTTGTTCCAATCACTTTTTGCACAATCTACATGCTGATATTAAGTCTCAACAAAGAAATACAATTATGGAAATCCATCCATCATTTTTGCTATTGGCTTTTGAAGCTCTGTTTTTCTTTTTCCTTCCTGTCTCTCGTGTGAGCTCGTAAAAGCTTGTTACTTCTCTGTTCTTTTTGTATTCATTAAACTTTTGTGTATTACTGCTTGCTTGCAGGTAGCAGAGAAGAAAATTGAATTGGCAAAACTTGAAATTGTTGACTGTGGAAAGCCATATATTGAAGCAGTTGCAGACATAGTAAGCCTTTGACATTGGATAATCTTTGCAATTTTCAACTTGTGCATAGTCTTACATATATTTTTATTTCCAGGAAGATGTTTCTGTATGTTTCGAGTTCTATGCGGACCTTGCCGAAAAGTTAGATGCAAAGGAAAAGACTCCAGTTTCTCTTCCCTATCCAGGATTTAAAAGCTATGTTCTTAAAGAACCTCTTGGTGTTGTTGGGCTGATTACTCCATGGTAATTGCTGATAGTCTTTGTTAAGTGTTTGGATCTTGTTGCCTTGCTTTTGATTTTCCTTGCTCCATTGTGTTTATTTCCTCTTTTTTGCCATGAATAATCCTCAACTTCCTACTTTCTTTATGCTATTTCCTGAGTATGTGAAAAATTCAACTTGTTGGTTGATTTATTTTGTTATTATTTCAAGTTGGTAAACATATTGTTTAGGAGTTAATTTTGGAGTGACAATGTTGATCTGTTATTTTGCTTACAACTGTGGTGTATTGGTAATGATTTTTCCTATAATGATTTTGACTATTTGTTACTGACAAGAAGTTTAACATTTGTAACACAAAAATTTACTCCCTTTATCTGATTCAAGGAATTACCCTCTTTTGATGGCCACATGGAAAGTTGCTCCAGCTCTGGCTGCAGGGTGCACTGCAATACTGAAACCATCTGAACTGGCATCTGTGTATGTCTTCAATCATGTGACACTCGCCTCCCTTCAACTTCAATGAATTATGTTCTGTATTGGCTAAACTATTTTTCATTACAGGACTTGCTTAGAGCTGGCTGAAGTCTGTAGGGAGGTCGGTCTTCCCCCCGGCGTCCTTAATATTCTAACTGGATTGGGCACTGAAGCAGGTGCTCCATTGGTATCTCATCCAAATGTTGATAAGGTCCATTCTTCTCTATCTTGTTCTTTTATTGGTTTTTTAGTGGCTTGTTGTCATCTGTTTTTCAATACAGTTCCATGTTGCAATTCTAATATGTTCATTCTCGACAGATTGCATTTACTGGAAGTGCAGCTACAGGTACCAAGATAATGGCGAGTGCAGCTCAGTTGATCAAGGTGTGTCAGATATCTTTGCTTATAATTATTTTCTTTTTAAATTTAGTCTCATCATTATTGTTTGGCAGCCTGTTTCTATGGAGCTTGGGGGGAAAAGCCCACTTATTGTGTTTGAGGATGTTGATATTGATAAAGGTTAGTTCGTTCTGAAGTATATGTTTCACTTTTGAAGTGCAATTGACCATGGTTGCCTGATTTTCCTTTTCATCATCAGTTATACATGAGAACCTTCTAGCATTTGAAATTTTGTTGCTTGAGGGATGCAAGCATATTATTTGTTTACCATTGTTGCTTGTGCTAATATATGTAATTGAATGACTCAAACAGCTGTTGAGTGGGCCATGTTTGGATGCTTTTGGACAAATGGCCAGATATGCAGTGCAACCTCTCGTCTCCTTCTGCATGTAATTGCAATCCATAAATACTGCTTCTCCTTTCTTCATCTTGATCGCCTATCTGTTGACCCACCCTCTTTTCCTCTCTGTTTGTGGCAGCTTATACTTCTCTGTTTCTTTAGTTTCAGCATTGCCTTGGTAGCTGACATACACTTCAGTAACTTTAAACTGACTGAAGAACGTTCAACTTCATAGCTATTATTACAAATTTTTATCTCTGTGGAGCTTTATTTTACTTTTACATCAGTAAATTGGTTGGAAGATGGACAGTTAATTCTATTGGAAAATGAACAATAAGGTGACATGTCGAGGATTATTTTTTAGCACATATACTGTGATTGCTACATGATGAGGCAGCAAGTGATTATGCAGTTAAACATGCACCCTTTTATCTGTTGAAACTTGAAACTTCAAATGCTGGATTTTGAATTTGGCTCTTTTTAAAATGCTTGCACATAAAGTTAATGTTTTTCCTTCTGGAAACACAATATTATTTCTGAATTGTTTCAAATAGCAATAGTAGCAGTTGATTGCTGGATGCATATTATAGGATTTAGATGAAAGAAAAGAAACCAAGTAAAAGTTAGGAACTGCTATGAGCTCTATACTGCAACACATCTAACTACTATGAAAGTAGTATTTGGTTTGAGAACTTAGAATTATGATCAACTTTCATTGTCAGGAAAGCATCGCATCAGAATTTATAGATAGGCTGGTGCAGTGGACCAAAAACATCAAAATTTCAGATCCCTTGGAAGAGGATTGCAAGCTCGGCCCACTTGTTTCTAGATCTCAGGTAAAAGTTTGTGACAATTTTGCATCTTCCTTCTGTGTCGATGGTTTATCTCTTGGTGTCCTTTTCTTTTCTTTTTTGGAAAAGCTGAGTTGTGAATGGTTGGGAAATGCTTGTTATTTCAAATATAGTCCTTGATTTGGTTGTTAATGTAATAATTTGGAATTCATAATGTATTTACCAAACTTAACTTGTCCAGAAGACGTAAATATGTAATGTTAGTAATTTACTACATTGATGCAGTATGAGAAAGTACAGAAATTTATTTCAACTGCAAAGAGTGAAGGTGCAACCATATTATATGGGGGATCCCATCCAAAGGTATGTATAGTTCTTGCATCTCATTGATGTATTTCCCTTGTATGAAGTTTGACGGGAGACATTGAAATGACAAAAACAATCCTCAGCATTTGGGTAAGGGATACTATATTGAACCAACCATCATTACTGACGTAACTACATCCATGGAGATTTGGAGGGAGGAAGTTTTTGGACCTGTTCTATGTATCAAAACGTTTAGTACAGAAGATGAAGCCATTGATTTGGCAAATGATAGTCAGTAAGTTATCACTCTTATCTTGACAACTGGTGATGCTTGTAATTAGAATATTTAATGTGGATGCATGCCATCTATTGCTTCTCTGCCAGATATTTTCCTTGTTTGTCTTGATTGTTTTCTTTTGATTTTACTCCTTAATGCTTGGCTAGTTATTTTTTGCTAAAGTGGATCGCAGCCATTTAAATAATAACGATAAATACCTAGAACAATTAGTTTAGAACCTAACCATTACATATTGAAGGATAGATTTGTTGTCTTCGAACTTCTTTGTTTCAGCATTTTCTTTACATGCTTTAATCCATGTTGCTTTTATTTCCTTTGGAGATTCATTCTTACAGTCTATTCATGTTCCGCAGATATGGCTTAGGTGCTGCTGTGATATCAAATGATGTCGAAAGGTGTGAGCGTGTGACCAAGGTCAGGCTTTAAGTAGTAATTGTCACATGGTTGTAATTATGTCATTATGGTTGATAGAGGTTAATTTTTGAGTTGATATTTGTCCCTTTTTCCCTTTATACAGGCTTTTAGGTCAGGTATTGTGTGGGTCAATTGCTCGCAGCCATGCTTCTGTCATGCTCCATGGGGAGGCATCAAACGTAGCGGTTTTGGGCGCGAGTTAGGAGAATGGTAAGGACCTAATCACTTACTCAGGTTCTATTTTTTTAAATTAATATTCAGGTCCTTGTGAGCATCCATTATAAAATCGAAGGTAAATTCTGCTTTGAGTGTGAAATATAAGACTGAGGATACATTTTCATTTGGAGCTTTCTTCTAAAAATGGCCGACTTCTGTGAGCTTGAAAAGCAATTCTAATTCTAAATCCTTCTCTCCTTTCTCCTCTTTTTCCTTGAAATAGGGGACTTGAAAGTTACTTCAACGTGAAGCAGGTCACTCAGTATACATCGGATGATCGATGGAATTGGTATCAGTCTCCTGCAAAGCTGTAAGAGCCTTTTCTGAACTATGGTGTGTACCCAGAACAATGGAAATAAAGTGTTTAAACACAGTTGAAATTGGAGTATTATAGGAACAAACACTTGGGTTGTTTCCTTTCCAGTCTGGCTTATGTTCTTAAAAGGTGGGATCATGTTCGTATTTTTTTGCATGGGATTTCTCTAGCTTGAAATAGAGCTGAAGGTGCTTTGCATGGAGTAAAACGTGCGACTTACCAGTTTAATGCCTGGCCCGAGGGAAACCGTTAAAACCATAGCACTAAGCTCCTGATAAGCTCACAACTTTGTCACATTTCTCGCCCAAGAAAAGGGACAAAACCTTACTCGTTTCTCACAGGGTTTCCTCACACGACGTCAGTTGAATCACAATGGTTATTATTCATTCAACAGTCGAAGATCCATCCAACCCGAAACAGACATGTCGGGAAGCGATCTTTCCAAGTTCATAGATCATTTTACTCCCACAATGTGCTCGTTTCCAACCAAATGGTAAAAACGAAATGTAAAACTTCTTCAAACATTGAGAAGCTGGGGCATGATTTGCGTAGGACGTTTCAGAAAGTTCCACAACGGAATGCCGGTGGTGAACATTTACCAAGCAGGATAGTTGGCAAGCTAGGTGCTGCTGCGAGCTAGATGCTGATACGCAGCAGCAGCACCTAGCTAGATAGCTATTATCCTGCTATGAACAAGAAGTTTAATTTTACAGTTAGGAAGACCGAGAAGGCGATTCTATATATTCATTTATTTGATTTTTTCAAAATTTTTCCTTTTATATAGTGTTTTTTATGTTCCCAATACAAAATTTTAATTGATCCAAGGAAGGGTTGGTGTTGGAGTCTTGAGCTCGTCACATGACCTAGTTAGCTCTGTCTTCTTAAAAGATCGCTTCACTTTTTTTTGGGTTCTTAAGAAACAATTAGAGATGACGATTACACACACAGCTTTCTTTCTTTTTTTTTAGGGGTATAAAGGAGAAAGGAGTACATCGGTTACAAAATAAGTACGAGAAAACAGATCTTGACATATCCTCTAAAAAAATACTATAGCATTTGATAGGTGTAAAATTAAAATAAGTGACACTAATATCGTATTGGCTTGCTTAGGTGACTAGTCAGTTCGCGCATCTGTTACTTTCTTGGTATACGTGTCGATAAATAACAGACCAGTTTTGATTGAATAGTTCTATGATAACTCATGACTATAAGGTTGCTCGTCTGAGATTAGGTGTCCGCATAAGAGAGGAGCTGGTGCATTCCCAACGAGTTCACTTCCAGTTTAATCCGACAGAAGTCTAACTTCCAAGCCAATGAAAGTCTGGTGTAGATGCCCTAAAGTTTCGCTAACAGTGTTGTGCACCAACCTATATTCTAAGTGAAACTTCCAAGTTAGTTGCCGCCATTATCTCAAATGAGGCCACCTACAATAGCCCCGAACTGGGTACGATACAAATGGCTTAAGTTGATCGCCGAGAATCACCCTAACATCTCTTCCTGTCGACAAAGAATGTTATGAACTCAAGTCTAGGCCATAACTAAAACTTGGATGTTTGTGACAGAAGTTGTTACAAGAGCATCCCATGTTATGATACACTTAACTTAGGTTGACGCCATTTCGAAAATGATATTTAATAAATTATAAATTTTATTAAAAAGGAAAAAGGGCAAAACAGACGCCCTCGCTTGGACAACGAGGAGAGGGGGCCATGAAGAGAGGTGACGGGTCCCAACACAGGTTCATCTGTAATTTGCCATTTTCTATACAAACGAAACAGAGACACAAAAACAGAGCAGTGTTTCTTTCCATTTCGATGCGTTTGGTGACTGACTCTCAATTCTCTTATCGATCGCGTTGCTTATCACTACCGAAGCGAGTGGTCTCTGTCTTCTCTCTTTGTACTATTACAACCACTCCTCTTTTTCACATCCATTTTGCCCCGTTATCCAACACTTCTTTTACCAACGAAACACACACAGAAAGACACTCTGTCTCTCTATCAACTAATCACGTACGGTTTGCAACTATTTGCCAACAAGTGCAAGATCTCTTAAAGCCTCGACAGCGAGTTCATGATGTCTTTGTGATCCAAGTCGTTTGAATGGTGGCATTGTGATTTAGCAATTTAGGTTGCTGTGTCTCCGTACTCTGGTATTTTAAGACTTGAATTGCGCTTTAAGCAAACAGGAGCTTTGAAGATTTTTGAGGATTTGGGGATCTGGGTTTTGGTTGATTGGAGATGGGTAGCTCGGAGGAAAAAGTTGTCGCCGTAATCATGGTCGGTGGACCCACCAAAGGTATGGACTTTGTTCCAAATACGACTCCAAACGTTGCGCTACACTTTGATTTCTGTCTGAAATTTCTCATTTTTTGATCCCCACTTCCTGATTTTCTATGTTCGTTCTCCCTTGGAACTGAAGAGTTAACATTCAAATGACCGGATTCTCACACCATCAGCCACTGATATTTCTCATGCAAATTGATGGTTTAATCGTTCAATCTTAATGCATATAGTGGGATCATGGATTCTTGACTTTCCAACCTGTTTATGTAATTGTCAAATTTTATCTGTTCTATAAGTTCGATGTGTATATCAACATGATTGCAGGTACAAGGTTCCGCCCCTTGTCATTGAATATCCCAAAGCCTCTTTTTCCGTTAGCCGGTCAACCAATGGTTCACCATCCTATATCAGCTTGTAAGCGGGTATTCAATCCCTTGTCACCTGTTTTGACTTGTTCTGATGCTGTGAGAATGTTATTAGCGTTAGTAATTTGCAGTTTGATTGAATGATTTTGGGTTGGCTATTTCAGATTCCAAACTTAGCCCAAATCTATCTTGTTGGTTTCTACGAGGAGCGTGAATTCACATTATATGTTTCCTCTATTTCCAATGAACTTAAAGTTCCTGTCAGGTAACTTAGTTGATAAATTTCTTGGTAATTAGCTATTTTGACGAAAAGTTGCGATCTTCTGCCAATCATCGTAAATTAATCTACAGGTATCTGAGGGAAGACAAGCCGCATGGGTCGGCTGGTGGGCTTTACAACTTCAGAGATCTCATCATGGAAGACAACCCGGTTTTGATACCATACTATCCTATGCTTATTGTTGCTTCTTTTTATAGCATACAGTGCTTCGGTTTGCTTCTTCTACTTCAGTTTTCAAGATGCATATGTTGTAAGATATTATGGGAATTATAAGCTTATTATGTGGAATGTTAATGTAATTTGGTTATCTTGTTGCAGTCTCATATCTTCTTACTGAATTGCGATGTGTGTTGCAGTTTTCCACTTCCAGAAATGCTTGGTAATAATTTTCTTTTTTTCAAATTTAATTCTCTCCAAGTTGACGTCTATCTTTCCATTTCCTTCGAATGTCAAATGTTTACTATGATCTATGTATAAACAATCTTAGTTATTGCCATATGGAGTCCATGGTTTAGTGGAATAGATGGGTTTTATGTTGGAAAATTTTCAGCTTTAATTTTTTCCGAGTAAAAGCCTTAGTTGTCTTATTTTTTTCTATGTTATCCACAGAGGCCCACAGAAGGTATGGTGGAATGGGAACTATCCTAGTAATCAAGGTTGGTTGATTCTGTATATAAAAATCTAGAAGTCTACACAGAGCACACTTTCCTTGTAATATTTGTCTACTTTTCACCTCCATCAAGCTTCTTCTGCATAGGTGTCTGCTGAGTCAGCCAGCCAATTTGGGGAGTTGGTAGCAGATCCAGCAACCAATGAATTGTTGCATTACACAGAGAAACCAGAAACTTTTGTGAGTTCAACATTTGACAAAATACCATGATATTATTATCATTTTAAATAGTTAATTTTGTACTTGATTTAACAGCAATCCAGTAATATAAGTATATGCATGTATTTACAGTCATATATAAGTATATATAAATCTATATGCATAGATAGTCACGTAGTCGCTGCTTTTTCTGCAGTGTAAAAAGATGACTTCTTCTTTTCGATAATTGGCAATTGTATCTTAGTGAAATTCACTTTCTTCTTTGTACATTGAGGAAGAAAAATGAGTTTACTTTATTGACAGTATCTACTATCCTGGCTTGATCTAGTTTCTTACTTCTTTAATGAGTCTTAACTCGTTGCAATGCAGGTCAGTGACCTTATAAATTGTGGTGTATACGTGTTCACACCAGAGATATTTACATCTATACAATGTGTTTCTTCTCAAAGGAAAGACAGAGGTAAGTGACATAAACTACAAAGCTTTATAACAGGATGCAGAGCCTTGACAAAACTTGGATGTTTGAGACATATGATTTTCTTTTATGTTGAACAACGACCTGGATATAAACAAATTTAGCCTCTTTTAATGAAATTTTAGTTTTTGATTTTCCAACTTGAAATTAGGCTTCGGCAGTGCATATTTGACATCTCATATTTTAATTATCAGTTACATCCATCCTCTCAATGCTTTTTGCAGCTAATTTGAAACGTGTTTCCAGCTTTGAAGCCCTCCAATCAGCTACAAGGTATGCCCATTCTTGTAGTTTTAAGTTTCTCCAACATTTTTTGTCCTAAAACTGGGGCAGCCTTTAAGTTGACTATATGATTTTAGCTTGTTGCTTTTCTTGAAATCAATGAACTGTAGCATCTGTTTATCCTGGCCATAGTTTGGGCATGAGAGATTTGAACCATGAATCTTCCCATCTGAATAGAGCTGTGGACTAATTTTATTTTAACATATTGTTTTACTCTATTTGATCTTTGATAATTTTGAGAACTATATCAATATCAAGAATTTATTTAATGCATTTTGCAAATACGCGATTGCCAGGAAAGAAGTGTAAGCCTTTAAAATCAAAGGCTGTTCACTTCTTTTTCTTATCTAACCCACATGGAAAAATGGGATAGTATCCACTAACAATTATGCCCTACTTTTCTAAGGACTAACTTTAGAAATAAAAGTTATTCTAGAGAATGGACCAAAGCTAAAGGCTATGCTCCTTTGACCAAAAGAATGTATGAGACATTTTAACTGTAATTTTGGATGGTTACAAATCTCGGTCTCAGCTACTGTCATGATACAAGCTTTTTAGCAGGACCATTCCAACAGATTTTGTAAGATTAGATCAGGATATCCTCTCACCCCTCGCTGGCAAAAAGCAGCTGTATACATATCAAACCATGGACTTCTGGGAACAAATTAAAACTCCTGGGTAAACCAAACCCTCTTGTCTGTTATACACTCTCAAGTGTATACATCATGTAACATTACCTTTATAAATACCTGCAGAATGTCCCTGAAATGTTCTGGTCTGTATCTTTCTCAATTTCGGTTCACATCCCCTGATCTCTTGGCTAGTGGTGATGGGTTAAAGAGTGCCACCATCATTGGTGATGTCTACATTCATCCATCGGCCAAAGTACATCTAACTGCTAAGGTAATTGTATGATTGGTTATTGGAGTCTACTTCTATAATTCCTCGACATTTGGTTATCATCACTAGGGAGGTTTTAAAGCTTTTTTTTCCAGTTTTAGGACATGAGAATGAAGTGTGAATGCATGTCTTCGCATCACCTTGCAAATGTTGGAATAATACTTGTATTTATTTGTTCTTTTGCTGCTTTGCATGCCAAAAATATAAAGCATGGTGTGGAAAATTTTGGGACTGCTTTCGTGTTTTCTGCTTGTCCATTTCCTTCATTTCTCACCTAAAGAGTAGTAATAGTGGTTTTCCTGTATGTTGTGGAACAGATTGGTCCCAATGTCTCCATATCTGCTAATGCTCGTATCGGACCAGGTGCAAGGCTCATAAGTTGTATCATCCTAGATGATGTTGAAGTCATGGTACAATATTGAACTAATGATTCAAGTGGAATGCTGGATTTCTAGTATTGTTGATTAATATTTGGTAATTTGTCAGGAAAATGCAGTTGTTATTCATGCAATAGTTGGGTGGAAGTCTTCAATTGGGAGATGGTCTCGAGTCCAGGCAAGATAACTGTTTTTCAGAACCTTTTATTTTGCTATGTACATATGCTTCCAGACATAATTGGTTTGACGGTGCATTGGTGCTGTTACACTATGCAAAAGACTTCTGTTTGGAAATTTTTCACCAAGGGAGATTGCTTTTCAATATATGGTTGACTGATGATATTTTGGCTGAAAATGACATGACTTTGTCCTTATGGGCTTTTTGTGCTCCTTTAGAGCTTGTTCTTCTCCGAAGTTGCCTGATAGAGTGCTATCTGATATTTTTCTTTTTCAACACTTTAATTATTGACTCAAATAAACTGGTGACAGGCTGGAGGAGATTACAATGCCAAACTTGGGATTACTATTCTGGGTACTTGTCTCTGTCTCTGGCTTTCCTTCCTTTGGCTTCTATGTTCTCCTTTTTTCTGCGGACAATCCCATCACTGCAATGCATCACTGTTCTTCTATTTAATGTAGGTGAAGCTGTGGCTGTTGAAGATGAGGTAGTGGTAGTGAACAGCATTGTCCTCCCAAACAAGACACTGAATGTTAGTGTTCAGGAGGAAATAATCTTATAATAAGTACGATGTTCCCTGTAACTATTATGCTGTTCATTAGTTTAGATCAGGAAAACGAATAGCTAAAACAAACAGTGCACTAACGTGTGCATTAAGAAATTTTGGCTTTTTGATACTTGAAATCCTTGGAAGGTTCATAAATTGTTTTAACTGCATTTTTTCTTTCATTTAATTTTTGTGTAACTTGTGTTGGAAAGCAAATTAGGTACATGCATGTTTGCCATCCCAACATGATACTGAAGAAGAAGGTTTCATAGCCATTCTTTATGTGGCTTAGGAATTGAGTGGTGAGCCTGAAGGAGTAAACAGTACTGAGTTGCCCAGATACACAAGATTAAATTATACAAGCTAATCAGTACATACGAATCTAGCAGATAACTCGCCTGCAGATCCTTCCTTGCTGGAATTTTTCCTGCATAGGAGAACAAGAGCTCTCAGCAAACAATAGGTACCCACAAGTTCCCGTCCAATTCTAAAATCTATACAAGAAAACTTGTTCTTTCCCAGTCCTTGATAGCCCCCCCACGGTTAGCTGCATTGCACACCGAGAAAATGTGCAGACCTTTAAACGTGTTTAAATCAATTGGCCGTCACAATTGCTATACTACAACATTGAACTAAGATATGGCATCAGGAGATGTGGATTGGTTTCCTCTCCGCAACTGCTGTGCACCATGACTTCCATGCTTCCATGTAATGGACGAAAAGATCTCTCAAGGCTGCAATTTTATAACATCAATATCTTCAAAACTTCGATCGTAAAATGCAATACTATGGTAAGATGCATCACTTTTCTTACATTGCCTAGCAACCAAGCAGCATATGAGATTGGGCTCAGAACCTAACGAACAAAAGATTGGTTGCCAAGCTAAACCCTACGGTGAAAGAGTTCTTGGAATACAAGGGCAATCAAAACATGAATGTGACTCCCGACTGGAAACAGTAGATGAACATGACAATATATAATAGCATCATTCCTTGTACATTCATTCATGAAATCAGACCACAGAACCTTCTCTAAGAAGCAAGGCCAACATCTGATTTGAAACAGCCAAAGAGAACCTAGTTCCTGAATATACCATAGCTTTAAGGGATTGGAAATTTTGTATGTTATAAAAGTAGCACATTTAATTGGATGCTAAAAGGTTTTGACTTTTGATATACCTTGGTTGAGATATTCAGGACGGCAAGTAGATGCTCGCCTCTCCCCGGTACTAACCCGGTTCACTTTATTTCCAGAGTCATCAACCTTAAGCACAGTAATAGGAGCAAATGGGCCATACTGGTAATTGCCTGAAGTACTTATGTCCATTGCTTTTATTTGGCTCCGCGTCTTTTGATTCAGGTTCTTGTACACTTTAGTTGAAGTTTCAACTTTGTTTCTTTTGAAACAAATATTTGCGACGTCAGTTCCAAATGTCCTCTTCCGTAAATTATTAGATGGTAAGACCCTCCTTGATTCGTTCTCTGATTTCCCTCTCAGCCCTAACCATCTGACTGCAGGTTTCCTAGTATCTGAAGTATAGGTCTGCACAACACAAAATAACTCTCAGAACTTGATACTACAGAGTGCTTAAGAGATAAAAGCTTAAATTTGTTGGGTTAGTGTTACTTTTGCGGCATGTGCTATGATGCATTACCTTTTCGATGAGTTTCACTGAAGATAACACGTTTGCAATGTCATATAGCCGTCTTGCTTTTCCTGCAAAATCACACGTTAGTCCAGAATGCCACATAAATGGTTTGCAACACAGCAAGAGCAAGATAGGGCAATTACTTCTCATTGTTGAAGAAGTCTGAGCATCACCAAGCAATACTTTTGCAGCATCTTGCAAGGATATCAAATCCACCTAAAACGAAATTTACTCGTATTTAGGTCACTGAACTGGTGAATCGTGGCTTGGACATTTTCGGAAAGAACTGATACCCTTCAATAATACTTACATCATAACAGAGAAAGAGCCTGACAAAATTCTGAGTTAGATGTCTCAAAGATTTTTCTTTTCTGCCATCTGTAGAGGAAAAACAAATTTGGTCAGGGAACTTGAGAAAAGAAAAAAACCAATGAAAGCCCCATTTCTTTAAAGCGGGCATTTTATCCAAGATTTAGAACTCAATAAATGAAAATAGTTCAAAATTTTTGAGACGAAAGATTACAAACTCTAGTGGTTACTGAGTTACTGACTTGTTTGGTCATCTATTACAATAGTTTCATAAATCAACAAGCAAGTGTATAAAAACTACCAAATCTTGATGCTGCTGCTAATTTACTATTGCCATTAGGAATTGAACTCTTGTTCTGGCTTCCACTGTTTGGATTAGAATCACTATCACCTTCATCGTCGTTATTTTCCTCTTTGTCATCAGAAACCTAAAATGTGGAAAAGAAAACAATATTATGAATTGAGTTCACGGTGAAAAACGATGCAATTTGTGGACTTGTTTTGCTTACTTACTTTTGCAGAAATTTTATCGTGCTTCTTGAAGTCGATTAATTTTTTTCTCCGGCTTTCTTCCTGAGAGATCATTAATAACTCAGAATTCTGAGCAAAAACCTACTTCATCAATACTTGAACAAGAATCACATGATTCATAAACCTCATATTTGTCTTACCTTTAATTCTTTCAGTGCCTTAGGTATGCCTCCATACCCTTTCCATGTGTACTGATTCTTAGCCTTTCTAGCAAGAACCTAAGGAATAACAAATACCCAACAGAAGCAAATCTAGTAAGAAAGTACCACGTACCCTCTAAGTCAATACAAATGGATCAAGGATCTCACTCCAACAGTTTCCAGAACATTCACAATATCATAAATTCTCCTCCTCTCAACACCTGAAATTCCCACCAGAACACATTACTCTCAACTCCAAATAAAACAACAAAAAACATCTAATATAGAATTGGAAGATTCGTTAAAGAGGCGAAGATAATGACCTAATTTTGAAGAAGCCTCGTCAATTCCGATCACTTCAGTCCCGTCTCGATTGTATAAGTTCAAGAAACTGGAAAACCAAGCAAACCCCATATTTTGAAAAAAATAAAACACAATAATTAGAAGATGGAAAAACCAAGAAAGTTAACTACTTGGTGGACAAGAGGCAAAGAGACTTCTCCTTCCTGCAGTAAGCTTGGTGGCTACTAGAAGGTTCAGGAGCTTGACTGCCGCCAGAAAGCAGCATCTTTATGTTGTCCTTTTTCTTGAATCGAAAGATACACCAGAGCTCGTGATCAGATAGAGAGAGATTGAGAACAAACAAAGGTTGACAAATTGAAGAGCGTAGGATTTACTTGAAGTCACTTGTGATGCATATAGAGTGAGGGAAAGAGATGACCGTTAGTGTTTATTTTGAACTAGTTACCACGCGCCTTACTTGAGTATTTATTTACGGTGTTGCCCTTTCAGTTTCCCGTTGATTAAACAAATTAGCTTTAGATAGTAGAAGTGTAGAACTAACGATATTTTATAATCAATTTGATTACATGTTTTGCACTTTAACATCAATGCTAAAAGAAGCACTAATCCATTTTACCACATATAATTATTGATCATGTTCATGATGTTAGTTCATTAAAAGAAGTACGGGAGTGACTTGAGAGAGTCTTTTCAAAAAAGAATACAAAAAGGTCATAATTGTAGGAAAATGAATTGTGAATGCACACACAAGAAAGTATGTCTATATTTGAATATTTCTTATGCATTAAAAATATTTGTGAAAATTTTTTAGAATTATATAGGAATGAGAATATTAATGAAGTAATTAAGATTGATGCAATTTCTTATTCGAGGATTAAGAAAGGAGTACATTCGATTTATCACATCTATTTAAGGATGGGCAAATCAACATTCAGTTGGAGAATTATAAAATTTGCTTTCAAATTAAGACGCCTTAACAAAGTAAATAGAAAATAATTTTGGTGCAATTTCTATTCTTTTCTCAAAAGGGAAATATAATAAGAAAAACACATCAACAGGGAATAAGAATAATGATAAAACCAAATGTTGGAAAGAATCCTGATGGCAACTTATAAAACAACAATTCCATTAAGTGTGGCAAATGTGGTAAAATAGGGCATATCAGGAAAACTTGTAAAGTGAAACTTTCTAAAACAAAAATGGCAAGTGAAAAATAAGATAGAGATTAGCTAAAATGGGAGTAGTGCTTCACTGTAAAAGTTATTGCAAGAAATAAAATAGATTTTAAATTGACATCAAATCAAGCTCATGCTAACTATAATCATTACAAAGAGGAATGGAGATTATAGTTGCTTATATCATATAAGTGGCAATGATTCATTATTTTTAGAGATGTGTTAATATGATTGAAATCGAGTCATCATTACAGCTAACAAATTAACTTATCCGGTAATGAATGAAGGTTTTGTGAAGATCGGTTTTGATAATATAAATGCGAAGCTAAATTATACTTATCATGATCCAGGTTTGGAAAGGAATTTGGTTTCAATTTCTCAAATTACCAATTTTAGACAATATGCTTTGGTTGGCCCAAATTATATGTAGGTTCTTGATAATATGAGGAATGTTATAGCTAATGTTGTTCTTTCTGATAAGAAGAAAGGCTCTCTATTTGTAATATTAGTAGCAAAGGTTTACATGAAGAAAATAAGCCATATTGATATTGTAAAAATTTGGCACACTCGACTGGGACATTTAGGTTATTAAATGCTCCAGCAAATTTCTTCCAGGAGAATTGTTAGATGACTTACTAGCACTAAAGAGTGTATATGAAAATGCAATTTGTCGAGGCTGCCAATTTGACAAATCGCATTATCATCCCTTCAAAAGCTCATCCAACTACAAAGCAACTCCTTTGGAATTAGTTAAAACATATTTGATGGGATCATTATAAACAACAAGTTATAGTGGGTGCCAATATTTTATGATATTGGTGGATGACTATTCAAGATACACTTTGGTGTATTTTTTAAAGGAGAAAAATGAAACACTTTTTGAATTTCATTGAATTCAACAATTTTATTGAGAAAGACTTTTACCTGAAAGTAAAATGCTTAAGAAGCTACAATGATGGTGAATTCATGTCAGTTGAGTTCTTTCAATATTGTGACAAAAGTGACATTCAAAATGGGGTTCTAGAATAAAAGTAGACACATCTTACTTTAACAAGTCTTCAATGGATGGATGGATGATAAAAGCCTTCCTCGAGAGATTTGGGTAGAAGTGTTTTAAAGTGCATGTCATGTCATAAATTATTTACCTCCATGGCCAAGTACATACCAGTCCTCTTTCAAAATATTATATAATGTCAAGTCAAATGTAGACTACTTTCGAGGTTTTTGGTTTACTTTGTAAGGTTCATATTCTAAAATAGGACAAAACTTGATCCAAAGGCAAAGAAGTATGCTTTTATTGGCTGTGATCCTTGTAGGAATAAGTGGAGCTGTATAGATCCAGAAACAAAGAGGTTTGTCATTCCAAGAGGTGTGTTTGATGAGGTGTCATCTTATCATGAAGAAGTTGTTCATGATAGTGATCAAGGGAATTTTCAATTTTGATATGAAAACATGAAAGCTTTAAACAATGATGAATTTATAGCATCAAACACCTTAATTTTAGAAGGTGGGGAAAAGTAAGTTTAAAGGAGGTCTATAAGGGAGAAAAAATAGCCATAACACCTAAAAATTATGAGGTATAGATAAATCATTGCTCTATTGCTTCATGTTTCTTTATGGGATAAATAGATGAAGAAGAATCGATAATTTATAAAGAGGCTAAAGATTGACTAGAATGGGGAATTTGCTATGCAAAAAGAAATTAAAGCTTTAAATAAAAATTAGATCTAGGAGTTATTGTCAGAACCAAATAATTGTGAGCCTATTTCTTGCAAATAGGTTTACCATTTAAAAGAAAATCAGATGGGGTTGAAGATATGCAAAGCTTGGCTTGTTGCACATGGATTTTCACAAAGTTATGAGTTAGATTATGAGGAAATGTTTAGTCTAATTGCGAAAATGGTAACATTAAGAACAATATTTTCTCTTGCAACTTTAAAAAATTGGAAATTATGGCAATTTGATGTAAATAATGCATTTCTTTACGGATAACTAGGTCATGAAATATTTATGGAGTAGCCTAAAGGCTATGTTTCTAAGGAACATCCTCACCATGTCTACAAACTTAAGAAAGACATTGTATGATGTTAAATAAGCACCATGTGCTTGATATGGTAAAGTTCCTTAATACTTCATCTTTTATAGGATTAACGTTTTAGATGTAAATTCTAGTTTATTTATTAAACTCGAATCAAATATGCACTTGCTGGTGTTGTTGTATGTTGATAACATGATAAGCAATGAAGATAATGAAGCTGAAATTTCTAAGTGAAAAAATGCTTATCTGTTTGATTTGAGATGAAAAGTTTGGGAGAAGCTGGTTGTTTTCTTGATTTGGAAGTCAAAAAATCAAATGAGGGATATTTTGTCTCTTAACAAGGTTATGTAAAGAAGCTTTTGCAGCATTTTAGCATGGGGGAGTCAAAAGAAAAGGCAATTTTTGGTTTAAGTTTGTATTACGGTTGAAAATACATAAGAAAGGAAAGATTAAGGTTTTTATGAAAGACTAGAGAATAGCTAAATCGCATTGACAGCCACATCTCAAGTTGATGAAATATAAGGAAAGTTATCTCAAGTTGATGAAATATAAGGGAAGTTATTTTAGAAGGTTTCAAATAACTTGTTGGTAATTTAATTTATTTAAATGTCATAATACCTTAAATTGCTTATTCTATTTGTCTAGTCTCACAATTCATACAATGTTCAAGGAGTTCTTGCTTAGGTTATGTTTGATTGGAGGTAAGGTTTTTAATATGAAATGGAATAGAATAATTTATAATAGAATGAAATGTAAATGGATGTAATATTAGACAATTGTTGTTTGGGAGAGATAGAAGGGTTTATAATATAATATAGGAAAATATTGTTTGAAAGAATAGTTTACAATATAATACAGTGAAAAATTGTTTATCATTTTACATTTCATCCTAAACCCTCAAATGAGAGATTTCTCATTTTTACTATTTATGATGAAATGAGATGTAATATTATTATTTTACATTTCATCGTAAACTCTCAAAATGGGAGATTTCTCATTTTTACTATTTATGATGAAATGAGATGTAATATAAAATCATTCTTTTTCATCCCATTCTATTAATAAACCCTACTCAAATATAGCTTTAAATGCAACAAAGAGAATTCATGTTATTTAAAAAGGCTCTCTTGATTATAATCTTAAGTACAGAAGATGTGAAAGGTTTGTCTTAAGTGGATTTACCGATGCAGATTGACAAGAGATGCTAATAATGGAAATTCAACTTCAGGTTATTGTTCAGCACTAGTTCAACAATGATATCTTAGTGTGGCAAGAAGCATAGTCTGGTTACTTTATTTAGCACTGAAGTTGAATACATAGCAACTATCATAGTTGCACAAGAATGCATGTGGCTGAAGAATTTGATGAAAGACATGCTCTGCAAATTTGAAAATGTTGTATATATCAAATCTGATAATGAAAGTGTCATCATATTTGCTTATAATCCAATTTTTTTATGATCGAAAAACATATCGAGGTTCATCACAACTATAAAGGAGAGAAGGTATTAGCAAGAAATTGAGCTGAAAGGAATTTCTACAAATAACCAAGCTACAAACATATTCCCTAAGACATTAGAAGAGTCTAAGTATGAAGAGTTTAGAGTTGCATTTGGTGATGTTGACCATAAACATCATCATTCGATCCATAATATACTAAGCAACTCTTTTTTTGTTTTACACCTAACCAACAAGATGTCATATGTTAGGATCAAAATTAATTTCTAAATTACATTTATAATAAATTAAATTATATGTTTAGTATTATCATAAAATTAAATAAAATTATGAATTTAAATTACAATTTACCCTAAATTTTCCTAATTTTTATGACGTCACTTCTGACGTACAAGTATACAATTATACATTTTCAATATCAAGAAATTAGAAGAAATAGTACTTTGTCAATCGTTGGTTATGTACGAGTAGAGGTGAGCATTATTTGGGCCGACCCGATTATCCAGTTCAACCTGAATTAATTCGGGTAAGAAAATGTTAAATTTCGGGTAATTCGAGCTGATCGAGTATTACCCGAATTATTTTCAGACCGGGACGGGTAACTCCAAAAAAATTCAGACCGGCCCGATTACCCGAATTAGGTTTTAAAAAATTATGAACATACATTTCGTTATTTTTCTTATAGAATTAACAGATTAATTATGCTAGTTAATTGAAATATTTGGTTATATTATTAGTGAATTCAAC
>JAOTIZ010000007.1:22853356-22863834 GCA_027123425.1 Erythroxylum panamense | reverse complement strand
TGTTGAGATATGAAAATGTAATTCAAGTATTTAGTTATTTTGTGTAATTTTTGAAAGAGAACCAAACAAAATTTCGGATAATTCGAGCTTTACCCTAACAAAATTTCGGGTAATTCGGGCCAGATCTGAACAGTAAAAATTAGACCCGAATTACCCGAATGATCACCCCTGTACGAGGATGTTGATCGCTCTTCATAAAACGTTGTAGTGTCTAACTGATGAAACGCACGTGCAATAACAGGCTCCGCAAACGAACAACTTTTGGTTTGTTAATCATTCTTGTGACCAGACCAAATGAACTAACCCCCAAGCTCTGCCGAAATTCAAGTATCCGACGCCAAATCGGACAGTTCCGAACATTGTGAAGTCTCATCTGGACATTGTCTGTGTTTCCAAGTAATACACAACTATTATGTCCGATTCTGTTCTTCTTGATGTTCAACAATTACCAACCAATGGCATGTAATCTCAATGGTTCTTCATGGTAATGAATCTAATTAGCCATGGGAAAGGTTCCTGTTTTTCATCATATCTTCCTGGAAAAAGCAACTTGTTGAATCCAGGATTCTATTTACAAGTGTATATTCCCAAAGGTTCTGTGAATCAATTGAAGGATTAGTGTTCTTATTCTTCACAGAGTCTTTTGTACGCTTTACTTCAACTGGGATAAGAACACGATTTCTTTCTCATGAATAACTGGGACTAATCAGGCACTCACGGCACATGGAGCTTCCATTCCCCTAATTAGTACCATCTACGGCCCATGCTTGCCACAGCTTCCCGTAAGCGTGAAATTCATCCCACATTCAAGTTGGCAAAAGAGAATAAAACTAGAAGGTAATAAGATTTTCTGAGTTCTCCAGGAATGAAATCTTGTAAGCGAGACCAATTAACCCACCCAAAAAATTACTGCCCAATTCCAGTCGGTGAAGCAAGATTATTCAGAATAAAACCAGAAGTCGAGGAGATTTTCTTAACATTCACAAAACGGAAACTTGTTAGCAAGGCCAATTGATGGAACTGGCCTTGTAATCTCATCCTCTCAATAATGCATACATAAAGATCAAAGTTGGCACATGACCCTTTTTTATCAGACTCATCTCTCTGCTGTCCTTCGGCAGAAAATCAATATTGAAGATTGAAGCCGCAAAATGAAGAACTTGCTAAGACCACAAATTTCATCAAGTTCTGCACAAGCTCCCATGATCACTCATGAGAGCAAACTGATCACTAAAGTTGCATTGCCATTTGAATAAAGAAGAATCCAACACAATTCGGATATCCATGACAACTTCAATTTATATGTGCTTCATAATTTAAGACGTCTTGGAAGACGGCCACATCTACTCTGTAAGCTCAGAATTTCCTTTGCAAAACCTTGATTACCAGTCAAAAGAAGTCCGTCTAGAATCCGATTGAAAGTTAACCTTCGAGGCATAAATCCTCTATCAACCATCTCTAGTAGCAATTTCCCAGCCACCACCATATCATCTGGCTTTTTCCTCACAAACATTCCACTTATCAGAATATTGTAAGTATCTAAATTAGGCAAACAATCCCCACTGCCCATCTTCTGAAACAGATCATGTCCCCTTTCTATTTCTCCAGCATCACAAAAGTACCGAATCGCAATATTATATGTTTGTACATTTGGATCACACTCATCATCCTTCATTCTTTCCATTAATTCCATTGCCCTTTCCATTTGACCTGCATGAAACAATCCTCTAATCAACAAATTATAAGTTACTGAATTTGGCACATAACCCTTTTTCACCATCTCCTCAAAAACCGACATTGCATTCTCCACATTATCTTTCTTGCACAAAACCTGGATGAAAGCATTATAAGTAGCCACCGAAGGAAGCACACCATCCTCCACCATTCGATAGAAAACCTTTTGAGCCCTTTTGATCTCACCAACAACTCCAAATCCATGTATCACCGTAGTATAAGTAACAACATCAATCTCACACTTCCGCTTTTTCATTTCCAAAAAGAAATCCCAAGCTTCATTAATCTGACCAGCTCTAATGTATCCTTTAAGCATTGTATTGTAAGTTGTAATATTGGGACTCAATCCTCTTTCTACCATCTCTTTCAACACCTCTAATGCTTTAGGTGTCCTCTTGATCAAACACCAACCATTAGCAATTATATTATAACTAACGCAATCAACTTTAAACCTACCCCTAAGAGTCTTAAACAAGTTATAAGCCATCTCTACGCGGCCCGATTTGCACAACACATCAAGAATTGTATTAAATGAATGAAGATCTTGAAAACACCCATATTCACGCATATGTAAGAATACCTTAAAAGCTCTATGGGGTTTTCCCGCGGCAGCGTACCTCTCAGCGATGATTGCAAACGTTTTGGGGGAAGGTCCAATGCGTCTTGAGCGCATGCGAGAAACGAGTGCCCAGAGCGTACGATAATCTCGGAGACGCGCCGATATGTCGATGGCGAGGTCAAAGGAAGAGGCGTGGTGGGCATATAGAGGATGGTGAGAAAGTATGCGGAAGAATTGGAGAGCTTTTGGGCCGTGGTTCCACAGGCGTTTGAGAATTGTGTTAACGAGGTCCGGTGTCCATTCGATGGCGGTGGAGTGAAGAGTTTGGGATAAAGCTCGTGGGTCGGACGAGTTAAGGATGAGTTTATATAGACTGGCGGTTTGTGACGCTTCCGGCGAAGGAAGGGCGGTAAAGTTGCGGCCTTTAAGTGATAGAAGACGACGGAGATGAGAGCCGCTGCTCCGCCGCAATTGAACCATGCGTATCTCAAACGATTTAATCAGTGGAATTCATATGATATATGTTAGGAGTTGACGAAGATAGTGTTTCATTTGCCGCTAAGAAACGCAACACACAAGTGGTTTTGTTTTTTGATGCTTCAACTTTCAAATAATTAAGGTTGTCTGTCTTTGGGCTTAGGTACAATATGGGCTGTCTTGTTATAAGAAATCCATCTCAAGAGGTCTCGTCTTCTTCGAAAGCCTCGGCGCTCAGCGAGTAGCTCCTGAGAGGTTTCAAATTTTGATTTTGGAGTCGGAAAGTATATTTTCTGTACAAAAGGCAGAGCTGTTCATGTTCAGAGGAGACTGTAAGCCGCGGTAGAGTTGGGAATGAGTACGAAAGACAGTTGCAGAAGTGAGATTAGAGCTGCGATTCGCCAACTGAGCGATCGTTGTCTTTACTCTGCTGCCAAATGGTAACAGTTTCCACTCTAAAACCCTAAACCCTCTTGCGTATCTGCCCATTACCCACCTCTCTTGACAATTTTCTTTCTTTGATTTGTTTGATTTTGAAATCTATCTTCTTGATTTGAGCATCCAAAATTTGTGCTTAGTTTTAAGTACATGAATTCAGAGGTTGCACCGTAGACTATATCTGAACTAGATTGTTGATTTTTGTCAGCTTCGATCTCACGGATTCTCCTAAACTGTATTTCGCGTTATCCATCGTGTTTGATTTGCATTTAGACAATGAATTTCAGCTTTTAATAGCACAACGAGTAGTGGATTCCTTTTATAATCGTTTCTGATTTTTTAACTTCATTTTTAGATGGAATTTATAGATCAGTAAATAGGAGTTTCACCGTCTCCATGTATGCTTGCAGGGCGGCAGAGCAACTGGTAGGAATTGAGCAGGACCCTGCAAAGTATACTCCTTCAAATACTAGGTTCCAACGTGGAAGCTCAAGTATTCGCCGGAGGTTTCGCACAAATGAGATCACTTCCACACCTACTACCGGGGTGTCCTATGTTTCCACTCCATTGATGGAGGAAGATGAGGCGGTGGACAGTGACTTTTACCTTCTGGCTAAATCTTACTTTGACTGCCGAGAATATAGAAGGGCTGCTCATGTGCTTCGGGATCAAACGGGGAAGAAATCAGTCTTCTTGCGCTGTTATGCTCTTTATCTGGTGCGTATGTCTTGCACCCTGGTTTCTCTTGCATTGCTTTTGTAGCTGTGGTTGTAGAGCCTTGATGTGTTGAGATCAATGTTTAAGGCCGGTTGTTGCGTGAAATGTTTTCTATGGTCTAAGTGGGTTTATTGTCCAGATGGCAGAGTTGTTATCTGCTTGCAAATTGCATACTGTGAGTAAACATCCAATGATGGTTGGTAATCCAAATTAGAGTCAACTGGTTCCTTCTGTAAATTAAGCAAATATGATCTACAAGCTTATTGAATAAGTTCATCTCAATGTTTATGGTTGCTACTGAACAATTCCTTTGATTGCAAAAGTTAATTAATGCTTTTCATTGCATATTCTTGATTGATTGATCATCCTATGTCTGGATATTTGTGAAGTAGGTGCTGAAACTTAGTATCTTTTCCTTGAATATACTTTCTCACATTTTGCTGTTTGTTAATTTAGTCGTAGACCCCTCGTAGTATCTTTACTTTGATTCTCAAAATATCCCTATTTCTTTACCAAGGAAGGAGAGAAACCGAGATCAATTAAGTAAGATGATGTTGATGACATGCTCTTCTAGGACACGTTTTGATTGAGAAAATATCTGGTTCTACTCTTAAAAGTTGTACGGTTGAGATAGTGCCCTGCTTTAACTTTGCATCATTACAGATCTTGTCTGTTCACTGTTTCACCTTTTGCTATACTTTCAACTTTACAGTTTAGAAAAAAAAGGCTAGCAATTATTAAGAACCTGAAAAGCTTCTGTATCTCTGAATGTCACATCCAAATCACCCCCAAAGGAAGGAAACGTGACAAAAGGAGTAAAGGAATACCAAGTTTCTTGCATGAACAGATGTCTAACTTCAGTTGTTCTTAAAGTCTCAGTGTGTTAACTTCTAGATTGATTGTCATTGTGTAGTTCTGCGTCCAGAATAATTCATATGTGTTATGAAGTTTAACTGATAATGTGAAAATCAGTCTGTTTTCTTATCTTACCTTTGGTTGGAGAGAAGGCAGGAGAAAAGCGGAAAGAAGAAGAGATGATCGAACTGGAGGGGCCCTTAGGTAAGAGTGACGCAGTGAATCGTGAACTGGATTCTCTGGAAAGAGAGTTGTCAATTCTCCGCAAAAATGGTACCATTGACCCTTTCGGACTATACTTGTTTGGTATTGTGCTTAAAGAGAAAGGCAATCAAACCCTTGCTCGTACAGTTCTTGTGGAATCTGTGAATAGCTATCCCTGGAATTGGAATGCTTGGGCAGAGTTGTTGTCAATATGCACAACAATTGAGACCTTGAATAGTCTTAGTCTCAGTAATCACTGGATGAAAGACTTCTTTATTGCCAGTGCTTATCTAGAGCTCCGGATGCACAATGAATCCCTGGTAAAATATGAATCCTTACTTGGAACTTTCGCTTATAGTAACTATATACAAGCTCAAATTGCAAAAGCCAAGTACAGTCTAAGGGAATTTGAACAAGTTGAAGTTACATTTGAAGAACTTTTGAGGAATGACCCCTATCGAGTGGAAGACATGGATATGTATTCCAACGTGCTCTATTCAAAGGAGTGTTTCTCTGCTCTTAGTTCTCTTGCCCACAGGGTTTTTATGACAGATAAATACAGACCTGAATCTTGTTGCATTATTGGGAATTATTACAGTTTGAAGGGGCAGCATGAGAAGTCAGTTGTGTACTTCAGGAGGGCACTAAAGCTGAACAGGAATTATTTGTCTGCTTGGACGCTAATGGGTCACGAATATGTTGAGATGAAGAACACTCCAGCTGCTATTGATGCCTACCGACGGGCTGTGGCGATTAATCCTAATGACTATCGAGCTTGGTATGGACTAGGACAAGCTTATGAAATGATGTGCATGCCGGTCTATGCCCTTCATTATTTTAAGAAGTCTATATTTCTACAGCCAAATGATTACAGGTTATGGATTGCTATTGCCCAATGTTATGAAACGGAAGAAATTCACATGCTTGAGGAGGCAATTAAGTGTTATAGAAGAGCTGCAAATTGCAATGACAGAGAAGCAATAGCATTGCATCAATTAGCCAAGTTACATCGTGAACTGGGGCAATGTGAGGAGGCTGCATTTTACTACAAAAAGGACTTGGAGAAGATGGAAGTGGAAGAGAGGGAAGGTCCAAATGTGGTTGAAGCTCTGCTTTTCCTTGCCCAACATTGTAGAGCCCAAAAGAGCTATGAAGAAGCAGAGGTGTACTGTACTCGTCTTCTGGACTACACTGGTCCTGTGAGTTCTCTTATCTATTACTACTAACTTTCACTGGGTCAATAGGGAGATTAGCAATCTTTCCCAATTATCTTATTATACTTTTGCCCTCTCTGTCCATGGTTGCAGGAGAGAGAGACAGCAAAGAATATGCTTAGAGGAATGAGAATGGGTGAATCAACTTTTCCTTCTATGGATGTTGAGCACTTTCCTCCCTGATTTTGCCTTGAAGCTCCTCTTCCTAGGATTCTCCTGTAATAGTCTGCAACAGCCAGCGTACGTATCATGGTCTTCAATGTGGCAGGATGTTACTTGCTCACTACTCGTTGTTGAGAATAGAGATAAGTGTGATGAAATCAAGAAACTTCAGTTTTTGTTTTCCCAATTTCTTGTTGGACTAACACTCAGTTTAGTGTGTGCTCCTTCTTCCATTTTCGATTCACATACTTTGCTCATGTAGTCACAGATCAAATGTGTCCTAATCTTCTTTCAAGTCAATTGGGTAAAAACCGCTCCAATTGCAAACATTTAAATTAACATCTCAATCAACCAAGTCCAGTCCAAAGTAATCGGATGAATGTACGTTCCAAGGAACCAGTGCAGAGCACCCGTGTGTCTAGAAGATGATGTCGTGAGTTGTCACCTCAGGATCATGGATCTATTCTGGCAGTCAAGATCTCTCCCCAAATTCAGCAGCTGATCTTTTCTGAGCACCGGAGTAGAAAAGCAAATCCAATCACGGGAGATTTTGAAACAAATCCAACGTAGTATATTTGACTATATTCTTCAGTTAGCTGGCAAAATGAGTGTTTTCTGATAGTGGAAGTGCAAATCCTGTACAAATTCTGACCTTTCCTTTCTACTCGCCAATGGACGACGAGGAGGCTGAGGAGCTGGTGGTCCTAACCCTAGGGGTTGGTTAAACCGGCGGTGGCGCCGTTTCAAGGATTTGAACAGAGAGTTCCAGGTTTTTGACTATCTTCTTTAAAATTCTCTCTTGAAATCTTACTTGCATTGACCAACGTTAACCGAATTTTATTAATTTATTAAATAATTTATTATTAAAATAATTAATTAATATATTATTTTAAAATCCTAAAAATCTATCTTAAAACTCGAACTGAAATTTAATTTTTTAAAGTTAGAACTTAAATTAAATTAAATTTATCTTATTAATTTGTTACCTATGAAAATTAAAAATGATTTGAATTCAATTAAACTTCTGAAATTATATATCTAAAACAATAATGATCATTTAAAAAAAGCCCTAATGTTGAAGGTGCCATTGCTACGCAACTAGTCTCGACTGAGTTGACCGTTGGCTTTGGCTTTCTCATGTCTAATTATATTCTATTAAATTTTATTTATATATTTATGTGAGATTTATATAAGTACGTAGATAAAATATGATAGAAAGATTATAACCGAAACAGAAAATTTAAACCCATATTTTTGACGCTTATCTGCTTTAGATTATAGCAACCATTCAATCGGTCTTATAATATTGATTTGTCGGATTTTTTCACCTTAAAAAATAGAAATATCATCCGCTAAATTTTAAGTTTGACTCGATCTAATAATCTCTTATGAGATATGACTGAGCCTAAGAATCATAATAAGAATAACATTTCTCAATTAATGTGGTCTAATAATATTATGTATCTTCTTTAACCAAGGATTGTCTTAATGGTATTAAAGTCATGAGTGTTACGTACGAAATTGACGGGAGAAAGTATATGAATTGATTTTCTTCGTTCACACAAAAAATCTGAAAAAAATATTGTGGTGACTTTTGATATAATTAGTAAAAATAACAAACTAATAAAAAAATCTGAGTCTTATGAGCGGGCTCATAGTCATGGACAGTGATTTTAGGATTGAAAATTCAAGTTCAAGACTAGAAAGTATATGTGAAATGCTTGAAGCTGTTGGCAATGAACATTTGATCTATCTCCGGACAACCAGCTTTTCCTTCTATTCTAACTTGGTCCCAATATTACATTTTATCTTTTCACTGAGGCACTATACATTTATCAAAATTCAAAATTAGGTAAACAAAATAAGCAACAATTAACCTGATTTCTTTTTGTTACTAAGTACATGTTTGGATGGATTTTTGGGAGGTTAATAAGTACTTTTCTCTATCATAAAGATCTTTTTTTTTTTAAAATGAGTGTTTGTTGTAAAATAAAAAAACAATTCTTTAATAAATATGATTTTTTGGTAGCTAAAATATAACTTTTCAAGAAGCTCAAATTTGAAACTTCTTAAAAAAGCCTCTCAAATAATTTTTCGGTAGATTTTTCAGATTAATTAATGACTCTATTTTTTAATCCATTTATATGTTTTATACATAATTTCTACAATACCCACAAACTCATCTTCACGCTTATCTTACAAACACATCTTCTCTAATCTCTTGCGCAGTTGTTTTATTATGTATTTAACTATTTATTCAACTTGAATATTTATTTAGAGATTTACATAATATTATTTAATTTATATGTTTTAATATTTATTTTTAATATTAGTTTTTACTTATTTTATAATTTATATAAAATATTTAGTTAGATATATTTTTATTTATGTTTCATACGGTTTAAAATGATATAATAATTAATATGTTTTTCTTCTTGTATTGTTTAATATATTTTAAATAATATTTATATGCATAAATAATTTTTATTATAAAATGAATTAAAATTAAAATTAATTTTTATTTTTATTTTTATGTTGCCAAACAGTCTATTGTAAGAAGCTCTTTCAAAAAAGTTCTTTTTTAAATGATAATCAAACAGCCAACTGACTTCTTACAAAAATTCTTCTTAGAAAAGCTTTACTGAAAAAAAATCTACTAACAAAAGCTCTACTGATATAAGCTCATCCAAACAAGTACTAAAACATCGTCTAAGGTGTCTATTGCTCAAGACTTTGTGATCGATGTCATTTTATGTCCTCTTCATCTTTGGATAATATAGGTCCATCAACTTCGTTTTATGTTCGTGATATCTTTGGAGAATATAGGTCCACCAACTTTTATTTGGATAGACCTTGTCTAACATTGTATTGATGGCAACTACTCTAGTATTATCTGTAACAACATAAGCTTAAATTAACTAATAACAACCTATATTAGAGCAAATAAGACATTTTGATTTAATAGTAAATCATATAATATGTAAAAGTGTTTATTAAATAATTAATTTAAAATTTGGAAATTTAAACTATTTATAAAATTAAAATAATTTGAATAATTCAATTACATTAATCATAACTTTTATTAGTAATTAATATTAAATGATTATTAAAACAAACACTATAAGAAGATAGGCAAATTTCGACGGAAATTGCCGGCGAAAAAATAGGAAAATTATGTGATGGAGTGAAACGTCGGTGTGGCAACGGTCGGTATCATTTACCGACGGTAGGACAATGCGGTCGATATTAATATACCGACAGACCGTCAGTATAGGTGGCAGAAATATACCGATGGCTCTGTCGGTATATTTGGTAGGAATTATTCGACGGAATCATCGGTATAGTTGGATGGATCATACCGATGGAGTCGTCGGTAAATACAAGATTTTTAATTCTGACGGTTCCATTGATAAATTGCATATAAAAATTGCAGATGGCTTTATTTCCGTCAGTAATTTCAAGCTCCCCTTAATTGCTTAATCTAAAGGCGGAAGCTGTTAGCTCGTTGAATCCACCTTTAATTCTCTATAAATGTGTTGGTGAATGACAATTTTTTTAAAATTAGGTCATGAAATTTGATTTCAATTTGAACAATTATATATTATCGTTACATAAGTTTTGGAATTTTGAACCCATGGAGTTTGTTTATAAAGAAAGTTAAATGACTTTTGTAACTGATAATTAAAACATTACAGTTTACATAAATGAAAACCAAATTATCTATTGTCCTGGTGAGCTTGGCTGATGTGAGTATCTTTCCCTTGCTCTCATTTGGTCAAGGTCATTTTGGAGCTTATGGATTACCTCCGTCAATGTCTACATTGCGGACTCCAGCTGATTGATACGTCGCGTTGTCGGCTATGAACTAGATGCTGCTGTCGTGGACATAGTAGAGGAGTGGCAATAAAATGTGTTGGCACATGAGCCTAAGCCAAAGATCCTTCCCCGACCGTCCTTACCACCAATTGCATCAAAATATAGCTGGGTGTCATCAATAGGTTGTGCTTCCTGCGTCTGTTGCCCAATTGTTTTTTGTATTTTGTCCTATTAAGACACAATGCTTATATTGTAATTAGTAAGTGATAATTATTAAGATTGAATATTAAACTATGAAATTC
>JAOTIZ010000007.1:22829986-22840203 GCA_027123425.1 Erythroxylum panamense | reverse complement strand
TATTACATGCACACCTTCATCATTGGGACTCTGTCCCTCATGTTTTAATTCCTATTTTACGTTCTGAGCAATCTATGTGTGATATTCCTGATAGGGAAAGGCTAGTAGGAGCTGGGTGTACTGGGTAAGCCTGTTGGCTTGGGTTAGTTGTTAACCTTTCTCTGTAGGGCACCTTTATGTTTTTGATCAAAAAAAAAGTGTCCGACATCAAAACATAATAAGTGACCTATTGATTACTATGATAATCTCAGGTCAAAGGAAAAATATACATTTAAATCATTATAAGAATATCCCACTTGACAATTCATAGGTAATATTAACCATTGGTAATTCTTAGTTTGGTTAGTTCAATGATCATATCTTTATATGCATCATCTATATATGTAACTTAGTAAATGATACCTACTAATATCTATCCAATAGATACTATTACATATATATTGATCTAACGTGATCATTAAAGTTTTTATTTGATGATCCTATGATCAAGAACATTTTTAGATTAAATCTTAAAGACTTGATTCTTATTATCATAATCTCCATTATGATGACAAGTGTATAAATTTAATTAAGGACTTATCATATTAGAATAAAAAACAATAAACGTAATATGATAATAAAATCATTTGCCATATTATTAATCTAAATTAATAATAACAAAATTAAAATATTCAATCTATTACATAACGATTGGGTTATGGACATAATTCTAACAATTTAATTATTCTGTCGATTGTTTGGAGCTTGTTCTTCGTAACCATCCACAACATTGTTGATGCTCGAGGATTATGGTGTTTTGTGAACTTTCCTGTGCTAAGAGTACTTCCATATAAAGAATCTTCTGCACGTTGTATTTGTGAACTTTCCTGTGCTAAGAGTGCTTCCATATAAGTCTATCGTCCTCTTCATCTAAGTGAGTGATTTTTATTACCTGTTTGATGTGTTCTGGAGTGGGAAAGCTATCAAAAACCTGTTTGTTGGTGAGTGCATCAACAACTGAATCTGCATCACGTATCGCTGGTTTCTTAGTAGTAGCAAGACTATACTCTTTAGATTTCTAAAAGTTCCAAAAAATAAGAGCTGTTATTAATTTATATTAAGTTTGTGCACTAAAATTTTGATGAAATACAAAAGAAAAGGCCATAACACGCGGTTTTATTGATGTGAAGACAGAATATAGGATAACATACGCATAATTCCGTTGTGAATTGAATCCCAGTATATTCTTTTCCAAGACGTTGTTGCCATAAGTCAGCTGCTAAGTAACTTGAAAACTTCTTAGAAGCCATTATTATACTTCTAATTTTTGACTCTGATCTTAACGACTTTTAGCAGTAAAAGAAGATAACCGCAAATCCATATGTGATGATGTGTATAAGAACTTCAATTTGATGAAACCACGTTTGTACTATATAATGGGGACGGCAGAATAATCAAAATCAGGCAAATGGGCAAATTTTGTCACGTCAGGAGTCGAAAAACTTGGATGAGTCCTACGAAGTTTTCCAACGACAGCATTGGAACTGTCAGCTAATAACAAAACATAGAACATAGGGAGGAATTGGCTCAAAAGCGGCATCAGCGTAACAACAGGGACTGGAAAAAAACCTAGTCATTTTTGACTTCTCTCCCCAACTTGCGGGTTCACACCAGCTAGATGGTTCATTGTCAGACCTGGCTCTGTGCATTCATTATCCTGGTGTTTCTTTGTTCATGTGCTGCCCGTTCCTTCCCTTTTGTTGAAGAAGAACAACCTATACTGAAGAAGGATGAAACTTCCACTGAATTTGGTAATGTATCTGCAAGAGGGTCAAGGCGTTTAGCTGATGAGAATACTAGCTCTGCTGTTGAAAGTCAGGAAAAACCAATGCTACGAAGATCATCTTCGTCAAATCAGAAAATTGTCGGGGCAGTTGTTGCGACAGCTGCAATCACTCTGATCATAGCTGGAATCCTTTTCTTTCTGTACAGGAGATACATTAGAAACCAACTGAAAACGAGAACAGAAATCAGTTTTCAAGGGGAAGGTATTGTGATTACAGAAGGGTCGAGAAAAGTTGGTAAGAAGGTTAAAGGAGTGATTGTTAATGAAGATGGTCAAGAAGTTCTCTATATCAAAGATTCAGATGGAGGAAGACTCAAAACTGCTTTCGCAAAGTTGAAATCTAAGCATGGAAATGAAGAAGCCAAAAAACATGGCAATGAGAAAAAGGGAAAAGGAGTGGGTATGGAAGTAGCTGGACACGGAAAAGGTAAGGCTAGAAAGCAGAAGAATGTTGCAGATATATTTCCGCATGATTCTAGTCCTCGGTCACCATCAGTACAGCTAATGTGGTCACCATATCGTTCCCCTCCGCGGGAGCATCTGCCACAACCGGTGTTGCCGCCGCCACCACCACCACCACCTCCTCCTCAGCCACCACCACCACCTCCACCATCAATGGTTAAGAAGAAAGAATTTGCATCACAACTTTCACCAAAAATCTCAACTGCGATGGTGTCAGCACTAAAGCCTCCGCTGGCACCTAAAGGGAAAGCACCAAATAGCAAAGGCAGGGCAGAGGAGAGCACCAACGACATTACCATAGTCCCCACAAAGCTGAAGCCTTTGCACTGGGATAAAATTATGGCTAGTAATGCTGAACATTCTGTAGTCTGGGAAATAGTCAACCAGGGCTCTCTCAGGTTTGATTTTCTGCTTGGAAGTTTAATTTAATTTGTCAGATATTGCGGTATTCCTGTCACCTCGGATAGGACGAGTAGATATGCAATAATGTGGTTTTTATTCATTGTATGTGCAGATTTGATGACGAGGAAGCCATGGAAGCCTTGTTTAGATACACAACTGCAACTTTCAATCCTCTCCAAAAAGATGTAACCTCATCAAAGGCCAGTAGTCCTTTCCCTGCACTAACTGCAAAGCTTTTCATACTTGAGCCAAGGAGGTCTCAGAACACAGCTATTGTGATAAAATCTTTAGCGAGTTCTCGAAGAGACATTCTTGATGCCCTTGTTGATGGCCATGGATTGATGACTGAGGTTCTTGAAAAGCTTGCCAGAATCTCCCCAACAGAAGATGAAATGGTCAAGATAATCCAATACAATGGTGATCCGGATAAACTTGCAGATGCTGAATCTTTCCTATACTACATACTGAAGAACGTCCCTTCAGCATTCATTAGAGTCAATTCTATGCTCTTCAGATCAAACTATGATTCAGAAATTCACCAATTCAAAGAGTCGTTGGAAGCATTTCAACTGGGTTGCCAGGAGCTTAGAACTCGTGGGCTATTCTTAAAGCTTCTTGAGGCCATTCTCAAGGCTGGCAATAGAATGAATGCCGGAACATCCAGAGGTAATGCACAAGGTTTTGATCTTACTGCTCTTAGAAAACTTTCTGACATTAAAAGCACCGATGGAAAGATTACTCTACTCCACTTCGTTGTTGAACAAGTAGCTCGGTCGGAAGGTAGACGCCTTGCTCTGAATCCGAACCAAGTTCCTGACAAATTAGGAAGTCAAAGACCAGTTAACACCAATCTGAACTTAGAGTCCATGACAACCGAAGAAAGAAAGAAAGAGTACTTGCTGCTTGGATTGCCTATTTTGGAGAGATTGAAGGTTGATTTTGCCAATGTAAAGAAAGCAGCAAGCATAGAATATGACAGTTTCACCAGCACATTCTCCTCTCTATCGACCCGTCTTGAAGAAATTCAATTGCTCATCTCATCCTGCGCCAAGGATGAAGAGGCAGGTCAGTTTTTGGGTGAAATGAACGGATTTTTAGAGAAGTGTGGTTGTGAACTCAAGTTGATGAAAGAAGAGCAAGCAAAGGTTATGGAGTTTGTGAAGAGAACAACAGAATACTATCAAGCAGGACCTCCCAAGCACACTGGAGCATCCCCACTTCAACTGTTTATTATTGTTAAAGATTTCCTTGAAATGGTTGACAGAGTCCTGATAGACATCTCCAAGAAGCTGGAAAAGAAGGATTCAGCAACGAGTTTAGGATCGTCTCCCCAAGCAGTAAGGATTTCAGACAGATTTGCTGACTTCCGTCTACATTTACTGCTAGACAGATCTAGGTCAGCATCTTGTAGTGACTCAGATGATGATTTTTGAGTAGAGTTGATCAAATTGACCTTAAGAAATTTGTTAATATTGAGAAATACAATCACATTGAGTCTTTGTCAAATGGGTAGTAAGTTTACTGGGTTTTCTGGGATTTGGTGCTTATTTGTAAGTAAGCTTTCCTCGACATTGAAACAGAAAAGATGTAACCTCCACAAACAAATGGAGGATAAAGAAACTACCATGACCAGTGATACTGAGACTTCATTTATGAATTGAATCAAGAATATAATTCTCCATTTCTCCTTTATGTTCTGGTGGACAATGAAGGTTAGGTAGTGATCGGTGTCTCGATTTTCATGTAAACAAAGCAAGTCAAACAAGCAAAGGAGTTCTACTTCTCATCAAATTACGATGAATGGTACAAATTGGAAACACCTGAATTAATGAGCTTAGACTCAACTCAGTGAATGACGTACGTACTTCACTTGAAGCTGCCATGACTCCTTGCCATTCCGCGCTAAGCATCACTTTGTTACGTATTTAATGAAAACCTAAAATTTCAGAACATTGACTAAGATGTAAAGAAGAAGATGGGACTTGTGACAGAAAAAGAAACAGGAAACAGTTAATTTGTAACTCCCGTTATCTGTTACAGCTGGTTTTTGAAAGAAACTGAAGCTGAGACTTTGAAGTGATAAATTGGTAAACTAAACAAATAGAGTAGAAATTTGTAGTATATTATTTACTGTAAGTGTATAAGTTTATATACAACTATACAGAGACAATTAAGAAATAAAAAATCAATCTAAATTGATTGTGTGATTTGTGATGCTTGAATTTGGAGCTAAAAATCTGTTACCATGTGGTAGATGTGTTGAATTTCATCACTCCTTCTCAAGTTAGAGTGTGAATGTTATGAACATTTAGCTTGTCGAGTATTAGATGGAATGTTTCTTTACCAAGGGCTTTATTAAATATGTCCTCTAGTTGATTTGTTAAAGATTTGTACTTGGTTTGAAGAATACCAATTTATATGTTCTCTCGAACAAGAAGACAATCCAATTCAGTGTGCTTTGTTCGCACGTAAAACACTAGATAGCTGCAATCTAAAGCACAACTTGGTTATCATAGTATAGGGTTAATGGTTGGAGATGATGAATGCCAAGGTCTTGTAACAGATACAACAACCATTGTAATTCATAAGAGGTCAAGGCCATTGCTCGGTATTTTGCTTTAGCTGAAGAGCAAGAAGTAGTGGTTTGTTTCTTTATTTTCCATGATATTGGTGACTTTCCGAGAAAAACACAATAACTAGTGATGGATCTCTTCGTCATTGAACAACTTGCCCAATCAGAATCGCAATAGGTAATCAAATGTAAAGGAATGGAAGAAGAGTAATATGCCTCGGCTAGGAGTACTACTGTGTTAGCGGAAGCGGATCGAAAGCAACAACACACAAAAAATTATAGCGAGCAATAAAATAAAAGGAAAGAGACACGATATTTAGAGTGTTTCGACAAACTCTAGGCCTACGTCCACTGTAGAGAGATTTTACTATTTATTTAGTGGAGAATACACAGGACAAGAATATCGCTCAGATCCCAAAACCCCAATACACCCAAATCTCACAATCTCACAATAAGGAAAAACACAACAAGCCAATTGGTGTATATGTCTCTTGGTTTGGCTAAAATTCTCTTCTACTCCCTCTATGGCTGTTGCATATCATATATATCCAAGGAATTTGACAACATATATTGGTAGGTCAATTGATCCAAATTCAATTTGGATATTAACTAAACAAGGCCCAAGTCCAAATCATAGTCCAAGTCCATTAAATTCATGCCATATTTCAACAATCTCCACCTTGGCTTGAATTTACCAAACCACTTGAGCAAGAACATCTCTCTTCGGTACCAAACCTAGTACCATAAATTTGCACTCCCATTTTGGGTAGAAGTGCACCACCACCACAGAAAAATCAACAAGAGACAAAATAGATCAAGTCCAAGCAATGCTTGAACTTGTCTGTAGGAATTGGCTTCGTCAATATATCTGATGCATTTTTCTTAGTATGAATCTTTGACAAAAAAATTTCCCCTGAACCAATCCATTCACGTATCATGTGATACTTGACATTAATATGCTTAGTTCGACATGATACACATGATTCTTCGCCAAGTGAATCGTACTCTGACTATCACAATGCAAACAGATACTGCCTTGTTTAAAGCCAATTTCCCCAACCAAGCCTTTCAACCATAAGGCTTCTTTAGCTGCCTCTGTTACTACCATATATTTTGCCTCAGTCGTAGATAATGATGTTGTAGATTGTAATACTGACTTTCAACAAATAAGGCCTCTACCAAAAGTGAAAACGAATTCGGTCGTAGACCGTCGACTATCAAAATCCCCGGCATAGTCTGCATCAACATAACCAACAACATTACCCAATGAACCATTCTGATTAAACATGATACCATAATCAATCGTTCCTGCAAGATACCGAAAAATCTACTTCACAGCATTCCAATGCACTTTTCCTGGATTCCCCATATATCTGCTAACAACACTGCCTACATGTGAAATGTCTGGTCTGGTGTAAATCATTGCATACATAAGACTTCCCATTGCATTAGCATATCACAAACTCCACCTCATCCTCATTATTAGGACACAACTATGAAGATAACCGAAAATGAGTTGCAAACGATGTACTTACAAGTTTAGCTTTGTGCATACTAAACCTCTCCAACACCTTCTTCACATACTTTTTCTGGTTCACAAACAATTTCCCTGCTTGCCTGTCCTTGTGGATCTCCATGCCAAAGATCTTTTTTGTAGCACCAAGATCTTTCATATCAAACTCGTTACTCAACATTGTCTTCAAATTCAAAATTTTAGACTTGCTATTTGCAGCAATAAGCATATCATCAACATACAATGTCAAGAACACATAAGATCCATCATCAAGCAATCTGAAATAAACACAACAATCATACTCACAGCGAGTGTAACCATGGGAAACCATAAAAGTGTCAAACCACCTGTACCATTGCCGAGGTGATTATTTCAGACCATAAAGAGACTTCTTTAATCTACATACATAATCCTATTTACCAGATTCAACAAACCCTTCAGGTTGCTGCATGTAAATCTGTTCTTCCAAATCTCCATGTAAGAAATCAGTCTTTACATCAAGCTGTTCTAACTCCAGATTTTACATTGCAACAATACTCAAAATTAATCTGATAGAAGTATGCTTGACCACTGGTGAAAAAATCTCATTGAAGTCGATGCCTTCTCTTTGAGAGTAACCTTTCGCAACTAACCTTGTCTTGTATTTTTCACCCTCTGTCTCTGAAACTGCTTCTTTCTTCCTGTAGACCCATTTGCAACCTATAGCCTTCTGTCCCTTAGGCAATTTAACTAATTCCTAAGTTTCATTCTTCCGAGGTGATTCCATCTCTTCTGACATAGCCGCCATCCATCTTTGCTTGTCATCATCATGAATGGCCTCCTTGAAGGTAGATGGATCTCCAGTACCTGCCACCAATGCAAAAGAAACCATATCTTCGAAGCCATATCTCACAGGAGCTTTGTGAGTATGCTTCTTTCTGCCTGGGGCAATACTATACTGCTGCTCTAGCTATTGCTCTAAGTTTACTATTACCTCTTGATCATTGTTATTTTCTGACTGAATATTATCCTCACCAAACTCCATCTGGATAGGTTGCTTTTTCTTTAAACATGTTGCAGACAGTTCTGAATCATCATCTTTCAACATAACAGCTTCATCAAATTTCACATCACAGCTGACAACCTTTTTCTTTGCAGCTGGATCCCATAACCGGTAGCCTTTGACTCCTTTCTGATAACCAAGCAATATGTACTTCCTTGATTTTGTTTCCAATTTTGACCGCTCCTGACTCTGCACATGAACATAAGCAGGACAACCAAATATTTTTAGAATAGAATAATCCACTAGTTTACCTATCCAAACCTCTTTAGGAATTTTATAGTCAATGGCAGACAAAGGAGAATGATTAATGATGAAGCAAGCAGTGTTAACTGCCTCAGCCCAGAAACTTTCAGAAAGTTTCACATTTAGTCTTATGCATCTGACTCTCTCTGCTAGCGTTCTGTTCATCCTCTCAGCAACCACATTCTGTTGTGGAGTCCCTTTAACTGTGAAATGCCTCGTAATGCCTTCATTCTTGCAAAACTCCTCAAATTTGGAATCTGTGAATTCTTTGCCATTATCAGTGTGCAGATACTTCACCTTCCTGTTTTTCTAATTTTCAACCCGTGCTTTCCATTGTTTGAAAATCCCAAATACCTCAGACTTGTGCTTCATGAAGTAAACCCAAACCTTTATGAAGTAATCATCAATAAAGGTAACAAAGTAACAAGCACCACCATGTGATGCCACTGAAATAGGCCCACAAACAACTGAATGTACATAATCAAGAACACCTTTAGTAGTATAAGATGCTTCTTTAAAGCTAACTCTACATTGCTTCCCATACACACAATATTTGCAAAAGTCTAACTTACATGATTCCATCCCTTAAGCAAACCACGCTTATAGAGTTCCAGCATACTGCGCTCGCCTAAATGACCAAGTCGCTTATGTCATAATTCAAAGTCATCATTATTAGACTCTGCAGAAGCAGAGGCTACAACTCCACCTACAACTGTGTTCCCAATTATCTTGTACAAATTAGTAGGCCTTTGAATTTTCTGAGCTTTCATCACAACTAAAGAACTTTTAGTTAATTTTAGAATTCCGTTTTTACCTAAAATCCCATATCCCAAAGCATCAAGAGCACCCAAAGAAACTAAGTTTTTCTTTAGTTCAGGAACATACCTAACATTAGTAAAAGTCCTAACAACACCATAAAACATCTTAACCTTAATGGTACCTATTCCTTTAATATCAACAGAATAATCATCTCCTAAAACAATAGTACCTTGGTTAGATGTATAAGTATCAAACCAGTTTCCATTTGGAGTAACATGATATGAGCATCCGGAGTCTAAAATCTAGTCGTTCAAAAAATTGTTACCTATGGAAGCAGCAAGAATATCACCATCACAACTATCTGTAGCTGAAGTCGGCAACAAACCATCATCAATGCCATCATCAGATTGTTCTGCTACAACATTTGCTAAATCAATGGGCTTTTTGTTCTTTCTATCTTCTAAGTCCCTTTTTAGCTCCTTGCAGTGCTTTCTGATATGACCAGTCTTGTGACAATAGTGACATTCAACATCCTTATCCTTTAAGGAACGAGACTTTGGCCTATCTCTGTTATTCTGCTTCCTTCGGGATTGACTTCTACCACGCTATGATTCTGACTTTGGCTTTGAATCAGCTCTAGCCACCAAACTCACTCCCTGAACATTGGTACATGTCTTCAGATTGTCCGTATCTAATAAAGCAGTCATCACCTCATCTACCGTTAAGGTAGTTTTCCCTATTAACATAGAAGTTACTAGGGATTCATAGGACGGTGGGAGTGATGCCAATAAGATGAGAGCTTTGTCTTCCTCCTCAATTTTCACATTAACAGTAAGTAACTCTACAATTGTCTTACTAAACATATTGAGATGGATTCTTATATCTGAACCCTCTACCATCTTCAATTGATATAACTGCTTTTTGAGATACAGTCTATTCGTTAAAGACTTCGACATATAAAGCATCTCTAATTTCTTCCACAAGACCGATGGAGAAGTTTCATTCATCACACCGTATTTCACTTCTGCAGTTAAATTCAGCCGGATCGTACTACAAGCCTTCATCTGCTTATCCTCCCAATCCTCTTCGGATATATTTTCGGGCTTTTTCACTTTCTCATCTAAGGTCCGAAACAAACCTTCCTGTACCAGTATATCTTTGATGTTACTTTTCCATATCGTGTAATTTGATTTTCCATCAAAAGGCTCAATATCCATTTTATTGCTCACCATCTTCAAGAATCAATCAGAACCTAGTGCTCTGATACCAATTGTTGTGCTAGTGGAAGTGGATCAAAAGCAACAACACACAAAAAATTATAGCGAGCAATAAAATAAAAGGAAAGAGACACGATATTTAGAGTGGTTTGACAAACTCTAGACTTATGTCCACTGTAGAG
>JAOTIZ010000007.1:22791793-22804418 GCA_027123425.1 Erythroxylum panamense | reverse complement strand
CATACGGTCAATCGGTCTGTCACTCAAAAATTTCCGGTCCGGGCATTTTCTCCCGAATTTCCCGAAAATTTCCTATAGGCCACTATCAACTACCAATCACTCTTAAACTATTCTAAATCAATTATTTGAACCCAATTACTCCTAATTTCTCAATCAGTTCACAATCCAGACAATTAATGCTCACAATTAAAATACCGAAAAATCATGAATGCATGTACCTACAAATGCATATGCAAGAAACTCGTTCCTCTATAATTAGAGGCCAATGACATGATCAATTAGTGAATGCAATAAAAATCCTAACCCGTCCCAATTTACCAAAATGACCTTCCTATCAGTAACGGGATGTTACATTATAATCCGAAAATCTCATAATACAGAAGTTACAAGAACTACTAATTTTCATAAATGCAACTAAAACCTCCTGGTTACAAAATCTAGCTGAAATACAAAATAGCAAATTTGAAGAATTTCCTTTAGACTCTTGCTCGCTTGACTTCTTGACTATCACCTGAGGAGGGGACAGAGAGGGGGTGAGTTCAAAAGCTCGTGGGTAACAGTTTATAATAGAAGAAAGATAAGCAAAACTTTTGAAATAATTTCTTCCTTGTCATTTGAAAACACTTTCATTGAGTTTAAACAAAAACACATGTTTCTCAAAAATTTACAGTAAAAGAAACATCATTACATAACATAACATATACATGTAACCATCAAAGCATAACACTCCATTATGCAACATTCTTGACAATTCAAAGATGCAATGCACAATCAAATGGCTCGAGGGTTCCATGGAAACAGAATGGTGAAACCGAAGTTTACACCATGAACAGAATGAGTCCATTTTGAAGCTTATATGCCACAAGCGGGCAACCGGGTGAAGGCTCTTGTCAACGTGCACGTGACGAACAAAATGGTTCCACTCTCACCCAGATAGAAGCACATAACCATGCTCAAATCATTTTATCAAATGCTTATACTTTTTCTTCTTTTTCGAATATGCAAAATGCCATGACATTTTTCTCAAGGCATGAAATAAAATGTTTCAATGCATTTCTATCTTTATTTTGAAGTTCATCAACAAATGCATATATCGAGCATATAAAGATTTCCTTAGATCATTTAAAAAACAATAGATGCAACCATTTTGAAACAATTTTAAATCATTTTACCCTTTTGATTTAATAGAAAACATTTAAGGCTCATTACTTCTATTATAAACATGAAACCCACCTGATTTCCTTGCTTAGAGGCTTGCTCAGAATAAGTTCTAATGAATGTCCCTTTTCTTTGCAAACAACCTGAGCTCTTTAAGGCTCTTTCTTGTTGTATCATTAATGTGTACTCCATGAGCTGATCTAACAGAAATAGGTCTCTTCGATCCTTTGGGTTCTTCACCAAATGAAGAGATCCTTGGTTCAAATGGAAGCTCTTTTCTTCCTCTACCTTTTTCTCTTCTTGAACAACCTCAGAATCTTTCTTATAGGCTAAGGAAATTGAAACCCTAGCTTGGTTTCCCTTCTCTCTCTCATTCTATTCTTCTCTTTGTATTTCTCTCTCTTTTTCATGACATTCTCTCTTTCTCTTTCCTTCTCCTCATTTATTCTCTTCTGCTACCTTCCATTAATAGGGCAGACAACACTTCTTCCAATTTGGCCCTTCCATTTATGCCTTATGTCCATTACACATAAGTGTCTTGCCAAAAGTATCCTTGAATATTCTGACATAGCACTTTATTCTAGAAGAATCTTCTCTATTGTCTTACGTTTCCAATGGCACCCAAAATCATTCCACTTCGGTCAGTGATTCAAAAGATACACTTCAAACCTTTTTGGACTACTCTTGTCCAAATCAGCATACTATGCACAACTCTTATCGGAAATTTAAACCTCTTAGAAACTGAATTTGACTTGAACTTCTTCATACCATTTGTACCTCCATGTCTCTAGTTTATCGTGAAACAAGAGTTATCTTATTCGGAGCTCTACCAATCCAGAAATCATCAAAATATTGAAGTTTGTTTAGGAAAATATCCAATTGATATCCTTACTTTGGTTCAATACCTCCCTTTCAAATTAACACTAAGAGCTATGACCTTCAATGGAGACGCAAACAGAAAATGTTAGGAATCTAAGAGTTCAAGAATCACTTCATTTAACTTTGAAACTTACAACTTTGAAGAAGACCTTGAGGTCAGATTTTATCATCTGAAGGGTCAAAATGAATCAGATGATAGGATTTGACGAAGCCATAGGAAAAAGCAGACGAATGGAAAAAGACAGAAGAAGTGGAAAAATTGCTATAACTTTCCCTACAGATATCGAAGTTAGGTTTCCTTTATATGATTCGAAAGAAGACTTCAAGCTCTACAACTTCATGAAGACCTTGAAGACAAATTCTATCTTCTGAAGGATCAAAAATGGAATAGAAGATATAAGATGAACAATAACCCAGAAGATAGCAAAACACAGACGAAGCGAAAGGCAGAAGATAACAAAACACAGAAGAAATGAAAATAGAAGAAGAGAAAGGCAGAAACTTAGACGAAGCAAAACTCAGAAGATGTAAAAGTCAGAAGAAGCAAATCTGTAAAACACAGAAGATAGCAAAAGACAGAAGAAGTTTATAAACAATAATCCAGAAGAAGATTATGAACAGTAACCCAGAAGGAACAAAACCCAAAACAAGACACGTCAGCAAAACACAAAAGAAGACGCGTAAGCAAAACACAGAAGAAGACGCGTCAGCAAAATACAGACGATACAAAACACAAAAGATACAAAACATAGACCATACAAAACTCAGAGGATACAAAAGGCAGACAATACAAAACTCAGAAGATACAAAGCATAGACGATACAAAAGGCAGACGATACAAAAGATAGACGATACAAAACTCAAAAGATACAAAATACAGACGATACAAAAGGCAGACGATACAAAACTCAAAAGATACAAAATACAGACTATACAAAAGGTAGAGGATACAAAAGGCAGACGATACAAAACACAAAAGATACAAAATACAGACGATACAAAACTCAAAGGATACAAAAGGCAGACGATACAAAACTCAGAAGATACAAAACACAGACGATACAAAAGGTAGAGGATACAAAAAACAGAGGATACAAAATACAGAAGATACAAAACACAGATGATACAAAACTCAGAGGATACAAAAGGCAGACGATACAAAACTTAGAAGATACAAAATACAGACGATACAAAAGGCAGGCGATACAAAACAGATACAAAACACTGAAGGAGTTCATGAACAGTAACACAGAGGAAGTTCATGAATAGTAATACAGAAAAAATAAAAATTAAACGAAGTAAAGCGTAGAAGAAGATGATGTCATCACAGAAGAAGCAAAAACACAGAAGATATAACTCATCTCTTGCACGTCTCCCTTATAAGGAACATGACTTTCAGCCTAGAAGTCTAAAAATTCTATATGATGCATTGCTGGAAAGCTAAAAGAAATATCTACACACTTTCTCTAATCCAGCTTAGATTAATCCAAAATTTCCCTTAAGTACTGAATATGAATTTTTTACATTCATTCATTGTACTGCATCCAGTTCTTAAAATCATGACAACTTATGATTCTTAAATACCGAATCTAAGTTCGATGTCTTCCTAAGAAAAGTAGCCATAGGTTTTTAGTTTTAATCCAAATCAAGAATCATCTTGATTGGATAACTAGAGAAGAAGTTGTGGCTAAAGGACTAAAACTTACTCCTTGAACAATTTTCCAGATCTAACACCCATTTTATTTCAAAATCTTTCCTTAACATAGATTATACTAAGATCACCTTTCCTACTTCCTTTACTCCTCATTCTCAACTCTATTTCAAATCAATAGCATCCGAAGAAATATACAGTCCATGTTTAATCATGAACATCAATAACAAAACATACCCGTTTGCACCTATTCTTCATCCACTTACTACACAAATACAACTTCGTTTTTGGCTTTCATTCTACTTCTTACTTTCACCTTAATTGTTCTCACTTCAAAATCTTTTATCCACTAAAAGCACCAAGGCAAAACATGAATTTATCCACATTTCTCATTCACTACTTTACTCATGTTTATCATTTCTGATTCAAAAATCTTCATTCATTTGCTCTTTACTCGTGACTACTTGCCAAAATTTCTCTTTCAAATAGTTCTAACTTCCATGAAACATTCGGGGTCCATCAATTCTCATCCCCCAGCTCTTCAATACGCAACCCCTCAAATCCCATATTTTTCATTTTATTCAGTAACCTACCTTCCCTATTCTCAAAACTCGAAGGCACTAATCTTTCCCTCTTTTACCTATTTCCCCTCGCTTGTTCCTATCAACAGACACCAGCATTGGACTCATTCGTTGATTTCATTATCAACTGATTATTTTTCTTCGCCTCCACATTGCCTTGAATCTTGCCTTATTGTATTGCTCTTGTTGCTCTATCTCTACTTACTCCCGAAGCCATGTTCACTTCCTTATCACCTTCCGTAGTATACTTATTGGCCTGTTTCGTCAGAGGATAACACTTCACACTTACTTCCTGCACTTCATCATCAACAATGTCTAGGTTTCTCATAGATGCCTCTCGGGCTGCCTGTAAACCTATGACGTAGTCTACCATAATATCTCTGCCCTTATAAGGCATTTTCTTCTTCTTGCCCATATTCCGAACCCGAGGAGCCTGGCAAGGTTTAACCCTACAATTTTGAACCCTCAATGTCAACACAAATTTCAATCTCAGTTTATTAGATTAATCCAAGAGTTAAGCGTATGGAGGCTGTAAGATATGTGGTGCCTAGGAGAAAAATCGCCGAGGGTGAGAGAACTCACGTCTGCATACTACTAATAGCTCTTTCTTTTTTTTGGATGCAATGTAAATAGTATATTGTATAACATATTATGTACATAGATCTTTGGGGCATACCCCGATCCTTTGTATAATCCCAAAACCTACATCAATTACATCCACTTCCCCAATACATTCAAAGTAATATTAACTATGTTCCCCAATACAACCGAAAAGTGGCTATAAGTAAGATTATATGAGATTTATCCCTACCTCCGATGCATCAGCCCAAATGTACATCATATCCCCTAATACAGCCAATATGAGTAAGATTACATCAAGATCCCTCATAAGTTCCCCAATACAACCGAAGAGAGCCTATGATCAAAAGTACATGAAGTTTACATCCAGCAAGTGGCTATAACCAACATTCCCCAAATACCACAATACACCCAAAAGCAGGCCATAGACAAAAAATACATCATATTTCCCAATACATCCAAAATAACAACCAAAACAATTCCCATACCCCCCAATACATATAAAAAGAGGCTATAAGCAAGCTTACATCAAAATTCCTAATGCATCCGAGAAATTAGAAAGTAATAAGGTCCATGGGGTATAATTTATACAAAATTTTATACATTACTGTGTTAATTTTTATAACCACATCCAAGCTCGTAGCAGAAGTAGACTCCAGTTAGATGATGTTCCTTGTCTTCCATACCATGTATATGGTGTATATGAGGCCAAGTTTTGTAGCTTTGCTTCTAATATGTGCTCCGGTGTAGTTTTTCCATATCCATTTAATGGCACTAGATAGTGAGGACATAGTGTGGGTCAATCTTAACCATGCCTTAATAACACTCCATACTTCACCTGTAAAAACACACTTGAAAAACAAATGATCAATAGTTCTTGTTTCTGTTTTTACATTAGAGCAAAATCAGACGTGGGAGCTTATACCATAGTTGGGAGATTTGAAGCCTATTTCTTACAAATGGGTGTACAAGATAAAATGTCACACAGATGGATCAACTGAGAGGAAAAAGGCTTATTTGATAACTTAAGGGTTCTCTCAACAATATAGACTAGACTATGATGAAATGTTTAGTCCATTTGCAAAGCTTACAATTATACGAATCATATTAGCAATTGTTGCTAAAAGTTGGAACTTGTGGTAGATGGATGTAAAGAATGCATTTTTTTTCATGGATAGCTAGATCAAGAGATCTAAATAGATCAGCCAATAGGTTTTCAGAGTTAAGATCATCCTAAGGGTGTGCTAGCTCCAAAAGGCACCCTATGGATTAAAACAAGCACCTAAGGCTTGGTATAGTAAGATTGTTGAATTTCTTACTCATAGTGGTTATTCGGTGACATTCTATAGACTCTAGCTTGTTCACCAAATCTAAAGGAGAGAAGCTAGCTATTATGCTAGTGTATGTGAATGATTTAATTAGCACAGGAGATTATGAAGAAGAAATTCTCCGAATAAAAGATAATTTGTCAATTTGCTTTCAAATGAAAGAACTTGGACATCTTAAGCATTTTCTTCGTCTAGAGATTGATCGTACTCAAGAAGGAAGATATTCCAAAGATTTGTTAAAGAAGTTTAGAATGCTTAGGTGAAGCCAATCTTGACGCCAATGGAACCAAACTCCAAAATATATGCTCATAAAGGGAAAGAATTGGAAATGCTACGATCTATTAGCAATTAGTAAGATGTTTTATCTACTTAACTTTCATAAGACTAGATATTTCTTTTACAATTGGTGTGATGAGTCACTACATGTAAAATCCAAATAAGCATCATTTAGAAGCAGTTTGACAAATACTAAGATATATAATGAGTACGCCTGACTAGGATATTATGTACAAGAAAGGTAAAGATTCCATGATAGTTAGCTATTGTGATGCTGACTATATAGGTGACCATGATACCCAATGCTCAACTACCAGGTATGTTTTTATTCTTGGTTCTAGAGCAATTTATTGGTAGCAAAAGACAACTAATTGTGTCTTTGTCAACTATAGAAGCAAAGTACCAAGCAACAACAATATCATCTTAAGAAAACAATTGGCTTATGTAATTATTGAAGGACTTGCATCAGCCAACAGAGTATGGTATCCCTTTGTATTATGACAACTTATCAACAATACAATTGGTAGAGAATCCAATTTTTCATGCAAGAACTAAGCATGTGGAGATATAATGCCATTTTATCAAAAAGAAAGTCTTGCAAGGAGAAGTTTAGTTTAAACATGTCATAATAGATAGCAAAGTTGTAGATTTGTTTAACAAAGGCTTGGGTGGTAACAAGTTTGAAAATCTCTGCCATTAGCTCAATATGGTGAAAAGAATAAAAGCTAGTGTTGAGGGGGGAGTATTGAATAAATCAACACCAACTCGTAGGTTACCTTTTGACTGAAATATTGTTGTTTATTTGCTATTTAAACTTTGAGTCACTGTCCATTTACTTTTTTTACCTAGTCTTTAATTGATCTTAGTCTTTTAAGAATTATGGGTTAGTGGATTTGTTGGTTAATATTAGTAAGTCAAGATGGAAACATAGGATACTTACGACTACGGCAATTTTACCATTCTATCTGTCTCCAATAATTAGTTCTTGCTGACCACGTCCTATAGAGGTCATTAAATCAATAGCAATAAGTCCTGTTTAAAGAGGCTTATATACGGAATATCTCAAAACAATACCTGAGGTGGGAGATTCAATTCGCTATCCCTATCCCATAGGTATAGCGTTTGAATCAATAAAGAACCTCTCCTATATCCGTATGAATCGATATTATTACATTCCAATTCTTTCTCGACACCTCCCAAGGACAAAAGACCAACACCCAAGTTCCATAACTTTGGGTTCGCTATCCTGATTATGATTTTTCTACCTCTAAAGGGAGAAGTCCTTCCTTTTTTGGCCGGTTATAGCAGAGGAGGGATTCGAACCCCCAACATTGTGGTTCATAGCCACGTGCTCTAATCCTCTGAGCTACAAGCCCCACCCGGTCTCCACTGGATCTGTTCCCAGGAATATCCTAGAAAATGAACATTTCCTCTTCCCAACTATTTTGAGTTAAGAAGATGCGAAGGCGCAAAGCTTTTTCTCTTATATTGTTTGAGTAAACTATTAAGAGTACTTTGCTTATTTTATTTAACGCCAAGCTTTTGTCCTTACTGAGTACTTCACTGAATTCATTTGAGAGCATCAAAGCTTTCATTTTTTATTAAAAGTTTTATAGCCTTTTCTCGTGAGAATGAGCATTTTGTGTATCATTTGAGTTATTCATTCAAGGCTTTCGATTCTAAGTGTTTTTAAACGTTAAGGAGTATGTTAAAATTTTCTAATGATGACTTGAAATTCTTCATTTAATTTATTAATTTATTAAACAACCTAATTTATAGTTATCATTTGTATGATCAACCAAGTTTTTGTTATAAAAATATATTATTAAAATTTTATTTTTAGTAATTTATTAAATATATTTATTTTATAATAATATATCACGAATAAAAAATATATTTATGCATCTTATTATGATAATATTCATAATATAACTTAAGAATATTTTAGAAACCTTATTATTTTAAAACAACAACAACAACAACATTCTACTATAAATCCTGTTAAGATGGAGGGTTTGGAAAATTACAATAATACGCAACTTTCACCTTAACAAGTAAATATGTTCTTTTCGACATATCAAAATAAAAAAGATTATGAGAAGTGTAAAACTCTATTATTATATCTATATAAAATTCGAAAGCACTTAAACCATTCTTTTAGTTTTCATGACTTTTTGTATTTTCAAACTTTAAGAATCATAAAAATTAACTTCTTTCAATATTTTTCAATTTTAACAAAAATGAATTAGATTATTTCTAATATATGTATAAAATTTTAGGTTAAAATTTAAAAAATTATTATAATTAAATGAAAATAGCTTACCGTATTTAATTTTATAAAATAAAATCATAACATGATTAATACTTTGTTAATAATTTAAGATATTGTAAATAATGTATTCATAAATCAATTATTATTTAAAAATGTTATAGCAAATTTAAATTTATCATTTTTTTGTTTTTTTGTTTTTGAACTTCATTTTTTTAATTACTCATGAGGTATTTTCGAAGGATCCTAATTACAATAAAGCACCTTTAAGTCACCCATTTTTAGATTAATCTCCGCTCGAACCGAGTAGGTCCCTTACAGAAAATAAAATTTTGATCCCAAGTTTTAAACAATTACACATATAAGAACAGTTCAAACTTATAGAATGATTGTACAGTGTAGACTTATTGATTGAGTAATTTAATTATTTTAAATTAAAAAAAAAAGAACAGTTCAAACTCATTACTTAAACTAAGAGATTCGTTTATCAATTTACCGACAATAGAAAAGTTTTCTCCGAAAAACAATTCCATGCGAACGTGTCAAACAAACTACTTACCTAACAAACAGTTCTTGGTCTTTCTAAGTCAACAAGTTTAGGCTTAGGCTGATTACATTACACGCAGAAGCATCTTGTGTAAAGCTCCTCGCAGTTTCCAAAAAGCAAGTCAGTCAATAACTTAACATTTTAATAAATAATAATGAAAACAACTTGAAGACTTCATAAGCACCATCCCTGACTCCCCAAGTTCATACTACTTCACAGCAGTTTGAAGCTTTCTCGTCTTCTTATAATCTCTGAACTTTCCCTTTGAGATTTCAGATTAGCTGAGAAAATGGCTAGTGCCAGGCTTGTAGACAACATAGGAGTTGGGGAAGAGGTGATCAGGAAAGCATGTAAAATAGCCATGAAAACCCACAAGTCCCCAGAGAAACCATATCTTTCCGAAAAACTTCGCAATTCATCTGCAGTTGTTTTCAGCTTCCCTGCTTGGAATTGGCTTGTTAACGAATGGTTCCAAGGAAGTCCCTTTGGAACGACTAAGGTTGACGTTGACGTTGACCTGTTTTCTTCTCTCAAATATATAGGTCTGAATGAGAAGGCTACTGTAAATGATGCCTTTCTACGAAGATTCAAAGCTGTTCTTGACAATCCAAAGTTCAAAAATGAGGTACATATATAGTTTTATTAATCAGTTCTGCTTACTATGGCTATAGTTTTATTAATCAGTTCTGCTTACTATGGTTATAGGGTGTGTCTGATTTTGTGATCTCCTCTTGTAATTTGTTCTGTTGACTAGATTGAATGTCGTATGTGATCCGGTCAAGAGCTGGTTGAGTTGATCTTTGCATTTGTTTATGTATGTGTACTGCTGAAGTGATGGACTGTTATAGATTTTCTGGGTCTTGATGCTATACTGCAGAATCTCAATAAGTCTAAGAACAATCTCCTGGAAGAAATTTTTACTAGTTTGAGGAGTGTTAAATTTAAACATCGAACAAGTTAGCAACCCCCTTTTCATTATCATCTCTGTTTCATAAGTTCCACAGTAGCTAAAGACTAATTGTACTGTTTAACATAAGAAAGAGTATTACTCTGTATAAAGCAGAGTGATAAGCACTCCGATCAAGTGATTAGCTGTTAACCTGAAGCAGTGTTTTCCGATAATATCAGGTGGAAGCAGTTGTGAGAGATGGGAAGCAAGTTGTGTTTACAGGACATTCTTTGGGAGGGCCTATTGCCATTCTAGCCACCATTTGGTTCTTGGAAGAGTACCGACGATCAGATCCCCCCAGACCAGAACCTATCTGTTTGACTTTCGGTTCTCCCCTTGTTGGTGATAAAATTATGAACCATGCGTTGATGCGCGAAAACTGGTCTCGCTACTTCATTCACTTTGTTATGAGGTATGACATTGTCCCAAGAATTTCACTTTCTCCTCTTTCGTCTATTCAGCAGCAGCTACAGCAGATTCTCAATTTCTTCAATCCAAAGTCCCATTCCTATAAGCAAGAACCTGTGCAAGAGGCTCCAGTTTTCTATGAAACTGTGATAAGGAATGCATCATTTGTTGCTAGTTACACTGCGGCTAAGATGATGGGAAGTTCAAATTTGATGTTGGAGACTGTATCAAACATCATTGAACCAAGTCCTTATAGACCCTTTGGGACTTACATCTTCTGTGCAGGAAATCAGAAACGTATTATCATAAAGAACTCAGATGCTATTCTGCAGCTTCTTTTCTATTCCTCTCAAGTGAGCTCTTTGGCGGAGCGAGACAGCATCGCCCTTAGAAGCATTAAGGATCATTTGAACTACGTAAATGAGCTTCAGGAGAGCTCAGCAATGCAGACTGTAACATTATTGGATAATAATCATCTTGAGAAACTTCCCTTGTCTTCAGATGGTATCAACAATGAAATGGTTTGCATAGCCTTAAATGACTTAGGCTTGGTAAGTTCAGTTCCTTTCATAAGATTTATCAGTTTTAACTCTTTGTTAATCATATGTTCTTTATTTTTATGCAAGTTAATGTTAGTCGCTTGAGGTTTTAATTTAGGAAGTATATAACATCGCATTATAGATGAAAGTTTGATTTTAATAACTGTTGTTCTGTGGTTGCAGAGCTCAAGGGCTAGATTGTGTCTTCGCGCAGCTGAGGAGTTGGAGAAGCAGAAGAAAAGGAATCAAGAAGCAATAGTTAAAAAGCGGGACGACATTGAGAGAGAGCTAAAAAAGCTTGAGGCGTACAAGAGCAAATGTGAACTGAACAAGATAGGATATTATGATGCCTTCAAGATATCTAGATTTGAGGATGATTTCAAGGCTAATATTGCAAGGCTAGAACTGGCTGGTATCTGGGATGAGATAGTCGAAATGCTGAAAAGATATGAACTCCCTGACAACTTTGAGGCACAGGACGAATGGATTGATCTTGGAACTAGATATCGTCACATCGCTGAGCCATTGGATATCGCAAATTACTATCGACATTTGAAGAATGAAGATACAGGAGCCTACATGAAGAGAGGCAGACCAAGAAGGTATCAATGTACACAGAGGTGGAGGGAATATGCTAAGAGGATGACAAGTCCATCACTGGAATCGTGTTTCTGGGCTGAGGTTGAGGAGCTCTACCTTAAAACCACCGGGCCAGAAACTGAAGAGAGCATTATGCGTCAGATTAATGAACTTAAGAAGTGGATTGAAAGCCATGAAATAGGTAAGGATGTTCTCCTGGAGGATTCAACCTTCATGAAGTTGTTGAAACAGCATTCCCTGGCCAACATGGTTCAGAATCTTTGATTGCAAAACAATTTTGCTCGAGGAGCAAGTTGAGGGTGTGTAATAGTATTTGTCTTGTGTGAGCTTCTTCCATGGACTAGGAATAATGCTTGACTATTGGATGTTCCCTTCACTGTTCTACCAATTAATGCTGCATGTCTTCTCAAATTTGATACTTATATTGTTCTTCACATAAAATAGAGATCTAACAACCATTTCATTTGATGTATGAAGAAGCTTTTCCATGTCCGAAATAAAATCTTTTTGGTAACGGAATTGTTAAACGGTGAGCAGTGTGAAGATGTCAGCACAGCATACCCTTAATTTTCTACATTGAGATCATTGTGAACCGATTGCCTCAGTTCACTATGAACATTCAACTCTTGTCTGGATACTCTCTGTAAAAACAACCTAAAACTCCTAGCAGTCATATTAATTATACCAAGCCTACTGAGAAACAATATTACTCTGGGGTGGCACATCTTAACATGGTAACAGCCAGATTTGGGAGAATAACACTTCCAATTTTCATTGATATTTCTTTCATGTACAGAGTCTGTCTACATATAGTACATTAAGCTAGCCAACTATGGTAACTATTCTGTAGTCAATGCATGA
>JAOTIZ010000007.1:22718969-22735981 GCA_027123425.1 Erythroxylum panamense | reverse complement strand
GGATCCTAATACATATCCTATATCTGATATTTATCTCCTATTACCAAATACAGTATCTATAAAACAGATTCTCACAGAGTGTTACTTAATGTTAGTGATACCAGGTAACTGAAATGCTGATTGAGAAAAAGAATGGTTCAATCATAGATGGTTTACTAATGTTACTTAATGTTAGTGATACCAGGTAACTGAAATACTGATTGAGGAAACTCGACATAAGATGACACTGTATTAGTTCAGTGTGGAGGAAACTCAATTTCCTGAAAAATAACCTTCAGTTTACTTGGCATTGAGGTGGGCTGTTGATGTCAAAAGGATATTAAATATTGATCCCCACATAGCCCCGGGCTTGGGTCACTACATAGAGGCCATGGAAGCTGGGTCATGTGAGTGATGGTCTTGTGTTCCACGTAAGCATGGAAAAGAATCATTGTCGCGTGCGTAATTTTGTAAAGCATAACTTTTGTTAGTTGAGGGCAGATCTGTAGATGTTCTAAGAATTCGAGGTTAATTGTTTGCTTTATTCACTAAACTATTTGGCCAAGAAAATCAATTGAATAATAACCTCTGACATAATTACCCCATAATTGGTTGCAAGATTATTTGTTGTGACGGTTGTTGCCTTTTCAGAATCATTTTCTTTTGTCTCTGTGTCTAGTAAAGAGACATACTGTGAACTACAAATATTATTAAGCTTCTACCAAAAATCTATCAATTGAGAATAATTCTAAATTTCCTAATCGTCCTTTATTAGTTATATCCGAGAGATATAGTTACTATAAGTTCTTAAATATCCTGATTCTCCTCCCTTAATCATACTTAACTCTAATTATTAATACTATTAAACTTCTTTGTTGTCTGTCATAGATATCATGACAATTAATTTAGGATAACTAGGAGATATTACTAAGAGCCATCTCAATTGAAATAAAGTTCCATGAATCTAAACGACTTTATCTATGCTTTTTTTCCATCTCCAACAGCTTAATTATTAGTCTATGCAATGCATGATAGTAAAACTGAGCATAAGCATGCTAGATGTTTATTTGGCATCTACAAATATTTAGATTATTTTGTGCTTTGTTTCACTAAGGTGGGCGCTTTTTGGTGGCTGTTGCCTAAGGCTATCCCCCCGGAAACTAAACTATATCTAATTTATGAATACGGGGCTATGGGAGAAGCATAATTTTCAAGTGTAAAATGCATAGTTAGAAGCCTAGATCATTATGCTGTTGGGTTATTTTAGTGCTTATGTAAGTGTTGGAATATAGGCTTTCTCACAGAATGCTTGATGATCAAGTACTTCTTGATGCTTTCATAAAACAGCTGTTTCAAACTGAAACAAATCAACCATATGTTGGCTTGTTGAAGTGATACATTGTTAATCTATGGTCTAATATCATTTAGTATTTTACCTGACAACATAGTATTCATCCACAATTTGACTTTGTTTCAGGTTGAATGATGCCTACGAGATACTCAACGAGATGCTCACTAATAGGACATCGAATATTCATCAAGTGATTGGCCAAATGATCAAGGGAGATTTTGATGATGAATCAAACTGGCAAATGGTTGAGTATGTATTTGACAAACTTAACTCTGAAGGTTGTGGATTGGGGGTCAGGTTTTATAACACACTTCTGGAAGCACTCTGGTGGCTGGGTCAAAATGAACGAGCTGCAAGAATTCTTAATGAAGCATCAAAAAGGGGGCTTTTTCCTGAACTTTTTCGTAAAAGCAAACTCGTGTGGTCTGTGGATGTGCATAGGTAACAGAGAATTACTTTTTGAATTCTTTTTAGTTACAATGATGTCTTGAATGTTTGATGTCGGAGAATCTTGCAGGATGTGGGAAGGTAGTGCCTATACAGCACTGTCTGTTTGGCTCAACGATATGCATGAGATGTTCTTGAATGGCAAGGATCTTCCTCAACTGGCAACTGTTGTTGTAGTGTAAGTCCACTCATGCTTTATTTCACTGGAGAAATATATGTTGAAGGACTTGTGGGAGCTTTCCCTGTCATTTTGCTGTGTCTGTAGCCATTTCAGCTGCTTATATTGACTGATTTCTTTTATACTGTCTAGTTTCATATGATTGCTCATACCAAGCTCCCCCCATCATTTTTCTTGTTGCTCAATGCAGGGTTAGCTTGGCTTTTGTTGTTGTTACTGTCAAGCATCTTTGTCAAATATCCCAAATTTGTTGCATTTCTCTTGTTCCATCTGTCTGCCTATCATATGGATGTTTAATTTTAACATAATCATGTATAAATTAAGCTGCATTAATCAAGCACAAGTTGCATTTTATTTCCTATTGTGTGAGTTTCTGTTGAATTGTGATGCTAGTGTTCTTTAGGTTAGACTTTCTGAAAACTTGCCTAGAGTCTTATGTCTACAGCTGCTTCAGATATAATGATACATCTTCCTACCTGGTCAATTCTGTGTTCTCTTTTGTTTATAATTATCTATTTCAAAGGCTTGTCAGCTGGAGGGTTACTTTATAGATATGACTATGTTGACTTATCTTTAGGTTACCTAAATAATAGAAATACGTGTTTACTCACATTATTTGCAAACCTTGTGGTTTCAAGTTCATAAAAACTTTTGAAGTTGGATGGAGCATGACATTTGTAGTTGACATGTGCTATGCGTCAATGGTTAATTTTACATGAAGTTCAAGTAAATCAAGGTCCCTTTCTGGAGATTTCAATTGCACTTTGATAGGTTGTAACATTAGCATTCAAACTGGATTTCTTGTTTGATCTTACTTGATTGGTAAAAGGAGTTATTCTATGCTTGTCTAGCTATAGATGTAGAGCTCATAGTGAATAGCAAAAGCACTTGAACTCAAAGCTGAGATATGGCTTTTCACATATCGTATCATAGTGAATAGCAAAAGCACTTGGACTCAAACTGAGTTATGGCTTTTCACATACCGTATTCTGTAACTTTGTTGGCACTTTGCACTGAAGTTGATTCTCTGACTAATGTTGCATATTTTGTTTCATTCCTAGGAGGGGGAAGCTGGAGAAAAGTTCAACCCAAGACATTCCCCTTGTGAAGGCTGTGTACTCATTCCTTCAAGATAATGTATCGCCATTGTTTTCTTTCCCAGGGTGGAATAAAGGGCGCATTACCTGCCAAAGATCCCAGCTCAAGCGGATTTTGTCAGGATCAGAATCAGTTTTAGATGGGATCAAAAAGAATACAATAATTTCTTTAAGTAACTCCCAAATATCTGACCCTGGAATGAGAACATCGAGTGGTGATGCTAAGAGTACCCACCAAAATGATGCCAATTTTGAAGCAAGAACAGAAAATAGATCACAGCTGATCCCAAGCACGGTTTAAGTTGATACTAGAAATTGATTAATGAATTTCTTGAGCTTGTAAAGTCTTACACCTCCCTATTCTTAATATGAGAGGTGTATGCTTGATATCTTTTGCTGTACCTTTCAATGTCTGTCCCAAATGGGACAATGGACGATGTGGTATTGGCAAAGGGGTATTAGCTCGCCTTGGTGCAAGAATAACCCAAAGGATGTGATATAATGCCTGGTAAGTTATCATTTGCTGCTTCTGTTGTGGTTTGATTTGAAATTCCTTCATCACAGGCTCTTCAGAAAATGAGAATTTGTAGCTATAGATCCGTTGTTCTCCGCTTGTAAATGAATTTCTTCCCACCACAATGCTCTTGATTGCATGCTATATCTTGCCAACTTTCAAGTAGACTGACTAATGATCCCAGTTTTATCTTTACGCGTTAGATTATAAGCTTAAATGTGCATCATTTGATTAAGATTCTACTGACTTACAAACTTTCTTGAAGTGGAAGAGGCAAACGGAGACGAGGGACTGCGATGGGCTGTCGCGGGTCAGTATAACTTCAACCTCATTAATGTGTCTTTTCGTTAGTGGATTATTGACTATTCATCACTTTTAACGTGAACCAAGTGATTTACATATACAAAAACCATTGGTATTGTAGTATTTCAGTTAATTGCAATTCTGGCAGAAGCATTATTTAACTTGACTTGGGAGGGGGATTCCACTGGTGGGTTCCCTCCACCCCAGACCCCAGCAGGAAAAGGAAAAACAAAGCAATCTTGACATCCACACGTTTTCAACTGAAAGCTTTATAAAGCCGATCACAAGATAACCTTAATAAGAACTTTTTTATGTTTGCATATGATATTCAATTTATTGTTTTAAAGTTTTTCAAAAGATAAGAATCCTTGTGAAGTCTCGTCACAAAATTGTTCCCGAGATATTTAAGTATCTTTTTATATATGTATATTCATTTTTAGTTATGGTCGGATTCTGGTGAGACTGTGAACTGCCGATAGGATCCATGAGGTTGATTGACTTCGGCTTGAAGGTTCCTGCAAAATAACAAAGGCACGTCGGGGGTTGTTTCCCAATAAGCCCCTCCGACGCTCAAGCTAGTCTTTTTTGAAGAGTTTTGAGGCTAGTGAATCAAGAGGACTAAGGTTTCTGAATCTCGTAAATCAAGAGGACTAAGGTTTCTGAATCTCGTACCTCTATCAACGTAAAGTAGTACCTTATATATGTAGTAGATGCTAGATTTAAGTCTTTACGTAAGTCTCTACTTGTGTATGGGAGGTTTTTACCTGTGGATGGGTCGTCTATGTCCGGGCTTGAGTTTGGATCTAGCACGATCGACCCAATTATATTAAAATATTTTTAATGTAAATAAAAGAAAGTACATTCCAAAACATAGGGGTTGGATTCCTCTAGAAAAGGACCAAAGATAGGAGCTTAGCTTGCACAGGCATGGGCCGGAGGAAGTCACGACTCACTCACTAGATAGCTGTTTACTTTACAGTTTTTATATATTCTTTTTTATGCAATTTAATGTCTTATCCTTTCATGTTTCGTACGAGGACAAAAGTGTTCTGTCCGTAAGCCCTTGGACCCATCATAACTATTGAGGTGTAGCAAGTTAACTTTATTCTGCTTTTGCACCAAGCCTAGTATTGCGTGACCAACGTAGAGCATAATCCATTTCCTTTGCCAGCGGGAATTGCCTTTTGTGATAATGATTCAGGTTTGATTCATCCCACTACCAAAAAGAACTTTCAATACGAATGTTGGAAGTGATGAATTTGAACCCTCTAGATCCTAAGAGCAGAGCAGCTAAGTAAAAGGCAAAAACAAAATTTCTTAAATTAAGACGTAAAAGTATTGATGAATAACTGACGGAGACAAAAACAAGTCACCCTAAATTAAGGCACTATATTATTGTTGAATAATTTATGGAGATTTGTTTATTTTGGCCTTAATTTAGTCATGGGTAAAAGATCTTCAAGATACGGGTAGGAGTGAAAGGTATGGCTTATTCAACCCTTTTCATGTTTTGTTTTGTTAATTAAAGAAAGGTCAAGTTTGTTGACAAACTTCTTACATTTTGTTTTTCCAATTTGGCAGGAAGATATATAGACATCAATTGACTTATTTTGGTATTTACGTTGTAATCAAAAGGACTTCATTTTATAAAACCCCAAAAAACATGACCTATCTAAATAATGATGTTAAAAAAAAACATTAATTACCTAAATTGATCATTGTTATTGACAAGCCCCAAGTGATAGGGTTGTAAAGTCAAAATAGGTGGGGAGATAGGTTAATAACGAAACCTTATCTTTGCTCTATCCTTCCAAGACACCGCTTCCCCCACCATTGAAGGGACATCAATAAAATTATCTTCTCCTTTTCCTTAATGGACTATAAAAAAAGAATCTATAAATTTTCCTGTGATTGATTCCTTTTGAAAACAGTCATTGTTTATCACTTTTGTTGTCTTTTTAGCATGTGTAATGAAATGCCAAAGTGTATATTTTGCGTTAAATAATTTTTCCAAAATGAATTTAAAAATTAAGACACTAATGTTAAAAAAAAATTGATATTGACAGATTAGAATAGGGTGGACTGACAAAATCAGGCTGACCAAATTCGGCTATTTTAAATAATAAAAGTTCGATAGATCGGATAAGATACCAACTCCTCGAAATTCCTCCGGCGCTTTCATGTGCATTTGTCTTGAGAAATTTTAATTCTCTATGCCCCAATCCATTTGAGCTCACCTAAGACTTGGATGAACCACAGGGATGGCTACGACATCATCATCGACACATCTCGGGACTAGTAGAACAAAACCCAAATGTACGAGCGAATCAAGACAGCAAGTGATTAGGATAATATATGAGATGAACGAACCATAACGTGCCACGTACGCACATTCACATGGCTACAACGTCAATCCTTGTCGTCGCCACGTCTTCCTCTATATATATGTATTCACAAATTGTACGGCTTGAGGTTGCTCCACGCACCTTATTTTCCCCAAATAATTAATATCACATTTTTCTCAAGTACAGAGCATCCAAACGCATCACGTCTCCTCTCTCTCTCTCTCTCTCTCGATCTCTCGAGCGCTCTGTGGTGTGGCCGTAGGAGTACGATATGGCCGGAGAGATCATGCTGTTCGGCGTGAGAGTGGTGGTTGATTCCATGAGGAAATGCGTAAGCTTGAACGATTTGTCTCAGTATCAACACCCTCACGACAACAATATTGTTTCTAATCATGCTACTACCAAGGAGACTGTTGACGTCAATAACAACGCCGGTTACGCCTCCGCCGACGACGACCTTCCTCCCTCCTCCGCTAGTAGTAGTCGCGGCGACCGCAAACGAGGTTCCTTCTCTAATCTTCTTTTTAATCTTGTATGCTTGTGTCGAAGTTTCCAGGGAGTGGTGTTTGTGTTGTGGCTAATTAAGATTATTATTATTTATGGAAAAAAAATAAAGGAGTGGCGTGGACGGAGGAGGAGCACAAGCTGTTTCTGATAGGACTGCAGAAAGTAGGGAAAGGAGATTGGAGAGGTATTTCCAGAAACTTCGTTAAAACTCGCACGCCTACTCAGGTTGCTAGTCATGCTCAGAAGTACTTCCTACGCCGTACTAATCTCAATCGCCGTCGTCGCCGATCTAGCCTTTTTGATATCACCACTGATACGGTAATTACATGCGGATTCAATTTAGATTTGCTCTGTATGTTCAAAGCTGATCATTTATTGATTTCTTTTTATTATCTTGTTGGGTGTGATTGTTTCTAGATGGTAAAGGTTTTTTCCCAGTGAAACTTCCTTTTTTCTGAGACAAAATGAGTCATAACTCATAATAGCTATATCTAATTTGAAGTCGATAATTTTATGATTGTTTTCTTGACTTACTATAGAAGGAGCTTCTGATACAACTTGTCTGATAAATTTGTTTAGCATGTTGGGGTTCCGAAAACTCAACTCATCAAATTATAATGCTTGAAAATTGAATTGGTTTCTTAATTATCAGGTCAGTGTAATCCCAATGGAAGAAGAGCAAGCTTCTCAAGCTCAAAATGGCAACAAGCAAAGTAGCAGCAGCCCAACATGTTCATTTCCTCCACCTCCACCACTGCCACCGCCAGAAGCTAGCAATATTGGCAAATTTCCTATTGTGTTACCAGTCCCAATTGAGAATCCAATGCAAAACCTAGTGCTAGGACAAGGGAATCAAGACTTCAACTCATCAACAACAGCAGCTAATCTTGTCCGTCCAACTCCTGTCCCCCCAGCTTCTCGCGCCTCACACATATCTGATCTTAATCTAAACTTGAAGTCTACAGCTGAGCCACCGCCGTTGTCACTGAGGCTGTCATTGCAGTCTGATCAGAGGGATTCATCTGCAAGGCATTCAGCTTTTCAGGCAATGTCAGGCTTCAAGAATGGGGATAGCATCATCACTGTTGCTTAAGCAAAGGTGCATATAGATTAGATGAACTGCGTTAGAGCAAAGATAAGATAAAATGAGGTGATTTGAATGCGATCCTTTTGTATTAATGTACAGACAAGGGAAGGAATTGCCGATCACGTTGTTTGCTAATGTTCCCTTAGATTCTTGTACTTTTGTGTCTGATTTTGTTTGTGGTTTAATAGGACTGGCAATAAAAACCTTTGATCCTCGATGGTTTCTAATATTGCTCGATTTGGCCTGGCCATAAGCAGCACCGGACCCACGGGGGGTGTTGAATGCTTTTAGAAAGAAGAAAAAAGACTTGTTTTTGATTTTCCTTGTTTCTTCTTGTGTGTGGAGTGGAGCATTATGTTGTGTGAATGTGGACTGAATTTTGGTCAGGTCCCTATCAGTGGTGAGGTTTGGTGGCTTTTAATATCTGAAGTATGGTCCACCCTTCTTGATCTCCCGGGATTTTGCATACGTAAGTGTACAGAAGGGGTAAATCCGAGTCCAGATCTTCTGTCCAATATTATGGTATTTTATTGTGTTCAATGAATCTCAGCTGTTTATTTATGTGAATTTTGTGTAGGTTCTGCGTGGATTCTGCGTGGGTCTTACAAAATAAATGGTTGAGATTTCATAGACATAATAAGACAGGGTAATATTGGACAGAAGATCTGTTCTCGGTAAATCCACCATTGTTGAATTAGTATAAGATATTTTATTATAAATTACATAAAAACAACGAATAATTCCTATAAATTATTATAAAATGTGAGAGAAATTAAAAGTTGCAAATAGGTTTTTGTCATTAGCACATATGCAAGCATCAATTTTATAGTTGATTTTTAGTAATTTTAAGAACTCTCTCTCTTCATTAAACTTATTACTACTTGTGTAGTAAAGCCATGATAATATGAATAACATGCTATAGTAGGAATATAAATTTAGTAAATGTATGTTCTATTTATGACAATCAACTAAATGATATAATATATGAAAAACAAAAATAAATAAACTATTTGAAAAATAGAAAAATAAACTACAAATGATAATATTAATCAAATAAATCAAGAATTTACAAAAGTAAAGTGAACTTGAAATTTATGTTGACTTGCACATACCTTTTGAAATGGAAAATAACATATTGTAAATTTACCTTATATAAAAGATCTTGGCGAAAAAAAAATGAATTCCTACTAAAACTAGGCCAACATAAATTAATAAATACTTATAAAATAATTTTAGACAAGAAGTAAATGAGAAAATAACTAATTTCCTTCTAGATTAGTAATAAAGTATAAAACTCGTAGTAAGACACTAAGATGGATAAGGTATCCAATTCCTAATTAAAAAAAGATTTACATTAAATATTACATAATACTTTTCAATATTTGATGTAAAGATTTTAGTTAGACCCAAAAGACAATTATAAAACTGTTTTTCTATATTCCTTTTATACAATTTTAATGGTACTTTATTCCCTTTGGGCCAAAAAGATGCTCCATTTGAATTGTAAAGAATCAAGAGTAATATTTTCTCACCATATTCTAAATTACATATGGTATACACAGATGGTATCTTAATAATTTCTTCTTGTAGAGAAAATATTTTAAATATTTTAAAATTTTTGTTCATGTTATTAAAAATAATGGTTTATGTCATGTAAAAGATAAAAGTTAAGTTTCTTAAAAGATAGATTTTTATTATATTATACTCTTCAAGGAACAATAACACTATAATTTACAAATAGATTTTTCTACTAAATATTAGATAGAGTAACAAAATTATTTATAGGTTGTTTAAACTATATTATGAATTTTTATCCTAACCTAAATAAGTTATGCAAACCTTTACATATAAACTATAAAAAAAATAGTCCTGGATATAACATCATACTACTATAGTTACACTAATTAAAAAAGTTAAAAGATATTCTGTTTTTAAAATTCGCTAATCCTAATGCCTACAAAATTATAGAAATATATGCTTATGAATTAGTATATGGAAAATATTAAAACAAAATTATCTAATATACTTGTAGGCATTAAAATTTTTATAAAAAGCAACCATTTTACTTTTGAAAAAGAAAAATATTTCTTTTACATTATGTATTACTGAAAAGTGATTTAATAAATTAAAAATTTCTTCCTCTTATTCATTGTAAATCTATAAAAGAAGTTGACCCCAAATTGGAACACAAAAGGGGGTAAATTTTATGTATTCACTTCTTCTATTATTTGAAAAGTAATAAATAAATTGTCTATTCTAATTAATAATTATGATGAACTTATATATGATAATCACAAAGCAATTATAGTATTAATTAAAGAGAGTAGAGATAGAGAGATAAAATTAATTTATAATAGTTTAACTAAATAACTCAACCTATGTCCATCTTTAAGCTTCATTTATGAATTCACTATCTCTTTTCTTCAATAGGTGAAAAGCAACTCACTATAAACATTTTCTTTGCCATAGGTAGTGAGGAACTCTTTCAATCCCCTTGCTTTTCCACGGATGAAGAGTAACCTAATACAAATTTTGTTTAAGGTTAAGAAGAACCTCACAATATGTATCTCTAAGTAATATCACCAATTGCAACATGTACACAACCATACAACTTAAAACATCCCTCTCTTGCTTACACTAATTAATAATATCTATCACGTTACGAGCATATGCATTAGCCTATTAATAGCACTTTTTTATATTGATCAACCAATATGTTGACAAATATCATTATAAACTCTTATTATATAAAATATAATAAGAGCCCCATTCAATTATAAATGATTCTGACTATATAATAAAATTATAAAAGTAGACATTTAAATGTTTATGAAAAGGAATATATTAAGAAGTAGGTAGGCAATCCTTATTCCAAGATTTCCTCTTCTCTCTCTCTCTCTCTTTTAGGGTCTTAGCATCCCTCTTCCCTTTCTTATAAAATATTTCTTATTTTATTTCCTTTTTACAAAACTCTATAACTATTTTTCTTATTTTCTTTCTATTACAAAGCTCTGTAACCAATGTTATAAATACTATATTAGATTTAGTATTGAATTTTGTTCTAGTATGGTACAATACTGATACCGATCAATACAAAGTACAATTCTGAATAATTTTTTTAAAATTATAAACTAGTCTCTTAATATATTATGCTATATAATTTTTAAGTTTACTTTAACCGTGTCTCAAAAAATCATAATAATATAAAATTGATATAATAACTATCCCTTTATTCCTATTAATATTACTTTTCGTATTTTTATATAAATAATACAACAACAACAATATTTCAGTAGGAATCGCTAAGATGAGGAGTTTAGGGACTTTTAAAAGTATACAATTTTACCCTTAGTTAGTAGAGAGATTGCTTCCAATAAATCCATAAAAAAAGTGTTTTTGAAAATGCTTAAAAGAAAACGATAGCCAAATATATAAACAAATAATTGTATAAATGAAAATAAAATTTAAATAAAAAAATATAAAAAAGATAAAAGTAAGTAAATAAATAAACAGAAAAACAAATAAGTAAATAAAAATAAGCAATTGTAAAAAAAAAACTAAAAGGTGCAAGTGTTATAAACAAAATTATTAGGCTAATTAAAAAACACAAGAAATTAAAAAAAATTCAAAAGGCCTATGAAAAGAGGACTTCTTTATGTAGGGTCTTCTATCCATATCTTAGTTTACCAAAGTTTTTTTATTACGGGTCAAGTCCTCGATAAGCTCTAGTTGGCTATATTATTTCTGATCACCTCCTTTAATTCTTCTTGGGTCTTCCACTTCTTCTCTTACACGCCCTAAGTACAATCTTCTCATGTATTCTCACTAGAGCATCAAAATTTCTCCTCTTAACATGTCCAAGCCACTTAAGTCATCTTTTAATTTACTATCAATGTTAGCCACCCCAACTTGTCTCTTACCACTATAGTCATGACCTTATATCCTTTTGTAAGGTTACATATCCAAGAGAACATCTTCTTCTCTGCCACTATTAACTTTTGACTATATAACTGTCTAATAGGTCAATATTTTGTTCCATAGAGCGTAACTGACCTAGTTGCTAAACGATAGAATGTACCTTTTAGCTTGATTAGTATCTTCTTATCATATAAAAATCCTGGGGTGCTCCTCCGTTTAAGTCACTGTGATTTGATATGGTGAATCATGTTGTCATCTATCTTGCCACTACTTTGGATGATGGATCCAAGGTTCTTGAAACAATCTTTCTGTGGTATAATTTTTGTTCCAATCTTGATCTCTATATTGGTCCTATGACCTAAAAAGTTACACTTTAAATACTCAATCTTAATCTTGCTCAATTTAAAGCCCTTTGACTATATCATATCCCTCCAAAGTTCTAGCTTGACATTAATACCCTCTTTTGTTTTATCCACTAAAATAATTTCATCAACAAATAACATAAACTAAAGCATATTTCCTTGGAAATTCTTAGTAAGCTTATACATAACTACTGCAACCAAGAAGAGGCTCAATAAGGATCCTTGGTGTAACTCGATATCGATAAAAAATATTTTACATCTCCTCATGTTGTCTTTACTTTGCTCTTATCACCTTTATATGTATCCCTAATAACCTTTATATAGGCAACATAAACTCCCTTAAGTGATAAACACCTCTACTGACTTCCTGTGGTACCATGTCATAAGCCGTCTCTAAATTAATGAAAACCATGTGCAGGCCCCTTTGTTTGCCCTCATAATATTCCATTAATCGTCTAAACAAAAGTATGGCTTCTACCATGGACCTTTCTAATATGCAACCAAATTGGTTCTCTAAGATAAGTGTGCCCTTTCTCACTATTTCCTTAACCACCATCTCCTATAACTTCATGGTGTGACTGCTTTGGATGTTCCCTTTACTCTTGTAAAGAGTGATTGGTGTGCTAAGTCTCCATTGATCCAATATCTCAGTAGACTTAAGGATTACATTAAAAAGCTTGGCTAACCAAATAAGACCCTCTTCTTTTGGGCTCTTTCATACCTCTATGGGTAACTTATCATGTCCTAATGTCCTTACATTTTTCATCTTCCTCAAAGTTTCTCTAATTTCTTCTCAAGTGATATTTTTGGCTATAAAAGAAGCTATAATTTTTCTCAGGAGTGCTAAGATCATCTAATAAAATGTTGTTATCTCCACATTTATTAAAAAGCCTATAGAATGAGCTTTGCCATCTTGTCTTAATATCATTTTCATCTATAAGCACTAGTCTTGCTTCATCCTTCATATAACATACTTGATCCAAGTCTTTTACTTTTTGTTCCTTAGCTCTCGCCAACTTAAAATGGCAATTAATATAAGAAAAACAATAATCACAATTAAATAAGAAAAGGGATATTTTAATTCTCATACATATATAAAACTAAGAATAATATAAATTAGTTACAATAAAACAATAAATTACATCAAAACAACATATAATAAGAATAATATATGCTATAAGTATAATAACAAGAATTTGTACCAAGGAACATATCAAAGTAGAAGTGAAACTTGAAACAAAAATATTTACAGTTAAAAGTTTTGTGTATATATATATAATGTAAAATATACATCAATTACACGTAAAATTAAAAGATAAGATAAAAATAAAAAACTTGAAACTTTATTCAATTACATATTTGCTTAAATTGCATTGACCATAATTTTTATTTGGTATAAAATCATCTTCATTGAGGAAAGTTTTATCATCATTATCATTCAAACTCATTGCACCAAATGACATATCAATACTTTCCTATCTAAGATTATCTTATAAATTACTCTCATCTATAAAACTTAGTTCCTAAAAAATCCAATCTACTAAATGATCAATACGATCAAGGTACTTTAGAACTGTAAACCTACTTGTTTTATTAAGAGTCATGGTAAACAAATAAAATTAAATTATGAAAAAATGTATTCAACTTAAGAATGATAATAACATACCTTTCTTGAAGTTTTAAGTTGTATCGAACAAATAACAGATCATTTAATCTTTTATGTTTTAATTTATTTATTTTTTAATGGATGAATTCAATTGTACTATAATTTATTTTCCAACCAATTGCACTCATATTGATTAAGATTCGAATTGTAAACCTTTGCAATTTTAGAAAACCACTTCTGAATTGATCTTATCGATCAATTGTAAGGAAATAAAAGTAATCTCATAAATAAAATAAAATGAGGATTAATTTTAAAAAGGTAACAAAGTTAAAGAAATAAGTGTCTGGATTAATTTTGTTTCTCTGATGTATTACAGTGGGCATATTGAAATCACCACACACATCTTTATATACCTTTATTTATGAGCTAAGAATATGTTGCATCATCTCATGTGATGCAATTATTGTGATAACTAATAGCATTCCTCAATTAACTTTAACTTTCTTTGTTGAACCTGATATAAAATAAATTCTTAGATTTAGAAAAGCCCCAGTAGCAAAAAATGGAGAGTAAAGATGTCTTTCTCATATTTCATTAATGATTGCAAGATAAGATCTGTACAAAGAAGACCTAGTTTTTAGATTGGTCTTGATTGATTTCTTTGCCCTTTTTATAACATCATAAATGTAATATATTATTACCTTCTCAATACTATTAGCTAGAAAAAAATTCTTACTAAAGGCTCACAAATTTGGATGAAAAATTAACATTGGGACCAAAATTCATGATCTTTAATCATAATCCTGGAATCTTCTATTCCAACATTAGATCTGACATATTGAGATGCAATCTATTAATCACTTCTAAACATTTGTCTTAACTCCTTTTTTATTTGAACAAAACAATAAAGTGATAAGAAATTAGTTGAATATTGCAATAGTAGGATGATATAAATTTATACAGTTAGTGAAATCCTTTCTTATTAAATTCAAAACCCATGTGCAAAGACAATGAGCTTGGTCATTTTTCTTACATTATGTACAGTATCATCAATAATAGGAAAGTACATAACATCTTCTATATTTTTTCAGTATTAGGTCATTGTAATGTGTAATACAAAGAATCCAATAGAAAGAATTATACCTAGTTTACAACCTTTTCCTAGTTGCTTCGTAAGTAACATCATTGTCAGTGATGAATTGTATAATATTTTCTGACTTAACTTCATTTATAACTTCATCAAATATCTATAATAGAGTATCAATATTCCTTACAATGGCAAATGCATCAATGGACTACCAAAATATCTTACCTTTAGTAGAATAAACCAAAAAATTGATAATGGGCTTCTATCTTCCATTTTTCCAATCATCACATATGATTGAACACCTATAAGTTGCTTAAGTCATTTTTCTTTACTCAAACAATTTTCTATTTTACCAACACAATTGCATATAAAATTGCATCTATAGTCATCAATTAAAGGAGTTTTATATCTAGACTATATAAGAAGTAATAATATCCACCATAGGTTGGTAATAATAAAAATTAACGGCATTAAATGATATATATGTATCTTACTACCATTTAGCTATTATCATTTTCACATTATGAGTTACTCTTTAAATTGTAATACAATGCGAATAGAAAGTTAAGCTCTATGAGTTTTTCATAGAGAATAAAAGTTAGAAACATATCTTTTTCTTCTCTTCCTTACATAATGTTCTACAATCCTTTCTTATTGGATAGAAGTACCACCTTCAATAATATCGGTAACATCTTGAAACACTGCAAGAACTTCCAATATCAATTTTATAATTTGGTCTCTGTCTTCTTTCTTTCTCATTCTTATACTCTTCAAGCAAAGTTTTCATTTGTCATTTCACATCATGACTAACTTTCTTACAAGGTTTCACATTACCCTTGATCCTAACTAAATATTTCTTGATTCCCCTAGCTTTCAAATATTTGTTACAATACAAAAAAATCGTATGGTTCTTCATATTATAAATCAATCTCGAATAAGCCTAAGTTGAATCATCGAATCTTCTTGAAGCAATTAAATTTTTAGGAGTGCTTGAACTGATCCCCATTTATCTATGAAAATAAATAAAGAAAAATGTCAAAATTAAATTTATAACTTCATATCAAAACAAAGTTTTCTTCCAATTCAGTTTCATTATCAATCACGATATGCCCAATGCAAGTATATTCATTAGTTACAAATTTGAAATGATCATTAAGTTGGAATTGAATGTGTAATTAAAGACGACTGAGTACAACCATTCACCGAGGCAATTTCATTAATCACTGCTTCTATTGTGTCTATGCTGAAATCAAAGTTTGCCATAATCATGGCGCTTACCTATAGCTAATTAATGATCATGTATACATAAGATTACACACTTTACCATATACCAATCCTTTGAGTCTATTGGAGTTCATAAGAATTGTCAACCAAGAATATCACATCAAACTCTTTGATAATTTTTACCAAGAAAAATATTGGGTTTAATTTGTGATCAACTTTAAGTAGAATTATGTCAGCATTAATCTGCTTAAACTTGACCAATAAGTAGGTCCAGTGAGGAATTTCTTAAGAATTTATGTCCATCTACTAAGTAAAATGATACTTAGAAAAATGTTTGAAAGCAAGCAAAAAAAAGAAGAAGAAGAAGAAGAATGGAAGAGCAAATGAAGTGAGTTGCAAAATTAAGAAAGGTTGGTTAACGCTAAATTTTTTTGTTAATGCTATTTAATTACATTTATGTCACCTAATCTAATTAAATTTAATACTAAACTCATAAATTGCACGTTTATAAACTTTCATGAGTATTTGAATCAGTAGTCAGTATACAACCAAGTTCCAACTTAAACAACTATGTAACAAACAATTCAAAGAAGCAAAAACTAAAAAAAAAATCAAAGTAACCTGAGAGTTGGTAGGTTGTGGAGAGAGTTGGCAGTGGTAGTGTCCATAAGAACGAGCTAGAGGAGTTGGCAATGGAAGTATTGCATAAAGAAGAGCCAACGTTGTCATAAGGATGAGTTACAGAGCCAACAGTGACGAGCATGAGAGCTAAGGTGTAACATTCCACTCCCAATAGGAAGGATAAAATCGTTATTTGGAAAGGGGCCGAGAGTGTTTAGTATTGGGTTGCAATATTTAGGCATATCATTGCACGTGTATAGTGAAATTGCACATGAACTTGACTGTACATGCATTTATGACATTTCCTGATATTTGTGCCTAAATGGAATGTGGTTGTGAATTACGTGGTAATTGTATTTGAAAAATTATTTGGAGTGAGTCTTTGT
>JAOTIZ010000007.1:22701122-22718869 GCA_027123425.1 Erythroxylum panamense | reverse complement strand
TAATTTTGCACAATTATAAGCATTCATTTATGCACATGTGTGTATATGGAATATGTACGATGCATGTTCATGACAATTCCGGTATTGTTCCATAAATTGCATCACAAAACGATTCCTGTATCAAAACTCATTTATTCCTAGGTTTAAGCCATATAAAATCATTTAACTTGCAATTTATTACTCATAGACATATTTCAATTTTTCTGAAACACATATTTTGGGTCTACTGTTTCCGATCAATGATACCGTCAATATCAGATAACCTAGGCAACCTCTCTTTAATAAAAATGTTCCCCTATGTCTTAGGAATCCATAGACACCAAAATTAATTAATTCGGATCTCTATAGGTCTGGATATTGCCAAAATATTGTCCAAAAAAAAATCAATCGGTCCTCTCACTTTGATTTAATCCATCATTTTCAATTTAATCTCTAAAATTCACAAATTCTCAGGGAGAGGTAGATAAATGTTTTACGAATCCGACGCCTCAAAAATCAGGTCAATTGGAGGTCGGATGAAAAAGTTATACAAAAAAGAATGGAAAAAGGGTCGGATTGGGGAAATTGGCCACTCACACTCGTGAGTGTCTCGCGGCTGCGAGACGCGTGCTAGCGATCACTCACGCTCGCGCTCGCGAGGAGCGCTTAGCGTGCTCACCCCTGCGAGGGCCAGCTTCCTTGCCTATTTTTTATTTTTTAATATTTTTCCCACTTGTTTTCCTCTCTTCTTCCAAAATGCATAACTTTTCACTCAAGAGTCCAAAATTGACAAACTTGGTATTAATAGAAAGATCACAGAAAGCCCCACAATTTCTATGAAGGACTCAAAAACCAATTCCACCTCGAAAGGTGTCAAAAATAACTTCAAAATATCTATCTTGTAAATCTCATCCTAAGTAGTAACACATTTTCTAAAAATCATAACTTCCTATGCCATTGTCCAAAAATTCTAAGCTTTATATCAATAAAAATATTAGAACACAATCTACAACTTTCATGAAAGACTTGGAAGCAAATTCAACCTCTAAATGGGTCAAAATCTCAATCAAAGTTTCTGCCCAATAACTGTCATCCCAAACAGTAACACAACTTTCTAAAATTCATAACTTCCTATCCCATTGTCCACAAATTCCATGCTTTATATCAATGAAAATATCAGAACATATTCTACAATTCTCATGCAGAGCTTAAAAGCAAATTCTACCTCTAACTAGGTTAAAAGTTCAATCAAAGTTTCTGCCCCCCATAATTGCACCCTAAACCATATCCACATATCAATCACTCATAACTATCAATTCCAATGTCAAAAAATGGCGCATGTTATGGCGATAGAAAGCTACCAAGAGAAGCTACAACTTTCATGAAGACCACTTTTGCAAAATCAGTCTAAGTGCCCGTTTGGTTGAGCTTTTATCAGTAGAGCTTTTATCAGTAGAGCTTTTGTCAGTAGAGCTTTTCGGAGAAGAGTTTTTTTTAAAAGCCAGTTGACTGTTTGGCTGTCAATTAAAAAATAGCTTTTTAAAAAGAGCTTCATACAGTAGACTGTTTGACAACATAAAAATAAAAAGCACTTTTTTATTTTTATTTTGCCAACAAAATAAAAAGCTTTTGTTGTTATTTATTTTCATTTATTATACAATGAAATGTAACATTTTAGATCATTCGTATTATTCTTAATTATATATTTGTATGATAATAAATAATACTTGTATATTAATTATTATTATTGTTTATATGTAAAATATGTGAGAAATAATAATAATAAAAATAAATAGATTATTATTATTTTAAATTTTAATTTGTTATAAATTTTAGAGACACGACTGTTGTAAAATTATAGATTATATAAATTTTGGAGACACGACTATTATTGTTTATATTATAAATTTTCAAACTTTCTGTCAAAAACAAGCCTTTGTAATCTTTTTGACAGATTCTCCCTTCTTCCTTGGTGCTGCTTCAGTACCTTCTCTGAAACCGCTCTTGAACATGCGAGGGACGTTGCGAAGGTACCTCATCTTTCCAGTTCCAGTTGTCGTTCTTCTTATAGCCTTCACACTCCAGTTATACTTTCTCTTGCGAGCAGCAGGATACACACAGGCAGCGCAGCGGCTCTTCTGTAGGTGGAAGCTACGACGGCCACGCCTTACGCATAGAGTGTGAGTCTTGTTCCTCCTCTTCCCAAAACCCCCTGTTCCCTTTCCCATTTCAGCTGCGACAGAGAAGCCCTTTAGCCTGCAGAGTTATCTTTTTGACAGATTCTAGTACGTCTTGGCAGATTTTGTTTGCTTTTTAGAATCAGTAAATCACAAGTTATAGTCACTTCCTCTCCAATAACCCTCATCTTCACCGACTGTTTTCTCCAAAACAACCCATAACAATCGTTGCCATGGCCCCAATGAAAAAGGTGATTTAAGATAGTTGAATTAAAGGAGTGTATTGTTTCGTATGGTGTGAGGAACCGAAGAAAAAGAGAGAAACGAAAGAGACGTAAAATTGTTATTTACGGAAGTGACGGGAATTGTCTACCCGAAAAAGCTAAATTTTAGCTTTTGAAAAAGCTGTTTTTTGACTTTTGGAAAAGCTATTTCTACTATAAAAGTATTTTTGAAGTTTTCAGTCAAACACTCATTTTTTCCTTAAAATAACTTTTGCGGTGAAAAAAATACTTTTAGACCTTCCAAAAGCCGAACCAAGTAGGCACTAAGAATGTTAGTGGAGATCTGGCAGTGGGCATGTTGCGACGGAGGAATTGTTGGAGTTGGACCAAAGGCCTGGAGACTAGAGACTATTAGGGTGTTTGGTTCACCTACCGAAATAGATAAAGAATGACATGGTTATTTTTAGGAATAAAATAGATGAAGAATATAATGAAATATGCATTATTTAATTTAGTTTATTCCTAAAAATTTCTAATGATGATGTATGTTAATGTTTGGTTTGAAAACATAAATTTGAGATGATAAGGAAATAACTAATAAAAAGATCAAAATATTCATTATAGTCTCCATTGTTATTATTATTATTATTATTATTATTATTATTATTAATTTTCTTGTTATTATTAATAATTTTCTTATTATTATTATCAATTCTTATAATATAATAATAATAATAATAAGAGAAAGAAAATAAATGACGACGTCGAAGACGTCGACGACGACGACAAGAAGAAGAAGAAAAATAAAATATAATAAAATATAATAAAAATAAATGTCCCTCTTATTTTTAAAAACTATCTAAAACGCGATATAGTTTTGAATTTATAATGGCCGTTCCTACACCATCAACTTCAATTAAGAACCCAAATTCAAACTCAAAAATAATGTCTTTTTCATTCCAAGTAAGGAACAACGTCGTATGGGGTAAAATTCAATGGACCCCCTACATCAACACGTCCCTTGACCTTTAAAAACTATCTAAGTTTCCTTTAATATAACACCTATGAATTTACCCCTACGGAGGCAGATCAAAAGAAACCTCCCACTGTAGTATTTGACTATTTGTGAATGATGTTTGATAGTTTTTTGGTACGATGCTGTGTCTCTTTTCATGTTGCATTGGAAGACAAACAATTGGCGTCAGATTTTCTGGTCTATTTTTTGTGGACCAATTCTGTCCCACTTCATCTAATTCATTCATTTACGTGAGACCCACATAAATAGATTAATCAGATAGAGTGGCACAGAGTTAGTTCACAAAAAATAGACAAGAAGATATGATCTCCAAACAATTATTTTGAAGCTTTGATTAGTAATTATTAGACCTTTCATAAAACCCAGTCTGAAATGAATATTCTTTTAAGTTCTAACATACATAAGGCGGCGTACTATATCAATAAAATATAAACAGAGTTTGTGAGATAATGATTCTCCTCATCTTATAAGAATCGTAACAAAATTATATGAAAGACTTTTGATAATTTTTAAAGTCAGGAAGTGACAAATCTGTTCATAAGCCTGTTACCTCAATTTTTAAAAAATTAACAGTATAAAATGTCTTTTTTTTTATTAGGTCCAACCTTGGGCCTATCTGAGGGTTAACTTTTTTCATTTTATTTTTTTCAAGCAAAATGATCGGAATCTAAGCCTAACCTATGAACGGTCTATTAAAAACACATGAATTTAACAGGTTCATAATCTTTAATTCTTTTGTTTACTTTTCTGCTACAGATATTATAATTTGTAACAGATTGGCTCTGTCATCATCAAATTATAATATTTCGTATTTATCTTATGCTTTATATTTTTGCATACTAATAACTTCTAACAATTTAACTTTGTTATATTTCTTTTACCAACAATCTCTAACATCTAACAGTTTTATATATTTTTTATTAATAGTTGGTTTTTTATTATTGTTATTTTTATTTTATGCTTTAATTATTGTCTTATTTATATTATTTTAATATTTTATTCATAACAAAATTTGTTATGCTTTCAAGATATTTATTAAAATGATAAATAAATAGATTGAATAGAATAGAGAATATATTAGGTTAGGAGAACAATAACTACAATTAAGAAATTAGTAAGTATTTATTAAAATGATAAATAAATACTTACTATTTATTAAAATGATAAATAAATAGCATCTGCTGTTGGGTAAACCAAAAGCATGAAAGCCCCAAAAGCCGAACTTTTGGCACAAAGATCTCACTCTCGAACAGCTTACAATACCATATGTATCCTCTAGCTACGACATGAAGTTGTAGGAGATTAGTAAGTAAAACCGCAACAAATTACCTCACTATATTAAGAAAAGAATCCAAATACATGAAATACAACTGTAGGCCCTCACCATTCGACACTAGAACTACACCTTTATGCCAACAAAATTTGACCCGAAAAATGGAGCCATTGTGGTTTAAAACCACCCTTGCATTTCAACTCTCATCAAAGGGGATGGTTATACCACCTCTTTTCTCCCAACCAAATCTGAAGGGGCAATGGTTCTCCTCAAAAAATTGGAGAATCATAATCATGGATAATACAAAATGATGAATGAAAGCCACCTCTTAAATACAAATGCAAGCAACTCATCTGACGACTGATCAACAAAGCCTTGAAAGGATGCCTTCTGTGCTACTCTCTGCTATGATACAACAGCCAATTTGAGGTCATGTGGTCGTAAAGTTTCTTGAACAATTTCCTGAACTGTTCGGTTACGACGACAAACATCAGAAAATTCCTCAATCGGAGTCATTAGGGCATTGATATCGACACCGGATGCTGCCTCAGATAACGCTTGAATAAATCTTGTGCGCTCCACTTCTGTGACAGCTGTCGACGGGATTAATGAAACACTCTCCCTAGCCCACTCCAATGCATGTGCTCCAAATGCTCGAGTTAATGCTAGTAAGGCATACGTCACCTGAACGAGAGAAAGCAGTCCAGGTTAAAATTGATTCAAACTTTTCACCCTACAATTTTAATTTATGGGAAGGATTGTGGGCCTCTTAATCTATTCAGATTAAGAGGTGGAGTACCCATTCTACTCGAGAACTTGGTAATGCTCCTGTTAACGAGGCAACTAAAATTCTGGCAATGGTGGAACCCCGGGGAACAATAACACTATTCCTGACCGATAAGTATTGCTCCCCCATACTAGACTTGGCCAGATCAAAGACATCGGTCAAGAAGGACAATATGGAATTAGAAGCTTCTCTGCACAAAGTAAAAGTAAACCACTTGTCAGATGACATTTGGATACCATGAGTTTACACCATGTATAAGGTATGCTATTCATGCTCAAATGTGGTTTTAATCTCACACAAAACAATAAGGTATAAATATATGACAAGTAAAGAGTTCACTGAAATCATAACATATATATTGATGTCCATACTGTCAACGATACATTAAAATTGGTAATTTAGAAGAAATCTAAGTATTTATCCAGTCTCCATTCCATCACCTATTATCCAATTTTTACATGTTTGCTATAAAAATTGAGTTTGAATTGCCATTGTACATGTAAAACAAGATGAAACTCAATTCAAATCCACCCCAAATGTCACTTTAAGTGGGCAGGATTGTCCAAACCTTATTAAGGCTTATTATGCTTTTACTTTTGGGCAACGAGAGATATTAGAACACTTTAACACACCCTTCATGCTCAAGAATAAACATCTAGGAGTTAAAGTTTGTAAAAATGGACATTTAAAGGTGGCCTAGCATCTACGGCTGACCGTGCCTAACTCTATCTGAAATGCACCTAAAGGAAGGGAATTCCCTGAACCTTACAACATATGTTATGCTCTTACTCCTAAGTGATGTGGGACACTAATAAACTTCAACAAGACAAAATAAGGCTGATCATACATGGCTCGTGTCTTTGTTATCTAACAACTCCCTGCCCTAACATACCCTACCTTACCCATATATTTCGGAAAATAAAACTATTCAATAATTCAGTAAGTCCTAAAGCTTATCATATTTTTAGAAATAAGTAATAAAATTTTATATCTATATAATTAGTACTTAAACTTATTTAAAGGAATCAAATGAGTATAAATTTAACTGTCATACAATATCAAATTGACAAATTTTCTAAACATATGCTAGCTTATTTAGTTCATACAAGTTCTGGTACTGATTTGTAAAATTCAACAAGTTTGACATGAACTCTAGGCATATGTCATGGAGAAGGCTTAGACTGCACGTAGATTTCTATTTCTCAATAACATGAAAGGGATGAGTATATATGATTAATTGGAAAACTGACAAATCCTATATTGCCAAAATATATAAAGTCCAAGTCAGAAGCTTAATTGTGTTTGATTAGAATAACATTCCGACAATCAATCTATTTTTGAACATGTGAAGCAAAGAACTTGGAACATATTGTGAAGAAAAAAGACGTGCAATAGACAATTACCTGTGTTGTACAGTGATACCAATAACAGAACAATCAATTAATGGTGGAAAGACAACAGATGGAATAAACAGTTGAGGGCAGTAACGAAGGCATCTTGATGCCAACAGAAAACAGTCATCTGCTATGTCTGGTCTTGCCGTAAAATCCTGCCAAATAGATGGACATACAATCATTAACCACAGTACGTCATGGGCATATGAAAATACGAAACGAGAGAATGCACAACTTGGTTAAAAATGAAAACCTCAATACTAGTGAGAAGACATGTTGTGTGCGTGAAGAGGACTTCTATCAAACTTTTCAGGTAGATTGCACAAGCAGAATCCATACCGAATATCTGCAACCAAAGACAATGGTAGGACAACTTTGAAACTTTGCAACAGAGTAGAGAGAGAAAATAAATTTGCTTAGGATAAAAGAAAAAAGTCATACCTTTATCACCTCACTAGAGAGATAAAGGAAGCATGGTTGGTGATGCTGTTGATATAGAGCTTGAATCTCTTCTAGCATTTCTCCAATAGTGATCCCCATGAACCTTCCAGAGGTTCTCACCTAAATAAATCGCTATCCATTTCATATTTATCTCTTCAAATCACAAGTAAAGAAGTAATATCTCTTCATCACTAAATTAAAAAAACAAAGTTATTGAGGAAATTCTAGAGCCATTAAAAATTCAGAGACTGAATTAACTGGAAAGTTCAAAAGGAAATTTATATGCAAAGATTATTCAAGGTGTAAAAAATAGCCTTTGAAATATCCAAGTATTTCCCAAACCAACTTCCCACAACATGCCCTCTTTAACTGTTGAAAACCATGTCATTTTACTTGGAAATTTTCAGGCTACGGGGATGAGTAGCCAGAGCCTGAGCACAGCCTGAAGCCCAACATTTTTTTCTTAAAAAAACCTTAGCCTGGTCAACTCCGACCAGACCTGATGATTCCGAGCTAGGCTGGGCAATCTTTACCATTCCTACCTAAGCCTAGTTAAGCTTAATCATCTCTTAATTACACTTTCTGCAGTTAAACGCACTCATCAGCATCAATGTTCATTGACTCACTGCATATTTACAAGCTCGGCAAAGAGACTCCATTGTTCGCATGTCCCAAGCACGACTACAGCAGAAAAAGAGGGATCAGACAAGAGAGGGAGACCCATTTAAGACAATACAAGAACTATATTTTTTGTCAGGGTCTGTCCAGACTCACAGATCAAATATTGCCTTGAATATTGGCCAAAGCCTTTGCATAGCATCAGCCACAGCTTCAGGGTGATTTACATACCTGAAATTGGTTTTGTAGCACCTTGAAAATTACAAATAGAAAAATTAACAATATAAAACATAATTTTGAAAAGGATAACAACCAGACCTAAAGATGTATGCAAGTCGATCAATGTGAACAGTTAATTCACGAGCAAGTTTCTTCTGCAATATTTCCAGACCTTGGTTGATTGCTTCCTGCTTGTGCACATTGTAAAAGAACCATGATCAAGAATTTTCAACTATAAACTAAAGATATGTATTGAGAAGGAATCAAACCTGTAGGGGAGAAACAACAGGCAACCATAATTTTTCCAAAGCCTGCTTAGCCAGTTCAGGAGGAAGTTCTGTAATGACCATGCTGCAATAAAATAATACAACACATCCAAGTGAAAATAATTCACACAGAATTCTCAAAATCACTTATGCACAAATCTTGATAATTATCAAGCATCAAAAAGTACCTTAAGGCTTCTACTACATGCAAAGAGTCCTCAGCAGAGATTTTAAAACTATCTTCCCCAATCATAGCCTTATGGTATATGGAGAAAAGATCATCAAAATATCCACTAAGCTTACTCCGACAATCTATGGTCAGCATAAGAATATCAATTAATACAAGGAAAGAAATATGGAAAGAAAGTTGTCTCAATAATCATATAAAAGCCATATATCATAGTCCTAAACTAAGTTAGCCAGCCAATAGGCTAAAACACAAACATATTTCTTTGCCCTCAAGATACTTAAATTTATATCATTCCCTTTTCACCATTTCATACCAGTAATTCATAGTTATGGACCAAACATGAGATGCAAACCAATCATTGGCATCAATCTAGCATATTTGAACTGATCTTGCATTAATGAATACCTTTAATGACAAAACATCATGAAACAACACTGATAGCAACATCAGGAAAAGAAAGTTATACAGACTGCTATCCCATTTCAGCCTTGAGACGAATATTCATGACCTTTTGACAGTTCTGCCATGCCTACAAATCAGCATCTATTTCACTAACAATAAGGTGCCTTAGCAGCTTTTTGGAACAAGTTTCGTCCATGAAAATCTAAAAAACATGCTAAATATGGAATATAATATGAATATGGCCTCTGAGTTGTGAAGATTTCACTAGACCACTAAATGTTGGTGGCAACAATGAATTTCATCCGTCCAAAACTCTGATGTAGTCAGAACAGTAGTTTGAGGAAATGATTACGCGTCAGAAAAGAATACTTACCATCACAAATGTGTCTAAATGCGACAGCTGCTGCTGCTGCACAATCTTCTGATGTACCCATGCCTTGCATAAGAATTTTCATGACAGAGGACAATAAAGGCAATCCGTCTGAGGCAGCATTAAGCCATTTTGAATATGCTCCAATAGTCAAGCACACTGAAAACATTTGCAACAAAACATCAAGTTAAAGACTCACATTCACGGACACATTGCTTGGTGAAGTACAAGGTGATTAGAGCTAAATCTTAATCATGTTTGAACTGATACGATTCCCTCCCCCACATGATAACACCAATAAACACATTTCTGAAAAAGTCAAACAGAAAAAGCAAGAAAATAATAGTAAACCACTATAAAAGGCATAGTACCTGTCTGCAGCAATTGGGGCTGATGGGTAAGTTCCAAAAACAAGGACATGATCTGCGGGGGAAAAAAAAATCAGCAGCCACTTCAAACCATCTAAACCAACAAAATCTTAGGGTTCCCATGAAGTTAATAAAAATGAGATTCACAACAAAAAGAAAAACCCCAGAACAGAGGACTGCAGTTGTTTGCCATAATGGTGCATGAGTAACATTTAGGCCAAAAACTAGATTTAACAGATTTATGCAACTCAAAAATACATAACTCCCATGATCACAACAGCTGCTAATTACCATCCATTCTATTAATTGTCTTTGAACTCACAGGATAAAAACTGAAAGCAACGCCAAAGAACTTGATAGATTGCATAATTAAAATGAGAAAATCTGTGGCATGAAGCTTATAAGGACATTTGACATCTCAGGAAAATTCATAATGTCATGATTGAAGTAACAGTGGCAAAGCCACATCAGCAAGCCAGTAAAACCCTCTACATCTAAGCTAGTAGGACTTCTAGTCATGTTTTGTGTCAACATGTGGGAACATATCTAGATTTCTGACCTACCATTGCTGGCTTGTAACTTTAATATACCATAATATATCCTCTTGTACATTTATCATGTATGAATCAATCCAGAAATTCACTGAAACCAGGAATTACAGAACGCCCAAGCTCTGATGCCACACAAAGGGGACAGAGGAATGGATAAGGCCCTGTTCACATCCAACAGACTTTCAATGCTTGAGATATCTATGATTCTGACCAGCTGGGTCGATCAACCAGAAAGAGAAGTTGTCAGAAATGAGCTTTTCAATCAAAACAAGGATCTGCCTATCAAAATGATCTGCTGGGTTTGTTTATTCAAAGGGGCTTTAGAAGAAGTGGGTGAGGTAGATGATCTAGAATGAGATTAGATTAAATGTTAACATGATCTAGGTTTGTCTCTTTGTTATTTCTCATAGTGTTTTCTTAATGGTCATTTGTAGTCCACTTTATGTACTTTTCAGTTTCCTTCATAGGAGCTAATTTAATACGGCATCATTTTTTAGTGTTTTTACTTTTGGTCCATGAGCTCAACAAAATGATCCTCAAAGTTTTGGGAAAACTAGACAACCTGTATGTTAGCTTTCAAGGTGGTAGAAACCTTAAAATAGATAACCAAGTCAGCCAGTAACCTGCATTTGATAGGGAAAATCCTAACATGATTGAAGCTAAAGAAGGATAAGGGAACTGGCTACTACCAGAAGTTCTGAGCCAATATGGAGAGCAAACATAATAGTCTGCCATGTTAGAAGATGATTAACGTTGAAATCAACTTTTGTCAAGCCGGAATGGTTTTAATAACTTATTTATGAATTCCAACACTAAATTCTAAATTCCAACAAAACTAAACAATCCAAGCATCCAAGATTTACATTTTATATGTATTTTATCAAATAGTTGGCATATACTCAGACTATCCTACATAATGGAGTTAATAACTGGTGGAACTTATCCATTTCCAGACCCTTGCACTAGCTAAAGGGAATCAGATCAAATCATTCCCACAAAGCGAGAAAAGAAACTTGATCCTAAAAGAAAGCATGCTTTGCCCAACTTCATTCAAATAAACCTATTGCAAAGAGGCAGGTGAAGCAGGTATTCCTTTCATTGTGTACACTTGCAGTTTGTATAAATATTTCTCTTCTACATCCCCCAGACATCTTTTATCTCATTTATCTGTTCTAGATGCTCATCCCTTGTATGTTACAGTTCTTCACAACTGGCATTTCTGTGATGTCTGTCCCTTTTTCTCTCCACATCTTATCTTTTTTTCCCCACAAATCTTGCACTTTCATTGATGTGAAGCGCCCAAGCAATGCAGCTCTACGTAACAACTTACAAGTCAAAACAAGTGCCGAACATGTATTTACAAAAGACTTTACCTTGGGCATCACTTCAGCTTCAGCAACTGAAACGTAACTTGATATAGCCCTGATGCAAAATAGAGCAGCTTCTGCTGGACGCCATTCATTGCATCCATTTCCCCAAAACGCTTGTGCCTTGAACAATGTGACACAATTTGGCATTATTAGAAAGAGGAAAGCAATCATTAAAGGATCTGGAACAATTAATGTGATTCAGAAGTCAAGGAACTTCCACAAAATTTGTGATCTAAAAGAGCCCCTTGCTCAAGTAAAATAAGCTGCCACTTATAAGAGATGAGACAGCGGCAAAAGAACTTCCCAACAAGTACTAAAGTTAGATGCAACACCAGAACCATAAAATCCCAGTATTAATTCTCCAAAATATGCAGTGACTTTAAGCATATCACTGAGAGCTCTGTGATCTATTTACCTAACGAGGAACCATCTTAATAAAGTAACTTGCGAAACCTTTGGTTAGTTAAGCACATTAATTTCTTAAAGGTTTATACATTAATTTCTTAAAGGTTTACACATAAATCCTCAACATTGCCAAAGGCCGACTAGCAATATCATATATGTTGTCAACAGTATAGTATTGATTTTACACCAAATAGTAGCTTTATCATTAAGAGTTACGCGGATTCTTTTCTGTAAGGGAGAGAAAACTGATACTGCTTCCAAATACATAGTACACACCTCAGCAAGCTTCGTGTAAAGAATCCTAAGAGTTGCATCACCGCCAAGAACTGATGCTGCATCAATTAATACATCGGCAACAGCTGGCAATATCATTGGTCCTGTTAGTTGGTGTAAAATGCTAGAAGACTAATCTTCATAAGTGTATGTATGTAAGCTCATTCATATGTAAGTCAAAATATATATGATAAGAAGAACAATCTTCAAAAGTGACCACATACATGCCCACAAAATGTATAATCAATTCATAACTACAATTGGAGGGTACCTTTTTGATGCTGTTACAAATAAAAGACTATAAAATGTTATCGGAAATGGATAGATGATTTCTATCCTTTTTGCTGCTACAATTTGAAGGGAACTGTAAAAAAACTTCGATATATATTCAGAAGTTATTATTTACATATGCTGCAGTTCTTATATAGAGCTAGGATACATAGTTTAGGAAGACTCCTTAGTTGGAAATCCCTAATATAGCTAGATATTACAGCTAAGGATAATCCCTTAATTAAGGGACTAACTACTATTACAGGATGGTCTACAGGAACAAGTATCTAACAATAACTGAACAAACGGCAACATAGGATCAACAATTAGTCGAGCTTAATGAAGAACAATCAAAAAGTACAAATTTCCAAACAGTTCATCATTACCATATCTAGTGTGTTTAAATTCCTTGAGGTCTTCAATAGAGAGATTTTGATGATCTTGGGGATACTGGACTCGAAAACTAACCTGCAGCAACATTCAGAACTTGTTAAGTTTTTTGATGAAACACTTAACAGCAAAGATAATTAACCGTTCGCTGAAACTAACGCATACAATATCTTCCATAGTCACAGACATGCCTGAAGAGAAAGATAAAGTATTTCGATCATTTCTTGCAGTTGGAAATTTTATATTATACTAAAATGAATCCAGCATTAAATAGGCTCAATAGCAGTAAGATTAAGATATTAGCTACTGCATGACTTTGAGAGAAAGTGAAACACTATGAACAGTATATCCAGTATACAATATGTAAGATAATCAGCTCTACATGAGTCCACTTAATCTCACTTCAGAAATTCAAATGTCATCAGACTTAAAATTAGGGCTCTGAAAAACTTTTCAATTGTATGAACATATTGATCAGATCAAACGAATGCAATGAACTAGGGAAAATATACAAACAAAAAGAAAAGAAAAGGACGGTAAATGCACTGTCATTTAGTAATCTAGCCTGGTCTTAAGGGCATAAATCCATGCAGCATAGTCTAAAGGTTTCTGTGAAGTTACAAGTGGCATAATTCTGTATTCATAAAATGAACTCACCAAGGATACAAGTGATCCATAGGCTGGCTGGAAAACTTGAAGCCTTCTACTTCTCTCTGCTTCAAGCGATGCTTCAGTGCTAAATGAAGTATAGGAATCCCTGGTAGATTAGGACCACTCTATTCACCCATTTGCCAAAAAATGGTCTCTTATATTAACTGAGCTCCAGATGGATTTACCTGTTTGTCAGGATAACTTGAAGACTGTGCCAAAAATTAAAAGTCATGGAAGCAATATCATATTCTGGATGTGAAGTAACTTCTAATAATGCATTCACTATCATTATCGCCTCATCAGAACCTGGAACAACAGAGGAAGAAATGTTTTATACACTAATCACCAATCCATCATCATGAAACAGAAATCAAGTAGCTATGAGGAGCATTTTTAAAAATTTGGACATAAACTTTGAGCAGATTACCGATGGTTTAAATACATACCAGTTGCAATCAGTTCAAAATATGAATCACCCATGTCAGCAAACAAACGAGCAATGGCCTTAAGATCTTCTTCATCCTAAGATAAAAATAAAAGCAATGGCCTTAAGATCTTCTACATCCTAAGATAAAAATAAAAAGAACAAAAGTATTGTACCAAATCAGCATCGATTGAAAAGGAAATCAGACACTATGGTAATGAAGATTGATTTCACTCACATTAAAGAACACAGGTTAAAATAGCTAAGGGCAACGAGGTATGCAGATTCTATATTTCCACTGGCATATGCTGTATGGGTATAATAACAATCCTTAGCAAACATGTCAGGATTCTGGGGAATAATTCTTTCACAAAGTACAATATTCTCTTTGCTATCAAGTTTAAATATCAACGTGCCATTTGGTACTTGTATTCTGTGCACACATTTATCCCAACAAATATGCGTGTGCTAAGGAGCAACAAAAATTGAGACTCATAAATTAGTTGTTGAACTCACCCAACAACTAAAGCTTTTCACAAATCTACACCTAGAATTTGTTAGCCATTACCAGATTGCTTTAGCACATCCATGCCTGGAAATACAGATGGTTGCTATCAATATTGAAAATAGTTTATTCCCTTCAATGAAATAATAAAAAGAAAACATTGGATCTTTAACGAAATCATAATTGATTTTCCACATCTCATGTTCGTCAGTTATGAGTGCCAATTTATTGAGCTTAAGGTACTTGATAGAAAGTCAAAGTATAAACAAAAATGCTTGAAATTTTGTCTTCATGGCAGTAATAATCCCCCAACCCAAGAAAATACAAAAACAAGTAGCAGAAATTTCAATGAAGCATAACATAGCTGGGCAAAACAAAAACTTTATATTCATCCAGATTCATTATCATCATACATCTGTAAGTACCTTTGAAGGATCTCTAAGCTGCTCCTTAAGATTCATAACATGAGGCACAATTACTTGAATTAAGGGCATTTGTATAGAAATACCACCAGAGTTTTCTGCCGTAGTGCAGTGTATCAATTCTGAGATGACTGCAAAAGATCAAGAGGAAATAATAAAAATGGTGAGGTAGAATTAGGACCCAAGCACCCTTGTAAGTTCCCTTAGTATGGAAAAGCTAAAATACCATCTATGCCAAGTTGGAAATAATAAAGAAGATATAACGGATATTAAACGAGACATTAAACTTGAAAAAAATGATTTAAAAAAACTTTGAATAAATACATATATTCAACCCATGCTGTTTTAATTTTGGGGCAGGGAAGATAGGTGAAAGTGATGCGGGAAGATAAGCGCACACATTCGACTTCAGGGATCTGCAACTATGCAATTCATGATAAGAAGTATGGCATTAATAGATGTCACAAAATCATATGTTACGCTACCAAAGACATACATAACTTGTACTGTTTTTGGTAACTTATAATGCATCAATTGCATTAACAATCATATCACAAGGAAAACTTTTAGCATTTGACAACCTTCCTAGGTATAAAATTTTTAACACATCTCTAATTTTTCAGATATATCCCCTGTAGCTTCTCATCTCCTGAAACTGTCACTCCAGCAACATTCAAACTTAACTTTATTAGCTACATAGATTTCAAAATATCAAAGCTCTATTCTACACTTTTGCAATTGCACACTTAAGTAATTATCTCAGAAGCATAAGATGGCATGACAGATGGTTCCTGAAATTAAGAAAAACTGTCACAGTACTAAAAGCACCAATGAGGTTCTTATATTTCATCAGCAGTACCATTTACAGCCGCCTCTGAGAGTAGGTCAGAACTCAAACTTGAAACAGCTGTAAGAACCAATGGATGAGAAGCAAGAATGGAACCAGGGATCCTGAAACCAATACAATTCAACATAAATACCAGGAAATCTGTTAGTGCCAAGTAATATCACATACTGAGTAAAGCCAATCCAATCACTTATTGTAACATCAACCATTTCATAAGAGGTGACGAGAATGGGGAAGGGGGAATGGTCTGATTTGGACAATTGATGAGTTTTGGAAAGATGAAAGAAAACAAAAAAGGCCATTTCCAATAAGCCAGACATTACTGTATTTCAAAGAAATCAAAACCAATAAATTCGCAAAAAATTAGCTAATGACCACTTTGCCCATCATGTCTCAAATACTTCCAATTTTTTGAGGAAAAAAATCCGCTTTAATTTACAGCAGACTCCAGGAGATTACGGCAGCATTTATTCTTTCTTTAAAAGTAAATAAGGAGGCTGTGTAAGTAATCTGGCATTATTGGCGTTCTCCATCCTCTACTTGCTACATTCAACTTTTTAGAAGAATTTTGTATCATTACTGCCTCAAAGAACCGCTTCAGAACAATCAGGAATCACCAATTACTGTTTGCAACTTAAAATATAAGTATCTTGCACTTCAGGAGAAAAATACTGTGTTGTCAACACTTCAATTAAAGGAGCTGCACTTCAGGAGAAAAATACTGTGTTGTCAACACTTCAATTAAAGGAGCTGCCTACCCATGCCGTAATCGAAGCCAAGAAGCAAAAGCTTCGAGAACCTAAAAGGAAAGAAATTATCAAATGCCCATGTTAGTTCAGTATATCAAGCAGTTGTATTACAGTATCAAGATCAACAGCCTTCTGAAAAGGAACAATTTCCACCTGTTCCTTAAGTTCATTAATTTTCAAACAAACTGTCAAAACATCGAGAGCAATATTCATCTGAGAAGTGAGCTCCTTTTCAAACTGGCGGCGTCTTTCTGGATGAGCAGCAATCTTGTAGTTGGATACTTCCTGATTTATTAGCAAAAGAGAAAACAAATGAAACTTCTGGTTGATAATATGTTTTCTTTCGGTATCTACTTGGTGAAACAGATATGTCAACTCTCAAAACTCATTATTTTTGAAAAAAAAATTCAAAACTCATTAAGTAACAAGAGCTAAAACCTCATTAGACAACAAAAACCAACAAAGAAGACATGGCAAACCAACATAACCCTGAAAGGAAGGTGTACCACTTGCAAAGCTTAACCAAGAAGACATTTCTGTCCCCAGCATAATGTTCAAATATAAAGAAAAACAACATTAGATGCATGTAAGTCAGTTAATAGGTATACTTTTCTTTTATTAAAAATAAAATTTGTGTATGGAGATGAGATTGGCTACTAAATTGGTGATAAGTTGTTAAAATACTTATGATGCTTATTAAAGAATCTAAACTTTTTGAGGCAATAACCAATTCACACAATCAAAACCAATGAGAATGAAAGCTAAGAAGAGGATGACTCTAACACTAGAACTAAACTTTTATTAAAGTTCCTGAACTGGTAAAATGTAGAGACCCGAAAGACATTAAAGATCATCTTTTATATCCTCAATCCCAACAACTCATGGACATAACAGCATCACAGAGTTTGATCAAAAAATAAAACAGAAAGTGACTTTGTGAAGGATATCACAAATATTTGTTCTTTTATCCAAAAAGGTCATTAACAGTAATAGAGAAGATTGTGGCTGATAGCACTATGGGTCCTAAACCCATATTGACTTATTCTAGGAGAAAGAGGGAGAAGGGACCGAACATGGTCCACAAACCCATGTTGACATACTCTAGGAAAATCACTAAGGCAGGGAAGGGTGAGTCAGCTAACGGTT
>JAOTIZ010000007.1:22686902-22701022 GCA_027123425.1 Erythroxylum panamense | reverse complement strand
TAAGGCAGGGAAGGGTGAGTCAGCTAACGGTTAGACAGGAATTAGTTAGAGGAGAGAGAGGGTACTATGTAAGGGATGGGGTAGTACAGAGGAGGGGATCTTTTGCTCTTGTACTGTCTCAGCTGATAGCTTGAGGGGCCATTGTTGGCTGATAGCTTGGTGCTTGTAGAATTTCCTACGAGGCTATAGCTAAGTATTAATAAAATTACTATATTTTCATCCATTTGCCTATCATTGGTGCTTTCATTGAGAGCCCCAGTGTATGCAAACAAGAATGGCGTCACAGAAGTGGGAAGCAATGGATGCTCGTATGACCGCAGTAGACACGAAGTTGTTGGACCATATGGTCCAACTGGGCAACTTACATAAGGGTGTCAACGACCCCTCTAGGGCGTTAGCGGTGATGCACGCCAAAATGCGAGAGGGATTCCAACGTCAAGCTACACACCAAACACCAGAGGCTGGGTCGAGTTCGATGGAACATGGGAAGTCGGTACACACTACAATAGAAGGCAGTGGTGTCACCTCCATGACGTCGGAAGAACACCAGCTCCGAGCAAAGCAGGTAGAGCTCCCTCCATTCCAAGGAGATGACCCGATAGGATGGGTCTCTCGTGCTGAATTGTACTTCACCATTCAGGGAACTCCATTGGAGTTTCGAGTTCAACTGGCATAGATTTGCATGGAAGGAATGACATGGCACTAGTTTAAGGTTCTCCTAGCGTCGAAGCCCGAACTGGATTGGGAGACCTTCAAAAGAGCTCTGTTCGATTGGTATGGAGATCATTTCAACAGGAATCCTTTTTCCCAGCTGAAGACGTTGACGCAACAGGGCACTATGGATGAGTACTTGGAAATGTTCAAAATGTTGATGGCTCAGGTTCCTCCTCTTCCCGAAGATCAGTATATGGGTCTCTTCCTAGGGGGACTGCGAGAGGATATAAGGTTGGATTGGTGCTAGATCCTTCCTCCCGTTATCGGCTGATAGCATCGGCACGTGGAACGTAAGCTCACTCCTTCGGCACATTCCAAGTCGATTGTGGGCTGGAGACCCGTGGGCGCTCCACAAGTCAGGCCTCCAAACCCGACTATGGGAGGACGCCACTGGGTCGGTGTGCGACCCGGGCTAGCTCGACCCCAGGCGCAAACCAGTGGGCCAACTGGGGTGGAGGATTTGATCGACGACCCGGCATGGAGAGGACTGCCAAGGGCGTCCGAAGGGAACCAGAAACCTCTCTTACCAAGAATTGATGGATCGAAGATCTAAGGGACTGTGTTTCAAATGTGGCCAGCATTACAGTCCTACCCACATCTGCCCCGACAAGCATTTGCGACTACTGATTTGGGAGGGAAACGAAGAAGAAGAGGGATCACCTTCTGGTAGTGGGGACAGAGAGGAAACCGACATGGGAGAGGCATGGGAGATGGTTTGTCAAGTAGCTAAATATGGGGAGATAGTTCAGTCCAAGACTCTTAAAATTGAGGGCAAATTGGCTGGAGTTCCAATCTTGTTCCTCATCGATAGTGGGGCAAGTCACAACTATCTTTCGCAAGATCTGGTGGCTACTTTGGAATTGACTGTTACTCCAACCGAAGCCTATGGAGTAAAATTGGGGAATGGAACAAAATGCTTTTCACAGGGTCGGTGTAGGGGACTTGTGGTGTTAGTAGGAAATGTGGAGCTAATAATTGATGCGTATATTCTTCAATTGGGTGGAACAGACCTGGTTTTGGGTGCATAATGGATGGAAACCTTGGGAGAGGTGAGAGTGGATTTTAAGCAGAAAACAGTGAAATGGGGATTTGAGCAGGGAAAGGAAGTAGTCACCTTGAGAGGGCAGGGCTGTGAGCAGCCCCAACAACTTTCTGCCTTGCAAGGAATGTTTCAGACCATTGCCATGGATTCCCAAAATGAACAGCAAGGAAGTGAAGCTGGTATGCTTGTTTCGGAGACTAATACCACCCTACTTCCAGCCCAGATTCAAGAATTAACCTTAGTTTTGCAAGCAAGTCAGTTGGTGTTCCAAGAACCGAAGGGACTTCCTCCTTCGCGAAGTCACGATCATGCCATTAATTTGTTTAGTGGAGCCAATCCAGTTAGCATCCGTCCTTATAGGTATGCTTATCACCATAAGGATGAGATTGAACAACAAGTCAAGGAATTGCTTGCAATTGGAGCTATCCGACACAGCACCAATCCGTTTTACAACCCGGTAATTCTTGTTAAAAAGAAGGATCATTCGTGGCAAATGTGTGTAGATTACCGTGCTCTGAACAAGGTAACAATTCCAGATAAGTTCCCAATTCCTACTATCAATGAGCTTATTGATGAATTGCATATTTGCATGGTTCCAAGCATTTTTCTAAGATTGATTTGAAGTCCGAATTTCATCAGATTCAAATCAAGAATGAGGATATTCATAAGACTGCCTTTCGGACTCATGAAGGCCATTATGAATACTTAGTCATGCCTTTTGGGCTTATGAATGCTCCATCCACATTTCAATCTACCATGAATTTGATTTTTAGACCACTTCTAAGGAAAGGTGTGCTGGTTTTTTTCAATAATGACATCCTAATCTATAGTAGAAGTTGGCAGCAGCATCTCAAACATTTGGAACAAGCTTTGCAGCTCTTAATTGAACATCAATTCTTTGCTAATAAGAAGAAGTGCTTATTCGGACAACAATCCATTGAGTATTTGGGGCATGTTATTTCAGCTGAAGGGGTTGCAATGGATCCTATCAAGATCCAGAGTGTTAAAGATTGGCCTGTTCCAAAGAATGTAACAGGGGTTAGAGAGTTCCTTGGTCTCATTGGGTATTATCGGAAGTTTATCAAGGATTATGGGAAGATTGCTCGGCCCCTTATTCACCAAGAAGGATAACTTTTCTTGGGGACCCAAAGCTCAAAGGGCCTTTGAAGAGTTGAAGCATTGTCTAGTTTCTTTTCCAGTCCTCACCTTGCCAAATTTCTCTAAGGAGTTTGTTGTGGAGTGTGATGCCTCAGGTTTTGGATTGGGGGCTGTTCTTGTGCAGGAAAACAGGCCCATTGCTTATTTTAACAAGGCCCTATCAGCTATTGCCAAGTCTAAATCAGTGTATGAGAAAGCGATTATGGCTTTGGTGCTAGCCATACAACATTGGAGGCATTATCTTTTGAGGAGATCATTTAAATGTATACCGACCACAAAACATTGAAGCATTTACTACAACAGAGGTTGAATACCCCTAATCAACACCATTGGTTGTCCAAGTTGATGGGCTTCCAATTTGAGGTGTTCTATAAGCCAGGACCCAACAACAAGGCAGCAGATGCTTTATCACGTGCACCAGTGGCACCAGAATTTCACCATTTGGTTTCATCTCCTAATTGGGTCGATTCTGCTAAGTTACGAGAGGAATATCAAGGTGATCCATGGCTGTTAGACATTCTGCAGAAGCTCAAAACTCACGCTACAACAGAACCTGACTTCCACTTGTCAGGAGGGCTATTGTTCAAAGGAAACAAGTTGGTGTTACCTCAAACTTCGTCCCTAATTCCAGATTTTTTTGCAAGAGTTTCATTCTACTCCCACGGGAGGACATTCCGGGTTTACTAAAACCTATAAAAGGATAGTTGGATGTCTGTATTGGGCTGGAATGCGAAAGGAAATTTTGCAGTTTGTGAAAGAGTGTGAAGTATGCCAAAGACACAAGTATCAAACTCTTGCTCCAGCTGGGTTACTTCAACCTCTTCCTATTCCCAATTTAGTTTGGGAGGATATCTCGATGGATTTTATAACAGGGTTGCCAAAGAGCCAAGGGTTCAAAGTCATTATGGTAGTTGTAGACATATTATCAAAGTATGCACACTTTATCCCTCTCAAACATCCTTTTACCGCCAAGGCTATGGCTGATTGCTTTGTTAAGGAGGTAGTTAAACTCCATGGCATCCCAAAGCAATTGTAAGTGATCGGGATCCAATTTTTGTTAGTAACTTTTGGAGGGAGATTTGGAGGATGCAAGGAAGGGTTCTTCAAATGAGCACTTCTTATCATCCGGAAACGGATGGACAAACCGACGTAGTCAATAGGTGTCTTGAGACCTATCTCCGGTGTTTTGTATCTGAACAACCAAAACAGTGGCATAATTGGCTCTCTTAGGCCAAATTTTGGTATAACACCTCTTTCCACTCCGCAACCGCCACAACCCCTTTCGAGGCGGTGTATGATCGACCTCCTCCTAAAGTTCCTCATTTCCTCATTGGGGAGTCCCTCATCGATGCTGTAAATGGTGTATTGATTGACAGGGATGAAGCTTTGAGACAACTCAATTCCATCTTGTTAGGGCTCAACAAGTTATGAAATCCGCAGTTGATGTTAAGCAAAGAGATGTTCAATTGGAGGTAGGAGATTGGGTCTATGTTGAGCTTAGACCTCACAAGCAAACTTCCATAGCTAGGCGAATCTGTCCTAAACTTTCAGCCCGGTTTTATGGCCCTTTTCAAGTGCTAGCTAAAGTTGGGACTGTGGCATACAAGCTGGCTCTTCCAGACACTTCAAGAGTTCACCCGGTGTTTCACATTTCACAATTGAAAAAGATGATTGGGAACCATGTGCCCGAGCCCACTCTTCCTTCAAGCCTAGAGGTTGACTCCACTGAACCTCTTGCACCTGAAGCAATCCTAGCTGAACGGACTGTCCAGAAAAATCAGGAGCAAGTTGTTGAATGGCTTGTGCTATGGAAGGGGAAACCTATTGAACAAGCCTCTTGGACAGCTGCTGTCCAACTGCAATAGCAGTTCCCTTCCTTCTGCCTTGAGGACAAGGCAGATTCTGTAGGGGGCGGAATTGATAGCACTATGGGTCCTAAACCCATACTGACTTATTCTAGGAGAATGAGGGAGAAGGGATCGAACATGGGCCACAAACCCATGTTGACATACTCTAGGAAAATCACTAAGGCAGGGAAGGGTGAGTCAGCTAACGGTTAGACAGGAATTAGTTAGAGGAGAGAGAGGGTACTATGTAAGGGATCGGGTAGTACAGAGGAGGGGATCTTTTGCTCTTGTATTGTCTCAGCTGATAGCTTGAGGCGCCATTGTTGGCTGATAGCTTGGTGCTTGTAAAATTTCCTAGGAGGCTATAGCTAAGTATTAATAAAATTACTATATGTTCATCGATTTGCCTATCAGTGGCTTCAATCCCATTTTCAATATCTTCTTAACACTACAAATATGTGGCATATAGCAAACAGAAAATCCATATACCTCAGGCAAAACAGTAAGTAGCTCCAAGAATCCTGGTACATACTCTGGATGAGAATTCATCTCATCCCGAAGCCAATTGACAATGCCACCATCTCCCCAATCTTCGGGCGGAACTTGTACAGCCAAGGCAGCTATAGCTATGCTAATCTACAGGTCAAAAATCAAATGCCATATCATCTAGGTAACAAAGGTCTGGTTTAAAAAAGATATGGTTACTGTCACCACAAGCTATTGAAATGATTGCAGAAATTTTCAAATATACCTGCGTTCTTACTTTGGGTGGCCCCCTATGGAACTTTTTCAATAAGGTCTGCAGTCAAATTCCATAAACAGCATAAGACTGCAAGAAATTACATTGTGCAGAAATCATAAAAACTCCTCTAATTCATGAAGAATCAATTAAGTAAATGATGTAAAAGGAGGTCAAAGGCATGTGGCCAATATATGATTTCATTCACAACCAAAATAACCCATGTAAAATCCTTTGCAGTAGTCCTAAAATCAAGAAAAAATTTATGTAATGAGTTATCAAGGAAAAAATTAATTCAATATCCTCGTCTTTTCATCAGCTAAACAAATTTATCCAAGCTGATGTCCATGGAAATGCAATCGCCTATTCACCAATTGAAAATTTAATAGATCTAAATATCTCCAAGATACATTAGCTTCTTTGAAGTTGTATGCATCACTTGATATTACCTCCCTCTTGAGACCCATCCCTAATAAACAAAACTATTGTACAGGACTAACATGGACACTAAAAAGGCATGAATGAAAAAGATAGCTGTTCCTTTAAAGGGATAAGCATAGCACATCACCCAATACAACAATGATTTAGATAACTCAGCAGCAGTTAATATCCAAACGTTTTTTTCAATACATTAAGTAAACCAACAACAACAGCCAGCATTGAGAATGGAATGGTCAGAAATCCCCAATAAAAATGTCTTCCCAGTGAGTTAGATAACAATAACTACTACCAAAAGTATTCAGATCAAATGAATGCACACATTACATCCAAAAATGGCTGCAATTCTACTACCAGAAAGAAACATTCATTCTTTCAGCTAATAGTCCCATACTGATTCAGAAGAGTCAATACTCGGTAAAGAGGTAAAATTATGCATACACAACATTAGTAAAAACATTTGAGTATAAAAAAAAAAAGAAGTCAAGCTTTCTCAATACTTAGAAGAGTGCACAAAATCTCACATTCAAGGAAGTCCGCAATGGTCGAAAGGCTTCAGAAGGTAGCTCTTCAAAATCACGTTGTACCTAAGATTGGATCCAACATGGGAAAAATGTTAAATCATTGACATATTAAAAAAATTTTAAAAGCAAGGGGAACAAGAAGAAGAAAGAGAGAGAGAAAAAAAAGAAGAAAACTCAAGCATCCAAAACACTGTAGTATTTGACACTTATCAACGTGTTCAAGTATGTTGGCATTAAAAATTCAAAATTCTCACAGAATATTTAACAGAACTTTGAATATACCTTGCTTCTAAGTGTTTGAGAACAAAAGATTAAAGTTTCCAAGTTGCTAGAGGCATCATGAAGCAGATTGTCAGCTACCTGAAATACCAGGAAAAATGATCATATCAACATTAGCAAAATTAAATGAACACGAACGAATATATATTGACAGCAGGGACCAAAGTAATACAGCTGTCATCAACAAGCATCTCACAGTACAGTGGTCCAACTTGTAGAAGCACAAAAAACATTCAACAAATAATACTTGCAAAATCATCAGGATAAATGGTTAAAGCAATGTCAAATTTTTTAAGAATGAAAAAAAGGAAATACTGCCACCATATCAAGTTGAAGGTGTAGACATATTGCACACTGCAGTTAAAGTTAGGATTAGATTCAACAAGAGATTATCAGGAAGTTGGTTTACATCAGAAAATAACTTGTAGTATTTCCAACTTTCCTCACAATCTAAATTGAACTTTCCCGCAATTTCAAGTTAAAGAGATGTATCTGTACATTTTTGGCAGTCCCAGGTTCTAACCCCAATAGTCATAAACAACTTCAGGTAGCAAAAAAATAAACTAAAACTTGTAGAATTAAACAAAAATCAGATAACTTCATCAAGTTATAGGGACAATGTCACGTGCAATGGTAATGGACATTCAACATTCAAGTAAAAATTAAACTTTGGAAATACAGAACTGAAGTTCAAGGAGGAACATAAGGAGCAGATAAACACACGCACACACACACGCACGCACGCAGTCACACACACGTACACACATGAACGACTACTGCAAGTTCAAACAAAACCCTAACGCAATAACTGCCTCGATCAATGTGAATGAACATTAATCACCAATTTCAAAGAAATTCAACCTAGCGCATTCAAATTCTTTACCCAAACTAGAACTGAACGAAATTTTATTTAAAAGGAACTAGAGATGAATCAACCAGAGAGTTCAATCACGCAAAACCAACCAAGTGGACCAAAGTAATTACTTAGCTCACCAATCAATAAATCACTAGAAACAGAACCTTACAATACCTGCCACGCATCAAGTGTCCGTTGAAAACCTTGAAGCCAGCGATCGGCCTCCATTCGTACAGCGTCATCGGGATGATGATAGAGTGCGTTTAGGGCGTCTTTCACCGAATTCTGGAGCTCCATAGCTCCGATTTCAACAAACCGAACCGATCGCGATAAGAGAAGAGAGATGAAAACAAACTCACAAAAAGATTTAACTTTGTCACCTACTATATGTATTTGGTTTAGGCTTTTCTGGAGAGAGTTGAGTTTTCAGATAAATGGGTTTGGCGCCCCCAATTCGTGTTCGAGAGACGACGGGTTTTTGGGATTTTTGATCAGAGATCGGTGAGTGAGATGTTTTGGACCGTCCGATTACGACTGTATTTTCAAAACTTGGTCAGTTTCTGGTCAATGAGATGATGACACACGTGGCGTGTAATCAGGATTAGGGTGGGCTCGTGGGCTCCTAAGGGCCCGCAAAGAGATAAACTATATGGTCTTGCAATTTCATTCGTGATGTTTTTAAATATAAAAATTACATAAATTAATATTTGATAATTTTATATTTTAACTTCAAATTAATATTGGATTAATAAAACGATAAGTTCTCAAACGGTAATGAATATAATAACAATTTAAGTTCATATTTAATTGAATAAATTAATAAATATTTATTTTAATTATGAACGCACTCTTTAAATTAATCATTAATTTATTAATATATCAATGAAGTAATATCTTATTTTTAATTATTATGAACTGTAAAACACTCGCACACGAACCAAGTGGCCCATTTTAAGTGAGTTTAGATTCTCTGTCCAGTTTTATAGTGTTTTATTATGACCATAAAATTGGACAGAGGATCTTGTCTCGTTACAGGTTGAGTTTGTTAATTATGTGATGACACAACGACGTCGGTTTATAGCGGATTCGGTTTCTTTAAGAGGTTCATGATAAACCGTTAATTCAGGTACACGCCTGAATCCTCCGAGAAATATCAAATGCTATTAATGGGCAAATGAAGAAGACCATCCAAAATTTGAAACTCCGAACTCTTAACATAACCTGTTAGTTTCTGTCCTCTCCCTCGCTCACTCCCCAACACAGAAGAGAGAGATAGAGATAGAGTTCATGATCTAGGTCTAGTGCATTACCATTGCCAAGATCATGATCTTCTATCTCATCACCCTTTGAGCCCTCTTTTAGTTTTGTTCAAAAAGTTTGCATCTTTCTGTACCATATTACATACCTAAATTATAAGCGAAGGAGATTAAGAAGAGCACCCAGATACTCTTGATCCCTTTCTTCTTGGGTATTTTGTGGGCAAAAAGTTTTGATGGCAAAGAGGTCGTTTAAAAGTCTTGTGGAACAAGAACTGGGAAAGTTCCCACTTTTTGTGATTTATGCACTGCTTGAATGGGTGTTGATATTTGTGCTGTTTGTTGATGGTTTTCTTGCGTTCTTCGCCAATGAATTTGCCAGGTTCTTTGAGTTGAGAATCCCTTGTTTGCTTTGCACGAGGATTGATCATGTTCTGGTTCACAGAGATCCTGACTTCTATTACAATGATTCAATATGTGAGAATCACAAGAAGGATGTTGGACGTCTAGCTTTTTGTTATAATCACAAGAAGCTTTCAGACATAAGAAATTTGTGTGAAGGGTGTCTTCTTTCGTTTGCTACAGAGAGAGAATCTGATACCGAGACTTACAAGTCTCTCATAGGGATTCTGCACAAGGACATTGAGTTACTTGTTGAAGATGATCAAGAAATTCAACTGACATTGCCTACTGGAAAGAAAAATGAAAAGGTGGAGAGTAGCCTTCATCGATGCGTATGTTGTGGGAAACCATTGAAGGTGAAGTCGCACATGAGGGGAAAAAATTCAGTCGGGCTTTCACACGCTCCAGCTCCTTCTCCAAGGGCACCATTTGGGAGTTACAGAAACGAGGACCATCGCAGTATGGACTTGTCTCACATAAGATGCAGAGAACTAAAATTCCCGGAACATGAAGAGGTCCACGAGGATCAAGAGGATGGCCCAAGTACAGCACATGCTGGTAAGCAATGTGAGTTTCAAGAAATGAATTTCTTTTTAACTGAATCAGAATTACAGTTCTCTTGCTCTTCTTTTTTACCATTCTTTAATTGGGAAGGACCAATCTTCTGCATGTTAGTATTTATGCATATATATATGTAAAAAATTATTGAAGCGTTGGCAAAATCTTGCATTCCAGCTAGAGAAGATGTGAAAGCTGCAAGTGTGCCATTGCTGACAGAAGGTGAAGACATGACTGGAGAAAGGACTCCTATATTTGCCAGAGGAAACAGGTTTTTTGGAATACCACTAACAGATTCGGCCAATGCCAGTCCTAGGTGGGCTCACAGGATTATAAGGAAATCACCACTTGAGAAAACAGAATTTGCTCCTGAATCTGCTGATGGAAGCATGCCAAATGACGTCGATAGTGACTCCATTTTGCTTCATTTAAAGGGACAGGTCCGTCTGGATCGAAAGTCATTGATGGATTTGTACATGGAACTAGATGAAGAAAGAAGCGCTTCTGCTATCGCAGCGAACAATGCTATGGCCATGATCACCAGGCTGCAAGCTGAGAAGGCGGCTGTTCAGATGGAAGCATTGCAGTATCAAAGAATGATGGAGGAGCAAGCAGAATATGACCAGGAAGCTCTGCAAGCAACCCACGATTTGCTTAAGAAAAGAGAAGAAGAAATAAAGGTCTTAGAGGCTGAACTTGAGGCTTATAGATGTAAATTTGGTGAATTAAGTGAGGATGAGAGAGATGAAGACTATCAAGAATTCAAATCACAATCTTACTTATCCTACACTGATATATCGAATTGCATTAGCCCAACATATAGTTCCACTGAAGGGCAGAATAATGTGGAAAACGTACCTAGTGATGATCAATCTTCATCTTTGCACGAACAGAAAGGTGAGGAGAAGGAATCCAAGTCACATCACATTCTTCAGGCAGCCAAATCCCGTCAGCTTGGCCGGTTAAAAAACCTGGATAAGAGAAATCAACTTCCAACGGATGATGGAGCTCCTTCATCACAGTCTAGCTCTGAAATTTTTTATCACATGGAAGAAGAAAGTGGTAAACATAAATAAATATGCATACAAAGGCATCTGCAGATCTTCCTCACTTTAAATCTTCATAGATCGTTTGACTTCAAATATAGCAGACAAGATGGCGATACAAGTTTACGGAACGAGTTGTCGAATCTTCATTACCGAGTGAAAGCACTTGGAGCTGATGTTGAATTCTCAAAACATAGTAATAGTACACTTCAGAATGGCAATGAAAGAGAGAAAGTTTTGACAGAGATATCTGATAATCTTCAGAATCTTCATCGTATTATCATAACGCCCAATGATGGTGCTTGATTTTCATCACATATTTGTCCCTAGTAATTTCTTAATAACTTTACATCTTTACATGGTTGATGAGAACCCTTTTTTGTCAAGCTATTTGTTGAATAATTTAGTAAAGATGTGCAATATTCTAATTTCCATGAAGTCGTTTCACCTGTGCAAGTACTGGAGCATACTTTTGCTCCACCAGTACAAGTTTTAAACGCTACCCAACAACATTTTTTTTTGGGTTAAATGGTTGCTTAATAGTAATTATGTTGTTTCTAGACAAAACCTTGACAACCCCTTTTCATGTCTCTCGAAGAAGTTCATTTCTTAATGGAGCTAGACAATGTTGACACAAGGGTTATGGTGCGAAATGTACGGAACTTCCGTTATTACAGGTCATTTGTAAGTGCAGGTATAGGGACACCCTGGTTGTGGAGGAAGACATTAAGAGGTGAACGGGCGCAAGTAGGTTCTCTATGTCTTTGTTACGAACCTGTGTCTACGATCGAGTTATGGGTCTATTATTCACTGTACGATCAAAAAATGGAAATCCTTGCTTGTCAAACTGTTTACCCTTTCGGGGACAGGATCCTCTGTCTAATATTATGGTGTCTTATTCTGTTCCATAAATCTCGGCCATTCATTTACGAGGGTCTCGCGTTCATTTATGCGGGACCCACGCAAGACCCACATAAATAAATGACTGAAATTCATAGAACAGAATAAGACACCATAAAATTGGACAGTGGATCTGAACTCACCCTTTCGACCTATGTTGAATTGAATTAAGGGCTCATTAGAAAGAATCTTACGATCTCTAACCTTTAGGAGTTCACCACCTATAGAATCAAGAAAGAGCTATCAGATTGGTTGGCCAACTAACAGGGTCAATTGGAGCAAGGTCCTAGGTTCGATTCCCGGTCACGGGAAGCAGTGAACCACTCTGTTAGGGTGCTGACCAAGATTAAACCGTGATTTAATCCTCCAGCGGTGGTCGGGCCTGCGACTGGGGGCCCTTGGGGTTGGGAATTCAACCTTTTGGAGCAAGAAAGAGCTATCAGATTAGTAGTGTGTGGTCGTCGAGAGTGTCTCTCACTAGGTTCTCTCTCCTAGTTTCGGCCACTTCCCGGTGCTTCTCTACTCCTTCCGATTGGGTTCTCTGCTTTCTCTCGTTCCTGTCTTTGGTGCTTTGACTCTTGGCGCGGTTCTTCCGCTTGGTTTTTGTATAGGGCGCCGATTTGATTTGAATTTTTCTCTTCCCGCCCTCTGGCTCTTCCGCCTTTGTTGGTCGATTTCTCCTGTCTAAGTCTGATTGGGTCCCGTGTGACGGCACTAGGAGGTAGCCTTCCCCACCTAGTAGTGTTATGGGCAAATCCCGCTCTCGGGGTCGTGATATTACGGCCGAGTGCTTGGGTTACCAGACAGGTACCACGCCTCGGTCCCTTCCGTCGTGGCCACTCTCCACCGGCCGGTCCCAGAGGAATGTGTCTTGGTCTCAGACTCGGACCCCTCCCCCTACTGGTCCTTCCGCCTTGGCTACGACGGCGCCCTCTATAGCGCCCCCGACACGGCTCTCTCGACGCATTACTCCACAATTTGTCTCCCCCCTACCGGCGCCCGACCCTTCTGATTCGCCGTCAACTTCGGGTACGACCTCTTCCGACTCTCCTGGTTTTTCACAGAGCTCCGCCGATATGGAGGAGACGGCTTCCACAGGTGAGGGGGGAGCCCAGGAACCATCGCCTCTACCCTCCGCTCCTCGGGCTGAGGAGGTGCATGAGGAAACTCCCCAGGACCCGGCGACGACGGCTTCTAAGGGCACAAAGCCTTCTTCTTTTGCAGGGTTGTTTAAGCATAATCATGAGCTCTCTCAGGGGATGCGTTTGGCTTTCCAGGCAGTGGCTGACGAGGTGGTTATGGAGGCGGCGGATGCCGTAGATCTGGAGTGTCACTGGGGTTTTTGTCTGATAGGGTGTTTCACTGGTAAATTCCCTAGGTTGAAGGCAGTTCAGGAGCAAATGGATAAATGGCAAGTCCCCTGCCGTTACACCCCTCATAATCGCGGGTGGATGATCTTCCACTTTTCTTCTGAGGCGGATTGCATGCTGGTTCTCGCCGGAGGCCCATATGTCCTTTATGGTAAAACTTTGATCCTCAAACCCCTCTCCCCTAGATTTACTTTCGACTACACTGATTTTATGCAGGTCCCGATGTGGGTTCAGCTCCCCAATGTTCCCCTGGATTACTGGCATGAACGGGGCCTCTCCAAGTTAGGTTCCCGGATTGACAAACCCCTATGTACTGATCAAATCACCAGGCAGCAACTTCGGTTAGGTTATGCCCGATTATTGGTTGAAGTTGATGTGGAAAAGGGCCCTGTTACGAGCTTCTCTATGTTGCTCCCGTCCGGTTCCAGGTACACCCAACGTGTGGTTTATGAGGCTTATCCGAACTATTGCTGTTTTTGTCGCAAATATGGCCACAACCCTTTTCACTGTCACCGGAAGCAGCAGCCTGACCCGGTCCCTGAATCTGCCCCTGATTTGCCCATTCCTCCTGCCTGTCCTGCCATTCCTACGCAGTCTGCTCCTCAGTGCCCCCCTGAGACTAAGGTGGACAAGGAGGTAGCCCGACCTCCTCCCCCTAGCCAGATGATTCTGAACACCTTGGATCCCGCTCTCCACGAGCATCGTGTGGCCTCTATGGATTCTACGGGGCCTTCTAGTGCCATGGCCCAACGCATTCCACCTCTTTCTGGTCCTGATGCACATGCTAACCCGAGGCTAAGTAGTGGCCAGCCTTCTGCCTCTGACGTTTCAGCCCGACCCTCAGGCACAGGGGACACAAGTCGAGCAGGACCGGGGATGACTACTGGGGTTAAACCGCATAAGGGGAAGGAACCTGTTGGACCCGCTGCTGGAGCCCAACATTTGATGCTAGACCCCGCTGCTGGAGCCTAACATCCTGCTTGAGAGCGTG
>JAOTIZ010000007.1:22616596-22626899 GCA_027123425.1 Erythroxylum panamense | reverse complement strand
TACTAATTAATCCCTATCAATCTCATCCTATGACAATTTACTATTTTACCCTTCCTGTCAGGGGTGGGATGTTACATGATCGATATTTTAGATATTGAATAATACTAGTTGAAAAGGCTAATGTTGGTTGGTAACTTGGATGGCATGAGATAAATTTTTTTTATTAGTATGACAATAGCCCGTACCAACCATAATGGTAGAGTATTCTTTTAACTGATTTGTACCCAAACATTATTGAATAAGATTTTCATCCTATTGCATAATCTGTTGAGTGCTACTTCAGATCATAATCTGATTAAGTTGGTGGCTGAACATCAATTCCTAACTAGGAGGATTAGAAGGTTTAAGTTTGAAAATAAATGGTTAGTGGAAGATGGCTTCCTGCCGTTTGTAGCAGAGTTTTGGAGAGGCAATACTCACTTGAACATTATTCAAAGACTTGAGAAGTGCGGCAAACGTTTACTTGATTGGAATAAGCAACTGGGGAGTAATTGTTCTGAACAAATTCAACTCCTTAAGAGACATATGCATTGGGCGCGTCGTTAGAATCAGTATGCATTGCTTGGAGTGCAGAAAACTGAGATCAACAAACTCTTGGCACAAGAGGAGATATATTGGAAACAAAGATCGAAGATCTTTTAGATGCAGTATGGGCAGGCTAATTCCAAGTATTTCCATGCGCAAGCATCCAAGAGGAAGAGAGTGAATCACATCACGGTTTTGAGTAATGCTCAAGATCAGCAAGTATCGGACCACGAAAGTATGAGTAAAGTTATTGTTGATTATTTCGTCTACTTGTTCTCAATTTCAGGCAGATCCGATTTCCAGCATTTCGATTCTATAATTTCGGTGGTTACTCAAACAGATAACGAATGTTTGATGGCACCTCTACAGGTGGAGGAAGTCAGGAAAGCAATGTTTGATATGCATCCAAATAAGGCTCCTGGGCCGGACGGTTTGAACCCGACATTTTTCAAAAATGTTGGCATTTGGGAGCGAACGTTTTCAACAGTTGCCGCAATTGAATGGAGCAGCAGGAATTCCCATCTAATCTCAATGATGCAGTGATTGTTTTGATTCCCAAAAAAGATAATCCCAATTGTAAGAAAGATTTTCGTCCAATAGCTTTATGCAACGTCCTTTACAAACTCATGGCCAAAGTGATTGCGAATCGACTCAAAACTATTCTCCCTAGGATCATCTCTCCTATGCAGTCTACTTTTGTTCCAGGAAGGCTCATCACTGACAATATCATGGTGGTGTTTGAAATTATGCATTACATGAGGAACAAGGGTAAAGGTAAAGTGGGAGAAGCAGCTCTTAAGATTGATATTAGTAAAGCGTACGATAAAGTTGATTGGAATTATTTGCTGTTTATTCTGTTAAAGTTAGGCTTTAATAGAAACTGGGTGGAGCCCATAATATTGTGTGTAACCACGGTTAACTATTATGTGGCTTTCAATGGTACTGAAGTTGGTCCTATTAATCCTAAGCATGGGTTGAGGCAGGGAGACCCACTGTCTCCGTATCTATTCATTCTTTGTGCTGAAGGTCTTTCTGCATTGCTCAGAAGACATGAGTCGTGCGGGGATATTCATGGAGCTAGGATTTGTTCCGGTAGTCCCAGTGTATCCCATCTTTTTTTTGCAGACGATAGCTTTCTGTTCTTTTGAGCAAACACGAGGGTGGGGCAGAACATAAAGCGAATATTAGACATCTATGAAATAGCGTCTGGACAGGTGATTAATCATCAGAAATCTGGAATCATGTTCAGTTCTAATACTTCAACAAATGACAAGAACTCAGTGGAAGCTATTCTAGGAGTAAATACTCCTCTTGATCATGGGAAATACTTAGGGCTCCCTTCTTTGATTGGATGACAGAAAACCAAGTGTTTGCTTTCATTAAAGATAGGCTTAGCAAGCGGATTATGAGTTGGAATAATAAGATGTTATCTAGATCGGGTAAGGAAGTTGTTATTAAAACAGTTGCCCAAGCATTGCCAGCATATTGCATGAGTGTTTTCCTTCTTCCACGTAGAATCTGTGATGAACTACAAAAATTGATGAATTCCTTCTGGTAGGGGTCGGGCTCTATTACTAGAAAGAATATACATTGGGTGAGTTGGGAACGTCTATGTGTACCTAAAAAATATAGAGGCATGGGATTCAGGGACCTCCATTGTTTCAATTTGGCCATGCTCTGTAAATAGACTTGGCATTTCATTGCTTATCCTGAATCACTCCTGAGTTAAATTTTTAGAGCTCGATATTTTCTTTGTGGTAACTTTCTGGAGGCTAAGGATCGAGCAAACGCAAGTTTTATTTGGAAGAGTATTTATGCTGCAAAGGATATTTTGACTTCTGGTGTTAGATGGCGTATTGGAGATGGAGCTTCGATTGAGGCATACAAAGATCCATGGCTTAATGATGATGCTAATTTTTTTATCACTTCCCCTCCTATTCAAAGCTTCAGTAACATGCAAGTCAAAGAACTGTTTAATGAGTCGGGTGCAGGCTGGGATGAACCACTGGTTGAAGGATTATTTACGCCTTTCAACATTGATCGAATTTCCAAAGTCCCTATTGCCTATGCTAAGCCCCCAGATCAATTGATATGGCATCATAGCAATGACGGGATTTATATTGTTAAATCTGGATACAAAATAGCCCTTAGATTGTGTTCGGAGGGGGTCAACTTTTCTACTGAAAAACCTTGGAATAGCCTGTGGAGTTTATCTATCCCACCGAAGATTAAAGATTTTATTTGGCGTTATTTGAGGGGCTTCATTCCTTGCAAGAGGAGACTGGCGTGTAAAGGACTAACGATCCTTACTGATTGTGACGTCTGTGGATATGAGGAAGATTTGAACCATGTGCTTATGGAGTGTCCTAAGGCAAAAGAAAGCTGGGCGATTGCGAGGGTGAATCTTCCATCTCAAGGAATTGAAGGTTTTATTGGGGATATTTTGGTTAACTCTTCTATGCCTTCTTTACTTCGTATATTAGCTATTTTGTGGAGTATCTGGTACCATCGCAACCTTAGAGTTTGGCAAGGTAAGACTATTTCTCCCTATGTGATTGTTAATTTTGCTGACACTTTTATTCAAGATTGGCAAGAGTCTCGGAGGAGTTTTGGGAGAATTAGTGGTTCAGCGAGTACCTTATATCCTAATTCAATTGACTGGCGTAAACCTTCGGCAAGGTTGGTGAAATGCAATGTTGATGCGGCTGCGTTTAAGGAACAAAAGGCAACGGGGTTTGCCGCTGTTCTCAGAGACGAAAGGGGGTGCTTTGTAGCTGCTCTTTCCGGACATTATTCATCATTGTTCGACCCACTTATTGCTGAACTCATGTTGATCAGAGAAGCACTGTCGTGGCTAAAAGATAGACAAATAGATCATGTTGTTGTGGAATCGGACTGTTTGTTGGCTATTCAAGCGATTACAAATTCGTCTGTTAATCGTTCGGAGATTGGAATGCTAGCTTTGGACTGTTTAGCTTTCAAGCGTTATTTCCTTCACTTGTCCTTCCAATGGAAGCGCAGGATTGCCAATAGGACGGCTCACTCTTTAGCTCGGGTAGCCTTATTATATGCAAACCTTCATCGTTAGGAAACTAGTCCCCCTTATTTAGGTCCCATTTTATTATTAGATAATTCTGAAAGCAATTCATCTGATCGAGAAAGGCTTGTAGGATCTGGGTGTATGGAGTAAGCCTGTTGGCTTGGGTTTGGATTTTAGCATTTGGTTTATGGTTTTTTCGTCAATTATATATATATTGTTAAGTGAAATAAAAGGTATAACCTTGCGAGACTAGAAAATCTAAAATCTTGGATTCTATACATATTCTTCCTTAGCCACCTGTTTAATTTATCTTTGGAAAGTTATTGAAGAAAAAAATATGTGTTTTAACTTTTAAATAGGCTATTTTACCATTAGATGAGTGAAACTGTCAATGATTTTATCTAGGAAGTGTTATGAGATAAATTCTTAAACTCAATAAACAAATGTTAGAGACAAAGTTGTAGAAGTTCTAACTAAATATGTTTGTTGAGAAAAAAAAAGACTAGATTAGCTCAACAAAACCTTTAAAGAAACTATTTATGAAATGATCTAGAAAAACCTAAGAATAATTGAACTTTCAAGAAAATAAAGGGCAATAAGTTCTTTTTCCAAGAAAAATGCTCTACGAATGATGGATCTATTAAGGATTGTTTATATATAGTAATAGTCCTAAGGCTATCTATTTTAAATATTATTAAGTAACTTTTACAACTATTAGTTGAGTTTCTACTTTCTTAGCTATATTGTTACTAATATTGGTTTTTCTCCAAAATTAGATAATGATTGTTAATAATAACATAATTTGTTAAAGGAGTTAGAATAAGATGAAATCTTAAGCATTAATTCATTGTATAAATACAAAGTTGTATGTCCAAGAACATTATAATACACATTAAACTCAAGATTATTCTCTCTCTCTCTCTTTCTTCTTCTTCTGTCTTCCTTCTCTAATCTTCTTGTTTAACTTCATGAACTATGTTTTTGAGAATATGATTCTACGCTAGTATGACAACATGCTCCTAGTAATGGAGAATAATAAAAAGAAGCAAGATCTCAAGGATCTTGAGAATCTCTTTAAGGAAATAAATGAAGGACAAGATAAAGCAATTAAAGAAATCAGAGCAGATTGATAAAACTATGGAGGAAATCAAGTTGATGATTTTAGGAATTGTTTTACAGGCTACAGAGGCAGTCAATCTTAACCAAGGTTTTGAAACCCGGATCAGACGTCAAACTAGAGGCTTTACTAGTCACCAGTTCCACCGGTTCGACCACTGGTCAAATCGGTGTGACGTCATAATTACGCAATAATTATATTTAATTATATACACTATTAGTAATATTAAAAAAATAGAAAAATATACCAAATAATATAAATAAAAAATTCATTTGACCGATTCAAATATTATAAATAAATATAAATAAAAACGTGTTATGTTTTAGAAAGAAAATAAGCAAAATAAAAAAAATCATTGAACCAGTGGCCAACCAGTTCGACCAGTCCCGATTTAACCGGTCAATTGACCGGTTCGCTCTGGTCCAATTAGGAACTAGTTTTTAGGAGTCACCCGGACCGGACTGGCCGGTTCGACCGGGCTGGTCTGGGTTTCAAAACCATGATCTTAACAATAAAGCACTAGTGGCAACAATAGGGTTTTAGGTCCAAGATTAGGCTATAACAACAATAGCCACTACACCAAACTGAATTTTCCAAAGTTTAGTGGTAAGAGTTTGAATGAATTGATCTATAAGGTAGTGCAATTTTTTAGATTGATCATATGATGGAATCAGATAAGGTGAAATTTAGCTTCCATTCACCTAATAAGGAGAAGGGAAGGATAGCTTCATAGGGAGAATTTGTGCAGGCATTGTTAACAAAGTCTGAGGAATAAGTATTTGTGGATCTGATCTTTGAAATCAAGAAATTAAAATAGGATGATTATCTCCAATAATATCTTATTGAATTTGATATGAAGTTGAAAGAGGAAATAACAATAATTATGATGTTATTGAATCCAACAACTTCGAAATTTGCTTATACTTTAGCTTAAGTCCAAGAGGTATTATGGTTAAAGAAGATCTTTATGGATAATAATGGCAGATTTTAAAGGGGAGGGAATAAAAAACAACAAGTTACAATGGCAACTTGGCAAGGGTAATTATTAGCCTTAAAGTGAGCATAAACATTCCTAAATCAAATGTGTTGGCACTCCCTAGCCCTAATAACACTACTAGTAATGTGAATGTAAAGCAAACAAGGAGTTTAACTAGTAAAGAGAAGATTAAAGGAGACAAAAAGGGATTTGTTTCTAGCTAGTATGATGAAAAATTCTCCTATAGATATAGATGTAAGGCAACTATATATGTTAACAATTGAGAGTGACGATTTTGAAGAAACATAATTTTCATTTGAAAAAGAATATAATGATCAACCAATGATAGAGGACCCAATTGCTCGCCACAATTGTTCTTCCATGCTGTCAATTGAATGTACAACTACCAAACCATAAGGATTAATAATTATATAACAACTAGGACATTATTTCTTCTAGTAGATTTAAGTACATATAATTTCATAGATAACAAAATAACAATGCAGCTAGGTTGTATATTAGAACCTATTGATGAGCACAAAGTCATTGTACTAAATAGGAATGAGATTAACTTGGAAGAAGATTTGTAAGACATTTCAATAGGGAATACAAATTTATTACTTTAAGGTAGACTTTTTAATCTTGCTTGTAGACAATTATGACATAGTGTTAGGTATACAATAACTATTTGAATTAGGTGATATTAATTGGAATTTCAGCCAACTACAAATAAAGTTCTAGTTGGGCAATTAGAATCATATGTTACAAAAGGAATTTGACAATAACTTTTAGTTTGTCACTAATGAGAATATGTAGAAGCTATTGATTAAAAAAATCATAATTATCATTAGCCTAATGTTTTCTAAAAACTTTACAATCAAATTCTCCTGTAATTACCATCAATTTAGTGGAAGTAGACTTGTCAGTAGTGAGCAGTACCTTACCTGGTGTAATAGTTGATGCGTTAATAAAGTTTGCAACAATTTTTAGGGAACCTAGGGGCTTACCTCCTCAAAGATAGCATGATCACTAGATTACTTTAAAATAAGGATGTCAACTAGTCATAGACCATACGTATATGAAGCATTATAGAATGATATCATTGAGAAAAATGACAAGAATTGTTGGATTTAAGTGTTATATAGGCTAATACTTCTCCCTTCTCTTCTTGCGTTGTTATAGTTAAAAAGAAAGACAATATATGGATAATGTGCATTGACTATAGAAGCTTAATCAATTTAACCATAAAAGATAAATTTTCTTTTCTTGTTATTAAGGAGTTATTACAAGAAGTGCATAGAACTTTAGCTTTAAGATTTTCTAGGTTGGATTTAAGATCTAATTACTACCAGGTCAAAATGCATGTTAATGATTTTTACAAACTACATTTAGAACATATGTAGGCCACTATGAGTTTCTTGTGATGTCCTTTGGCCTTATAATACATCATCTACATTGTAGAGCCTTATAAATAAGACGTTCAAATCTTATTTAAGGAAATTTATGTTGGTATTCTTTTATGATATCTTAATTGACAACATTTATATGAATGAGTATACTATTCACCTCACTAAAGTGTTTCAGCTGTTGGTAGTAAATACGATTTTGTTGTTGAGTCTATAGAACATTTGGGCCATTTTATATTTCACATTTTATATTTCACTAAGGAGTAGTAATGGATCCCAAACAAAAAATTAAATCCATTTAGGAATGGCCAGTATGTTCATTAGTGAAACAACTCAGAGGGTTTCTAGAATTAAATTGTTATTATCACAAATTCATTAAAGACTATTCTCAACTTAGTCGTCCTCTGATCTTCTGCTAAAAAATAATGTTACTTTCCCTTAGAATGCTACATCACGTGAGGCATTTGAATCACTGTAGCAAGCTCTTACTTCAACTCTAGTCTTAGCATTGGCTAACTTCAATTAAGATGTTATCATAGAAACATATGCATTAGGTACTGGTATTGGCTTACAGTCTTAATTCAAAACAGACACCATATAATATATCATCAAAATGTTATCCATATACCTTTACTTATAACAAAGATAATTATCATCCTTTTTATAATTAAAAAATGGCAACACTATATGATGCATAGACATTTCATCATCAAGGTTGATGACCAGCCTTTGAAGTTTCTCTTTAATCAAAAATTAACAACTCTAACTCAATACATGATTAGCAAAGTTGATAGCATATGATTACGAATCCAATACAAACAAGGAAAATCTAACGTAGCTGTAGATACCCTCTTAAGAATTCAATCTTCTGATATAGCCTACATGCATGCTCTATCTATTATTTCTATAGACCTTTTGAGCAATATCAATGCTTTTTGGTAGAAGGATCAATACCTACAATCTATAACTCAACTCTTACAACAAGGAGAAACCTTCTCTCATTAATCTTGGTCTCGTAATCAATTATTACAAAAAGGGAAGTTAATAGTGGGTCAGCACATTGTCCTTTGAAATCAATCGTTACAACATTTTCATAGCAATGTTATTAGAGGACATTCAAGAATTCACACCCTTACAACAAATTATCTACAATCTTATATTGGAAAGGTATATGGAAGTGAGTAAGAGAGTTCATTAGGCAGTCTAGATCCTCTGTCTAATTTTATAGTGTTTTACTCTGTCCCATAAATCTTAGTCATTCATTTGTGTGGGTCCAGCGTGGATCACGCATAAATGAATGGTTGAGATTCATGGGACAAAATAAGATACCATAAAATTAGACAAAGGATCATGTCCCTTCATTAGGTAGTGTAATATCTAACAACACTACAAATTAGAGCACGTGGCATCACTTACTGCTTCAGCCATTACTTATTTAGTCAGTTTTCACATATATAACAATTGATTTTATTAAAGGCCTTATAACATCTTAAAGAAAATCATGACCGTAGTAGTGGTTGACAAACTTACCAAATATTTTACTTTATTCCCTTATCTCACCTTTATACTATTGCTATTGTAGCCTAAATCTTTTTGGAAAATGTCTGTAAAATTTATGAATTTTTAGCCATTATTGTCAGTGATATGGACTCTACTTTTATAAGTAATTTTTGGCAAGAAATTTTCAAATTACAAGTAGTTGATCCCAAGCATTCCCCAACTTATTACCTTCAAATTTATGAACAATCTGAGGTCATGAATTATTTTTTGTAATCCTATCTTCGATGTATGATAAGGGATTTGCCAAGGAGTTGGTGTTCCTAGATTTCATTAGCAAATTTTGGTACAACACTTCATATCATATTGCCAACAATATCATTCCATTCCAGGCTTTATATGGTATTCTTCCACCTTTACATTTACCTTATTTCTCAAAAGATTCTTCATTTGAAAATATTGATTCATTACTAGAAGATAGAGAAGTAGCAATCCAACTACTTAAAAATCACCTCTCTAAAGCTCAATAACGAATGATCTCACAAGCTAGGAAACATAAACATAATGTTCCTTTAATACTGGAGATATGATTTACGTTATCACCAAAGTTCTGTAGTTATTAGAGAGGTTACAAAACTAGAAGCTAAATGTTCTCCCTGTAAAATATTGAAATATTTATTTTCCTCTTCCATTATCCATCCTATTTTTCAGATTTCTTAACTGAATTCAATTCTCTCTACTTCTCAAACAACTTCTATCTTGCTACCATCTCCTCTTAGCTATGTTCGAACCAGAGGCTATCTTGAATAAGTGCCAAGCGAAGTTCATGGTTCAGATTAGGTGTGAAGTCACCTAAATCAATAAAAGCTATTGAGTTGTTTTCATGGACCGCATCAGAAGAAGGTCCCGCACGACCATTTCAACTCGGTGGAAGAGAAGGAGATCGTCCCAATTTATTGCAACCAAGGAATCCACAATTATTTTTCCCAGACTACGGTCCTGTCCACCGAGTGCGGAGACCAATTGTATCTTTCGTGTCCTCTGTCAACTTTAATGTTATTTAACCGCTGTCTGAAGTCAGCAACCTTGCCAAGTTGCCTGCCCCTTATAACTAATCCGTATATCTGCAAGGAGAGTTCGGGGGTTACCATGAATCTTGACAGACCAAGATAAAAAAAGGTTGAGCTCCTCTAATGTGGAAAGCTGCTTATTTGTATTTGGTTACTGAATCCATGTCTGCCATGATTTCTTGGAAGCACTTTTGCTTGTCGAGTTACCTGATCACAGGGTCACTGATTTTCCTTTGGCTTGTCAATTCAGCTGATCCTGATTCTAATGTGAGCAGGAGTAAGGATCTTGAGAAGATGGCGAACTCCAAGCTTATTGGAGGAGAATTTAATAGAATTGAGCCCAAAATAGTTCATTTAACTCAAATCCTTAGATCGGATACACTTGGAGCTTAAAAACACGAAGACTTGGGTTATTTAATGCTTCATCACTTAGGTCCAAGAAGATATCAAACTTATTTATTTAATTTGTGGACTTTGTTTTATTTTAGGCTTCCATGTATTTTAGCCCAACCTTTTATTATTTGACCTAGGTATAAATATTTATGTTTTAAGATTTTACAATTTTTTTAGATCATATTGTTTGAGTGTCGTTGGCTTTAGAGAGAACATTATTCTCTTGTTCTTGTTACTTTTCGAACCATCTTTCACTTATCAATTGTTTTCTCAATTGTG